>JAHLSL010000044.1:9153956-9250678 GCA_025920805.1 Petroica traversi
AAAGAAAAGAAAAGAAAAGAAAAGAAAAGAAAAGAAAAGAAAAGAAATGAAAAGAAAAGAAAAGAAAAGAAACGAGCATCCCTTTGCAATGTGTTGTAAAAAAGACCTTGTGTTTCCCGCCTGCATTTGCCACAGAGTAGAGTAATGGTGAGTGTTGTAGGGACCATTTCTTTTCCCTTCTGTAAGAAAATATATTTTAGTGCATGGGAGAAGCAAAATAGATTTTTTTTGATGCTGCCACTCTCCAGCCGCATGCAAACTGTGGTAGCTTCCGACATCCATGAGAGGGAACTATTGTTTAACAGTTGAAGATTCATATCCCAGCTTCAGTTCATTCAACGCAATTTCCCTCTGCTTATCTGAACCCTGCCAAATGGGATGTTCAGAACGTAAAAGGACAATCCCGATCCTCATTAGAATGCTATTTTTGAAAGCTAAACTGTTTTAACTTTTAACAAGAAGGGTACTAAAGATGGTGCTACTAATGGGATTTGGTGTGCTGTGCAGATGGAACCGAGTGACAGGTGCCTGATACCAGAAATCAGAGACATGATAGCAATAGACATCATAACAAGAACACATTTGCTACATTCAGTGCTTTCTAGGGGAAAAAGAAAACTTTTCCGAGGGATAGATTAATTTTAAAAAGTGTCACTATAAAACAAAAAGAATAGCTTGGTTTTCATCAGATTACTGCATGACAAGTAAAAATAATGATCCGTAACTGGTACAATGTAAACATATGCTATGAAGTATCCATTTTTACAACCTCCCCGGCTATTTCAGCTGGCAAAATCCAGACCACTGCACCAGAAGATACACAGAGTGGACTCTTGGAGACTACACAGTCTCCTCCCATTCTGCTTAGTCCCTACAGTGGCAGAACTACAAATCAAATTAGGAAATATATGCTTCTTTAGGGTTTGGAGTTTTCGTGCTGGCTTTTTTTTTTTTATTATTATTATTTTGTAGCAAAGGAGAAGACAAATATGTTCATTCATCTTGACAGTCTCCTGATTTATTAGAGCATTGACATCCATTCTCTTTGTACAATTTGGCAAATGATCAATAGAATTATTCTTTGTGCAGGCAGTCTCAGATTGACTGTGGCAGCAGGTACAAAAGGCATCATACCAGATTAGGCTTTGGGATTAATTGACAGCGCAAAGGGACTTCAGTTTTATAGACTAGGTTGAAAAGCAGTAGGTGGATTGATAATGTGGCTGAAATTTGTGGAAGCAAAGCCTTTTTTTTAAAATTTGTACTGGTTTTTTTGTTTGTTTGTTTTGTTTTGTTAAATAAATTTACAGAGACATGAAAAGTATATATTTATTTTCTAATAAAGATTTGAGAACTGCTAAGCCAAAACGAGCAAACGTTGTTATTGACTCTGCCTTTTCCTGCCTTCCTAACTTAGTATAAGTGAGTAGTTTAGGTGAATTTAATGGGGGTAACTTGGATTATTTTGTCTCTAAAGTTAAGAAAACCTTTGCAGATTTCAGTAAGATTTTCCATGCATTTTGATTCTGTAGCTTTTTTCTGGCTTATATAATGACTCTGAAATAAACAGAATACCTCCAGAATTATTTAAATATATGTTGATTTAAAGTGTTACACATTTCCTAGCCTTCATTTTGCCCTTTGTTTGAAACTAATAGTCATCAAAATTGTAGTGGCTTAACCGCTGCCTTTAAACAAGAAAACATTCCACATTTGATTAACAGAGAATCCTCCTCATCAAGATTTTTTTTAATATTCTATTTTTTATTCCTTTGTTTAAAAAAGGCAACAAAATAAGATGTCTTATAAGTAAAAAAACTATCACAATTAAGCCCATTCTCAAATTAATTAAATAGCAATGTCCTCCAAACATTTTGTTCAAAAATGTAAAATCCCTCAACTTAAAATGCTCTGAATTAACATTTATTTTTTCTATTAAAAAGACTCAGCTTCTCTCTGCGCTTCAAAACTGACATATTGTGCAATAAACAGCAATCAGCCTAAAGATGCTATATTAAACAAACCAAGTTTTGTTTTGCTAAACTAAGCAAAATTAGTTGAATGCCCTAAGTAATAGTTGCTGGTATTTTTTTGTAAATTATTTCTCCACTTGTTTTTGTGTCTATGCATAAATTAAAAATCTGCTGAAATTTATTATTCATCTGAGATGTAATTAATATGCAAAAATATGCAAATTAAGATGCAATTAGGCTTCAATTCTCTAGTGGAATTTTCCATTATAATTTAATACAAAGTAATAGAGTAATTGGTGTCACGTGTAATTACGGTTACTCACGTGTACTTGCAGACGTGAAAATGGTGTGGTATATGTTAGTTATCCTATGCAAATGTACCGTACAGGCTCTTAACACTTGGGAACTAGGTAAAAAAAGATTGTCTTAAAAAAGAAGTGAGCAATAGTGACCCTTCTTACTTGTCATGTACTGTCATTTTCAAGAACATGGATAATTGTAATTAATTTTTGCTGTGTTTATTCCTTAGAATTTATAAATAGGTGGCATGATGCAATACTAGTCTTTCAGCTTTTAATGTCTTCTCTAGGAAATCATGTTTGGCAAAACAAAAAAATGATCATCAAAAAGACAAGGACCTGGAGGATGAGTAATACATACAATACTAACTTGTCAAGTTTTTAACACAAAATATATTTTCTTTCTTAATGTGATATAGAATCAGTTTCAATTGTTTTATAATTCACTACTTCTTACTGTACAGCTTTGCACTACAACCAAAAATGCAAAATCAGATTAATATGCTTTAGCTGGAGGGAGAACCCCCAAACATTCATGGGCACGAGCACATGCACATACTGAATTCAAGTTTTCTGAAGTGTTAACATCTGCAGGATCAGCCTCTGAGCTTATATGAACTTTCAGTATAAGTGGCTATCTACGATACTGCAAAATAATTCACAAGGTTTTTAAAACCTCTCTTCTGTCATGAAGTACAGTTACTGCTTTACACTTACAGAATTTTGAATATAGCAATAAATTTTTCAAATTACCCGAGTAATCAAAATTTCTTAATTTGACTGATAACTACTTATCCAGTTGGATCAAAGGGACAGATTGCCATGCACTTGAATTCACAAAAATAATAAAGAAAAAAGGATGGGAAATAAACCTCAAGCAAAACCAGAAAAATGTTTTCCAAATTTTATTGTAACAAAAGATGAAAACTGAACAAATATAATTTTGTTCTTAGCTCTGACCCCAAATTCATCATTCCTGCACAGCAGCATACACCTCTCATTTTTAACACCCTAACAGCAACACACACAAACCAGTAGTATGTGTGAAAAAGAATGATTCCGTTCCAGCCTGGTTATTTTTGGGGGTCTTTTGGTTTGGTTTTTTTTAAGAGGTCTAAGGTATATTGTACAGTCATGTTTTTGCTTTAATATTATCACGTTCTCGAAACCTTTTCTTTCTCCCCATGCAGGCTGGAACTTGTTATAAGTTTAATGTGGATGGATCAATGTCTGGGTAGGTGGGGTGAAGAGAGGGAAATTGGAATGATTTAATGTAATGAGTATAGAGCTTCAGTGTGCCAAACTAGTCTCCTTCTCTTTCTTTTCATTTCCTTCTACTGCCGCTGGCTAATTATTTAAAGGAAAAGCCATTTATGTGAGAAAATAAAATCTACCATTAGTCTCTCGTGCTGCACCCTTCCCTAGCCCCACCCATTCATCCATATGTAGCTTTTCCATTCACTCCCATAATACCACCAATTACTATGCAGTCAGGACCATTCATATTCATATTCACATCTCACTGTGGACATTTAAGCTACACTCTGAGCAACACTCATACCTTAAACTACACCTATTATACAGCTGTTGTACAATTACTGTAAATGAAGTATACAATATGGGGCTCAGCTTGTATAATAATTTGTAATCAGTGATAGGGGAAGAGGGTTTTGTATACTTCTGCCCTGCGTACCTTTTGGTCTCCTTCTTTCCATCATTCTTCTCTCCTTTTCTCCCCTTGGGCTTGGTTCAATAAAGGCTTATTCTGAGAGACACAATAAAGAGATTCTCATCTAGGGTAAAATAACTTAGCCCTCCTGCAACTACACCAGTTTATGCCAGCTCAGAGAGTCAGCCTGTCTGTCTCAGCACATAGCGCTATCTCTTTTGTGTCATTCTTTGAGGAAATAGACTTAAGTTTGATTTGTACCAGGGACTAGAACAAAATATGTAACCTATGTGTGATAAGATGATCAGAAGAAAGGTTAAAGAGAAGCTACAAGAAGCTAAAGGAAGCACTGCTAACTAAATCATTGACCTTTGGTCTGGTTATTTTTAAATGTTTATGGTGTATTAGCTGTTCTATCAGGTGAAAGATTACAAATTGGATGGATCCAGTGTCAAATCTCAGGTTGATAACAAAGGAAAGGATATTCAGTAAAATATTATATATGTAGGCCAGATGTCTCACTGGTGGGCTAAAATTTCCATAATCTTTCTGGTTTTGTGATTTTGTCACTTGAAATTGGGATGGATTTATTGCTAATAGCATCCAAACCATGATGCAATATCCTGAAAGAGTTTCCCACTGCTAGTGAGTGTATGGTCAGCATGAACTCTATTTTGCAGAAAACACAAAACAAGAATTATTATGGATGGTTTATACATAATCTTTTCAATTGTTTCCTATTTATAAACATGTTTATAAACATACTGTCACACAAACAGAATTTGACATTTGTGGAGTCTTCACTCATCTAGAAATCTTCTTCAATAACATGGAAGTCCATTCCAGCATCAGTAGGTGTTTTGAAATCATAAAAACAAGTAAAGACTTTCTAATTTTTTTCTCTTACATAGCCCTCAGACTCTATTCAATATTTTCACAAATACATATATGTGCTTCTTCTTCATTACATTGGCATGTCCGCCTTCTATGTTTTTTCTGATATACAAATACCATGTGATTTGTTCTTGAGGCTGTCTTCACAAGACGGTATGGGGACTAGTCACATATATTTTCCTCTGTTATTGTTTGCAAGACTGTAGCCTTACAATAGGTGGTCAGCCTTAGCAGTGTTTTAGAAGTTCTTCCATCTAATATGCTGTGTTCCCAAATAGAATTGCAATGCTAACAAAATTTAATAACATTTTAAAAGACATTACTGTTCCAATTACAACAGGCTTTCCTTCTTTCTCCCAGAAAGCAGAAGGTCACAGTCAATACTATTGATGCCACCCCATAGGTTAGCCTTAAACTGAGTTCTTGTTGTCGGTTTTCAGCTGATCAATTGCTGAAAAAAATGGTTTCTATGCTTCTCTCATAAGTGGATTTCCTGATGGAGAGGTGCTGCATATTCTTCCTCTTTGTGTGCCATGTTACAGGAAGTTACATGTCACTGCTCTTCCATCAACGTTTTGTTAATGCACAGCTTTTTCTCCCCTCCTTTCTCTCTCAAGACTCCTGTTGTCCTCTGTCATAGGTGAAAACAACTGTTTTCCATCAGAGACTAATCAAAATATTAGTCTTTCCATTTGTTCCTGTCACTCAAGATATTTATTGTAGTTCTCTGGGAAGTAAGTTTCTGCCGCAAAATTAAGGACCAAAGAGAGATTATTTGTTTGTCGCTGCTGTGGTACTTCTTCATTGATTCACTTTCACATAGTGACTGTTGTTCCTAAATTTGTAAGTAATACCAAGACTTCACACATTTCTCACAAACGTGCTTGTTTCTGCAGTGAGGTGGGTTAGTTCAAACAGCTGCCAGCAAGAGAGAAAACATCGTCTCTTATGGGAAACAAGTGCACATACCATTCAAGTGGTTAAGGGTTCAGAGTTGTTGCATTTGCCAGAAATATCAAAAGATGCAGCATGAAAAAAAAGAAAAAAACCTCATTCTTAGATGGCCTTGAAGAAGGCAGATGTTCTAAACACAATATGTAACCACCACATCTGCTACAGTTCAGCTGTCTCAGATAATTAGAACCTCACATGCAGGTAGACACCTGACTGCTTCCTTTATGCCTGTAGTAAGATCTTCTAGCCCAGGTTTGAGATACAGCTTTGCAGAAGCCTTGCTTATTTTATTGTTTAAAAAGGGCTTCAGAAAAATAAAATCACTATTGGTTAACATAACTCCTGCAAGTAGCAACTGAAACATTAATTTGTATTAGGAGCTTTTGGTAACCTTCCAAAGACCAGTAAATCAGTGAGATAAATTTTCTCAACTGGAGAGGCATTTTGGACACTTGAGTTCTCATCAAGTGACTTATCCCCTCCAAATTTATCTTTTGTCTCTCTGTGTAGGTGCAGAGAAGTAATTGGTCTTAGCTGATTGACCATTAAAAGAAATGTGGACTGCATCACAGTATTCAGAAACTTTTATCTGATGAGCAGTGGTCTTTATAAGAGCACCATTTTAAACAGCCTAGTTCTTCCCTCTCATCCTTCTGGTCCCTGGCTTAATGTTCCCACACCCTTTATACTCTTCAGCTGTACACCCAGTAGCAAGGGAATGTGATGATCTGACAAGGATTAAAAATAACCTGTTAAAACCAATTTGTTTTAACCTGACTGTGTTAGTCACACTGCTGCTAAAAGAATTTCTCAATTTGCATTCCTGTTTCCCCAGGCTCTTCCCCTTTCTACTGTGTCCTCTGAAGTAACATAGTCATTTCCATGGAATCCAGATGATGATCCAGATTAAAATTGCCTCTTTCATCCTTCCTCTACAGCACTACATCTTGCTGCTCTTCTCTTTATGTCTGAAAAATATCAGGTGTCAAAATGGGTTACTTACAATATTCCATTTTTACTTTAATGATCTCCTGCTCTTACCTTCTGTCTAGGAAGCACTGTCTGTTTTCTTAATCATTCATTGCTGTACAATCCCTCCCTTCATCTTTCCTAGCTTTGGCAGTATTTTACCATGGAGTTGTAATCTCTGCTTCCATGACAATAATGGCCTCACTAACTTGCTTTCTATTGCCTAATATTTTATCATGGGTTTCCCTGGTTTGGTCTCACATGAAATGTCCACAGTTCAGAACTAGAATTAGGGAAGACTCAAGTCTCTAAGATGTTAAAACTTCCTGGAAGTTTCTGTGCATCTTTAGTATGGGAAGTGCTGAGAGAAAGGGAGAGTGACAAAGGAAGAGACCTCAATTACCAGCAGAACAGCCAGTTACCCACATTTGCAATGCTGAAATAGGACAAGAGGCTGAACTTCAAATGCAACTTCAATCAATATGCAGTTACTGATATAGAGTGGAACAAGATTCAACAAGAATCACAACAAATATCTACTGGTTAGGTACAGCTGTCCTGTAGACAGAAACCCAAGCCATGTCTGGTGTCAGTCCATAGAAGATTTAATATTGATTTACTGGGCAACTTTTTGTCCTGGTCTTAATTCTCCACAGCAGAGCAGCACTGTAGAGCATCACTTCTTCTTAGAAGAGAAGTCCATCCTTGACAAAACTGAAGCTTACATTTCAGGTGCAGAAGGGAGATTTAGAATGTAAAAAACAAACAAACATAAAAGAAAAACCAAAAAGCTCTCCAAAGCTCTCTCAATTTATTGAGAAATTACTAGTCCACTTTACATAAGATCTTTTCCTTCTCCACCCATAAGTAAATAGTGTGTAACTTCTATCTGAAGCCATTTTCCTTATTTATTCTGCTGAAAATCTGTATTTTACCACATGCTCAAGACTATTTCCTCCTCCCCAAATGCTGATCACCACTACTATTCTAACAAAGATGCCATATAACAATTAATTGCTTTGCTTTGTATTATAGCTCATCAACTTGTTGGGAGCTAGGAAAAATGAAATAATGGGGGTCACTTCTGGAAAATGAGTTTATTTTCATGCCAGCTGCAGAAAATGAGCAAGGCTGGCTTCATGCCAGTTAAAGGGATGCTGTAAGAGGTTTCTTTCTGTTTGCCTGAAGAACAAATGCTGATCTAAAGAGTTACACATGCTAATGCACATATGCATGTTACATACATGCAATTTAAAAAAAAATTATCATTGCACAAAATAGGCTAAATTTCACATCTTACTATATTTTACCCTCACCTTCCCTCCCTTATATTTTTAACTTACAACAAAAACTCCTTTTCTTGTGCACTTATCCTTTTGAAAATCATTAACTAATTTAACGCAAATACCAGCCGACAGGGATTTTGCAGCTACATGACCTGGAAACTTAATATTATTGAACTACTTTAGAGTTTGCTAAGAGTTTTTAGCCTTTTAAAAGCAAGTCTGATCACCTGCTTCTTCTATTTGTGAAACATTAAATGATTAGAAGTTTTATACAAATGGAAGGAAACACATAGATATTTTCGAGCACTCAGCACCTGTGCACTGATATTTTGACTAATGTGTCTTAAATCCCCAAGAAAGCTGAGCACTATAGACTTAGTAGATTACTTAATGGCAACATTTGTTAAGGTACTGCCATAACTCAGTTTGGAAGTAACTGATGACTAGACTCATCACTGAGCAGAGAGAGGATACAGCTTCTTTCTAATAACAGCACATTGCTGGAAATAATTTCTTCACTGAGACACAACCCTCTGTGAACCACACAGCAGTGCCCGTAACTTTCATATTTCTGTCATGTATGAAATGTCTGTTTCTTGTTATAAATTCCAGAAATTTGAATAGAGAAAAGAAATTATTAAAAAAGAAGGAAAAATCTTTTAATATTGGAATGTGTGAGCCTTAATAGCAAAGAAAAAGGAGGAGAGTGTAACTGATAAATAAATGAAACAAGGTGTAAAGAAGTATTAATGTTTTCATTATTTCATACCATTTCTACTCTGTTGCAACTGATTTCCATAGTAATATAGTTAGCTCAAAATCTGTCTTTGCATATAAGGTCTCCATAGAAAAAGCAAATGTGAAAATGGCAATATTTTCAACACTTCTTTTCTTTAATAAAACTAACATTTTCAAATCTGCTTTTATTAAAACACAATAAATACCATCAATTTTTGACATGAAATCTCATTACACACTGTAAATATTTATCACTTTGCAGAAAGAAGATTATACATTAGTTCTATTCATTCAATTCAAATCTGAGTAAGAATGAATTCATGTTTTATTTTTCTTCCTCAATTTAAAAAGGCCCAGTTGCTGTAAGAAAATGAAAGAAATTCTCTTTGTTGCTGCTAACAGATTGGCAGAGAGAAATATCTCAGAGGTAAGTGCTCTGACACACTGTTCCTTGACCCTGCAATTACTCCCTGCCAATGCCACTTATGATTCCCACAAACTCCGATTGATTTCAAAGGGAGTCAGTCCATGAAGACCTCTTTGTATAAAGAAGATACAAACCTTTCTGTTTCTGGAATTTAGCTTCATACATGGAGGTTACAAGGGAAAAAAAAAAGAAAGAAAATCTTATTATTTTATGCTCCTTTTACCTTTGTAACAGAATCACTGTTGCATTAAGCAGTAGAGCTCAGAACATGGATATGCCTCTGTTCACAAAGCTCAAAATTGAAATAGCAGTGGTATAACAGCAGGACAAGGTGAATGGATGAAATAAATTGTGGAAGCCTATGTTATGCCTGTCTGTACTAACCAATATGAGGACTCTATTATTCTTTTCATTAAAACTAACCCCAAGTACTTTAAATCAATGTTTTAGCTTCAAATGTGTAGCTTGCATAAGCGACTCGTTTTCTGAGAAAATAATTCTTGCAGATCTGTTGCTCTTTGAATTTATGGTTTTACCTAGATAACAATATAAACCATATCCTGTTGCACAGTCTTTGAAGAATTCTGCAAGTATCATAATTTAGTTGCTTATGTTCCACAAGTCTCACTCAAATCCTTTGAAGGATGCTTTTGCTAACCTACATATATTTAAGAACAAAAAATGTGGGCTTTTTGGGGGCACAGTCTTTGCAGAATGAAACAATTTCATCACCTGCAAAGAGAATTTGACACATTGCTCAAGAAATTTGAAATTCTACAACAGACATTCAACTGCTCTGTTAATAAACAAGAAAACAAATAAATAATAATTGTGGAGCATTCACCCACAATTAACTCTGATGTCTGGCTCAAGTGTAAATTTTCCTGCACAAGCTAGGAATACTCTTCTGCGGCTGAAGAGTATTCCTACAGAAAGACATCTGGGAGTGCTGCTCAGCAGTGAGCCCTGTCAGCCCAGAGGGCAAACCCCATCCTGGGGTGCATCAGACACAGCATCAGCAGCCAGTCAGAGGTGGCCATCCCACTGTATTCAGCCTTGGTGTGGCCTCACCATGGACACTGCATGCAGTCCTAGGACCCACCATTTGAGCAGGATGTGGAGATCCTTGAATGTGTCCAGAGGAGGCCACCAAAGCAGGTGATAAGCCTTGAGGAATGTCTGTAAGGAGTGGTTGAGAACACTATGTTTGTCTAATTTGGAGATATGAAAGCTTTTTTTACCTTCCTGAGAAGACGAAGTGGAGAGAGGTGCTGATCTCTTTACTCATGTCCAGTGACAGGATGCATGGGAATGGCTCAAAGGTGCAACACAAGACTGAATATCAGTTTAAGTTCAGACTAAACATCAGAAAATATTTCTTTATACAGGGAATGGTCTGACTGGAACAGGCTTACTAGAGAGGTAGTTGACAGCTGCAGTGCTTAAGAGGCGTTTGTAGTGGCCTTAAATACATGCATTAGCTTGGTTGGCCATGAATTGGTCAGGCTGTTGGATAGGTGGCACTATAGGTCCCTTCCAAAAAAATTTCTATTTTAATCTATTCTGGTAATAAGATACCCATAATTGTAAGTCAAATGGGAAAAATAATATAATTCTGATTGTGTGGTTGAAAACACTGCTAAGTAGAATTTATTTATTTGCAATCAAAACAAACCATGAATTAATTCAGTCAGAAGGATACCAAAATATTTTTAGCCCATGATTTCATGATTCACAGACTCACAGAATCACAGAATTGTTAGGTTTGGAATAGACCTCTGGAGATCATCTAGTCAAACCCCTTGGCCAAGGCAGAGTCACCTAGTGCAGGAATGCAGCCAGGTGGGTTTTGAATGCCTCCAAAGAGGAAGAGTCCATGATCTTCCTGGTCAGTCTGTTCCAGTGCTTTGTTACCCTCAATGTAGAGAACTTCCTCATGAAGAGGTATAATTTCTTACGGTTTGTTTTATGGCCTTGTTGCTCCTTGTCCTGTCTCTGGGCACCACTGAAAATAGTCTGGCACCATCTTCTTTGTACCTGCCTTTTAGATATTTATATGTGTTACTTACATCCCCTCTCAGCCTTCTCTTGATTAACAGGCCCAGCTTCCATAGTCTCTCATAAGAGAGATGCTCCACATCCCTAATCATTTTTGTGGCCCTCCATTCAATCTTTTCCTTAGCTTTCTTGTACCGAGGAGCCCAGAACTGTACAGAGCCATATGTGGCCTCACTGGGGCTGAGTGGAAGAGGAGGACCACCTCCCTTGACCTGCTGGCCACACTCTCCCTAGTGAACCCCAGGATACCATTGGTCCTTCTGGTTGCAAGACAGCTGCTGGAACATGGTCAGCTTGCCATTCACCAAGACTCCCAGGTCCTTCTCCACAGAGCAGCTACTCTCTAGTAGGTACAGTATTAACTTGGGCTTGGGGTTATTCCTTCTCAGGGGCAGGACCCTGCACAAGCCCTTGTTGATTTCATTAGGTTTCTCCACACCCAACTCTCCAGCCTATCAGGGTCCTGCTGAATGGCCACACAGCCTGCAGGTGTATCAGCCACCTCCCGGAGGGTATATCTCATCCATTTGTTCAGGTCATTGATAAACAAGTTAAATAAGACTAGGCCCAGTATTGATCCCTGGGCAACACCACTGACTACAGGCCTCCAGCTGGATTCTAGTGCACTGATCATGATCCTCTATGCTCTGACATTCAGCCAGTGCTTGAGCCACCTCACTGTCCGTTCATCTAATCCACATTTCGCAAACTTTCCTATGAAGGGCATTGTGAAAGACAGCATCAAAAGCCTTGCTGAAGTAAAAGTAGACAACATCCACTTCTCTCCCCTTATCAGTCCATCCTGCCATGCCATCATGAAGGACCATCAGATTGGTCAAGCATGATTTCTTCTTGTTGAACCTATGCTGACTATCCTGATGACCCTTTTTTCTTCTACATGTTTGGTGATGACCTCAAGGATTATCTGCTCCATCATTTCTCCAGAAATGGAGGTCAGGGTGACTGGCCAGTTGTTTCCCTGTTCTTCCTTCTCGCCCTTTTGGAAGATGGGAGTAATATTGTCTTTCCTCCATTCATTGTGCACTTCTCCCATTCTCCATCATTTTTCAAAGGTGATGAAGAGTGGCTTAGCAACACTATTTGCCAGCTACCTCAACACTCATGAGTGCACTCCATCAGGGCCCATGGCTTTATGGTATTAAGTCTGTTTAGCTGATCTCTAACCCCTCAACCATGGAGAAGTCTCCCTTTCTTCAGTCTTCTGTTATGTCCGACGTCTGGGACTACAAGAGTCAACCTCAGCAGTAAACACTGAGGCCATAAAGGCATTTGTTAACTCCACCTTCTCTGTGTCTTCCATCATCAGGACACCCATCTGATTCAGTTTTCCCTAATGTTCATTTGTACTTGCAGACACCCTTCTTCTTGTCCTTGATTTCCCTTGCCAGACTAAATTCCAAGTGGGCCTTTGGCCTTACTCATAACAGTTGATGGCAGAAGTCCAAAGAAAGGAAGCACTTTTTTATAGAGACTGAGAAGAGTAGAGGATTTTTTTTCAGTTTTTTGCCTGGCTATTTAGTCTATTTGTTAAGACTTGCTTCTGATTTATTTAAGGTCTTCTTTTTCTGTTGCTAAAAGTTGCTCTTCGGAAGACATGCAAATAACAGAACTATTCCTGTCATTTAAGAAGTTGAAATGAATGAAAGAAGAGCAAATGATAATTTAAAACTTAATGCAATGAGGATTGTGATATTCCCAAACTCCACTTTCAGGCTAATAAAAAAAATTTTAAAATTTCATCATAGTTTCACCTCCATTTTCCTTTATCTTAGCAACCTTGGGGTGAATTATGCAAAGCATGACAGTACACTAGTAGACCCAAGAAAGCTGAAGGCATTTTTTTTTCAAAATCAGGAGAAAATTTGTAAAATTATACATGAGCAATGTTAATTCAGGGTTTTTCTTCACTGAAGTTTCTCTAAAGAATTTTCCTCTTGCACTTCTGGTCTGCATAAATGTGCAGTCTTGCTATTTCTATGGCTTCTGTAGCCATCAATAAAACATTGAATTCTGGATATAGAATGCAGACTTTTGCAGTTCACCTCTCAAGCAAAAAGAGCACTAAAAGAATCTATGAAAGATTCTGAAAGTCTGTAAATTCAAAATTCTTTTTCTCTTCTGATGAGTGTTCCAGAATTAGAAGGTAAATCAGCTGAATAAATGAACTACAGTTATTGTTTTTGGGGTTTTTTTTTTTGTTTGTTTTTTTTTTTTAAATCCAGTACCTAGTGTTTCACTATATTTAAAAACTATACTCAACTTATGAAGATAATCAAAATTCCCGTTACTGTATGAGTGTTTCTGTGAGATGGGGATTTTTTTCATGGAATAATGACTTTCATTTCCAAGTATCCTAGCAGGGCAAAAATAAATAAAAACTAATTAAAAATAACAATTATAGTTAAAAAGGCCACCCAGAAATGAGAATATTAGAGGCTTACAATGTAAGTTTGAGTTTTAAAAAATCAATTAATATTTTTCTGTGGATCAGTGAGCTTGATTTCCATCTGAACAAGTCTGTCCATCCTTATTTCTTTCAGTCTTGGAGAAAATTCACCTTCATTATTCATATACCTAAGCAACTATGTTAACAAGTACTTCTAATTGCCATATGGAACCAGAGCTCTGTGAGAGATATTTATATGAAACAGAAAGTGTAGAAAAGGATATTCTCTTTATTAATCTGATGCCAACATTTTGCTAATTAAACTACCACATGTCTCATGTCACTTCCTACGTAGGTCACTGGAAGAGGAGATACATTTGGGCAACCTTAAGGATGAATCCCAGGGGAGCATCCCACAAACGCATGGTATTTAAGCTTGCAAGTTTATTAAACAAATCACAGAATATATTGCAGTCTAAATCACAGACGTGGCATGACACAATTAGAAGATTTATTGATTCTTTGGGCTAGAGATCTCACAGCTTGCACTGGGGGCTCTACACCCACAAGAACCAACAGATTTGCTTCATCACAAGTAATATTTCCAAACTAGTGCAAGAAAGTTTATAAAGTTGAAACTGCCTGACTTCAACTTTGCTTGTTTTCAACTTTGCTTCTATTTTAGCCCAACTATAAACTGAACACATTTTGTATTAGTCCCATGTCTCACCATGCCGAATTATTGGCACCCACACTGCAATAGCATAATCACTGCATGAAGCGAAGGGAAAATATTAATAAGCAATATTTTCTTCAGTCTAGCTACCATCTGTCTGTATTAGAAGTTCTTACCTTTATATGGTCCTTTGCTTATTGAGTAATGGTGATCGGAAAAATCAGTCAGAATCTCTGCTCAAATACAAGATGCTATAAACAATTGGCTATGTCATCTACATCATATGTCCAATAAAAGACTGCTGGTTATGACTGAATTATACTTTTCCCAGAACTCAGTTCAGGTGTGAAATGACTCTTTCAAATCATGCCTTGGAGTTCATTACTTTACAGCAGAGCCCAGGGACGTTTCTTTTGAAAGTCTACGTTTTGTTCTCCTTTGTGGCGTGTAGAAGTGCCAATATTTCTATCAACAGAAACTCTATCTTTCTTCAGCATTCTATGAAGTTCAAAGAAAGGTCACAAGGAGGATTAAGGGATTGTAACACCTCACATATAAGGAAGGCTGACACAACTGGAAACATTTAGCCTCATGAAGAAAAGGCTTATGGAGCATCTTACAAATATATGTAAATATGTGAAGAGGCACACAGGACAAATCTAGTCTTTTCAATATCAGCACAAGAAGGTCCAAAAATATAAGGAAACACTTTTTTTATGTGAATCTGACTGAACTCTGCAACAAATTTTCCAGAGAGGTTGTGGAGTCTCCTTCCTAGAAGATTAAAAAAACCAAACCCATCTAGACATATTTCTGGGTAACTGGTTTTATGTGACCCTCTCTGAGGAGCGGATTGGACAATGACCTCCAGAGGGGCCTGCCAACTTCAACCATTCCCTGCAGTAAGAGAACCAGGGAATGGTTGAAGTTGGCAGGCCCCTCTGCAACTTGCTCAAATCTGTCTGCAGAAGAACAAATTCTATTTCTTAGACTCTTTGGATCAAGAAATCCCTGTAAGTTCTTCACAAGCAAACGAGTAACATTATCATCATCTCTTTAGCTGAAGCGTTAATGTAAATGTCTCACACTATATCTGCGTATTGGTGCAGGCTTACCCACCATGATTTCATCAATACCAGTGGTCCATGAATCACTCTTTAACTCTGAGATTAGTCCCTGTCATGGCTATAATTTAACCAAAAGAAATCAATCCACCTTCTTCTCTGATGCAAAGAATGAAAGTCATCATAGAATTATAGAACCATAGAATCATTAAATGACTTGTGTTGGAAGGGACCTTAAAGACCAACCGCACTGCTATGAGTCTTCCACTAGACCCAGTTGCTCCAAGACCCATTCAACATGGCCTTTTCATATAATTTAGGTACTCAAGATTGATAAACTAGGTGAAACAAGGCCACTTAAATGACAAAATTTATGGCTTTAAGCTGGTACCTGTCAAATATCCTTGTGGTGGCAACTGATATCATATATGACTGGAGTGCTTGGGCTGAGGTCTTATTCTCTTTCTGTAGAGTAGTGCATCGTGAAAAAGGTCACTGACAAAGAAAAATCAGAAGTGCCAAGGAAAAGAAGAAAATAGCTAAGTCAAAAAACATCCTTATTTTTACATTCTACTCGTGTTTAAAATTGAGGCACCCTAGAATCAGTGGTAGCTCTAGGCAATTTGGAATGCCTGACTGCCTCATTCATTCACATCAGCTTTTGACCTCAGTATCCACAGGATAAAAGGTATAGCATCTTAATTTTAGGCATAAAAGACTGTTTTGATTTCATTAGGGATGAAGGGATGTTACTCTGGGTGGAACAATTACATGTTAGTGTGCTTAACTTTAAGAATGTAAGTAATTCCATTACTTCCATTGGCTTTAAAAATTAAGAACAGGCTTGAGTGTTTACTAAAATGGATTTCAACATAAAATTTCTAATGGTTGCGTGAAGTCATAGCAATGGAAATTCTGAGGGGATGGAGGAAAATAGAAGGTTTATCTGCTTTATCATACATTAATTTGATATTTACTTTGCTTAAACTGTTTTCTGAAGTAATTAAGACAGTATTCTCCAGTGTTGTTTTGTTTTATTTATTTTTTTTTCTTTTTTAGAAATATCACACACCTGCAGTGGATCGTATTTTGTCATTGCATCAGAAAAGAATCTGCATATGTGTTTAGAAGGAGAGCCTTAACACATTATTGTTTTTTATATTAGTAGGGTTTTTTCATTGCATTTCTTTTTTTGTCAGTCCCAGTCTTCTGAAAATGTGAAGTGGCCATCTCAAAATTCATTCAAGCCTTTCCCTTTTAAAGAATTCAATCTATGCAACAAATATCTTGCTTTCTCCTGGGAAGCTTTTCCTTTTAATATGTCAAATTATATGTGAAGGGCTAATTTCCATCTAGAGACATCAGTGAGGATCTTTCTTCTTCTTCACAACCTTGGGAGGGAAATATTTTCCTCCTGAATAACTTACTTTTTTTCTCTTTTTTTTTCTTCTTAAATCTGAGCCAGTCTCTAGAGCTACAGGGAAAGGTCTGATCCAGAGTGCAAATAATTTCAATTCATCTTAGGTTCCACTTCAGATCTGCAAAAGTGGTTTTTTCTTGTTGTCTAAATATTGGAGAATTCCATTAGAGTGTTTCTGAGCTTACACAACACCGTTTCATGTGGGAAAATTATCAACTTTTTTTTAACGGTATATGGAATATAAATGGTTAAATTACTTTGTCACAAAATATTAATTAAGCCGTATGTCAGAAGTCATACCTTCTCTACCCTCAAATACTTAAGACAACATGATATATGACCCCTAGTCAGAGAAAAGATTGTGGTTCATCAGGAATAGAAGTTAGATTTTAGTGTTCTAATTTTCGTTCAATTCTACAATCTGAATTTGTAAAAATAATGAAGTAAAAATATTAAAGTAAAAATATACTTCCTTTTAGTCCCTATGTGTACCTGATTGAACTGTGTTACGAGGGTATCTTAACAACTAATTTCACTTTCTGAATTAACAGCTAAGACACATTGCCTTGTAGAAGTCACATATTCAATATTTTAAAATCAACGCATCTTTCACTCCATTTGTAGTACAGCCCACTCAGCCTCACCATCTTTCTTCTCTCATATCTCTCTGTATTGATGGGAAAATAGTCCCCAGCTTGATTCCCTGCTCAGCAATAAAACTAAGCCAAATTAATTCACGGTAAACTATCTTTCTAGGTTTGCAGTGAAATGAATTCACTCTACTCAGGAACAAACATAACACAGGACATCACTCACACTTTAAGTACTGGCCATAATGTTAATTTTGGAGTGCTTTGAAGGTACATCTAAAAATACAATTTGAAACTAATAGTTTTTGATAACTAAATCATACTTGTACTAATTTTAAGCTGACTGCAATGGGGGAACACCAAGGAATTTCTATTCAGTTGGTTGCTTTCACTCCCAGTAGAATGTTCCAGTTTGAATTTTTTACTTTAGGTTCAAATGTAACTTTCCTATTAATGTTCTACAACATATGCTTTTCAATTTTCAGCTACTATCCTTGCTATTTCTAATAAACGTGTGACAGAAGAAATTATAAGGTGACTTCTCTTCGCTTCTTACAGTACTGGATTCACATTCTTATGCCAAAAAATTATAAAAATAAATACCTTTTTAATATATACATAGCCAGAAATTTTGGGGTAATTTTATGACAGTCACCTTTTCGGACATTATTTTAATTTTTTCTTATTTAAGTATTTACCAAATATCTTGGATGAGGAAACAAACAATCAAAGGATTTTCTGTAACATAGTTTCCATCTTCTAGCTTCTAAAACTAGCTAATCAAACAATGACCTTATTTTTTAATAGAGGGGGCAATTGAAAATCATTGAACAGCCCTACCCCCTAATGATTTTTTTCTCAGACATAATTATAATAATTAGCATTATAAAGTGCTAATTATCTTTGGACACGGAGGACTTGCACACCAGAGACAGAGGTCCACATTAAGTAAAGAGGATTTTGCTTTCTTCTGTCACCAATTTTTTTTTTCTTTTGTAAAGAAGGAGAGGACACTCAGCCCATCAGGCTTCCTTTCTGAAGGCTCACATTTTATTATTGCTGGATGATTCACCCCAGTACAGAAATAGATACCTTCTTGAAAGCCATGTGGATTGATCCTGCACTCTTCTTGTCCAGACTGTAGATCTGAGATTATCTTCTCATTTTATTAAACTTCATATTGTCCAGTAGTATTGCAAAGACCTTGGATTAATGTAAAGGATTACTTCAGTCCCAGTCAGTCCTGAAGGGATTGGATTAATTTTGTTAGCAGGCAATATCATTTTCTCATAAATTCTTTCTTATTGATACAGCAGAAGGAAGGTTTCAGTCCCCTCAAGAAACACCAGAGTGATGTTTTTAAGGACTGTAATGTATACTGTGTATGTTTGAAAATCAGGAATGAGAACATCATAAGCATGACATAAAGAATAAAAGATTGGGAGTTATTTTTCTTGACTTCCTGCATTGAACCTTACATCTGTCCCTGGCTGAATAATCTTTCTTCTATGTCTCGCTCTGGATATCATTGCTTGCAGCATGAATCATTTATCTCTTGCCAAAGTTTTTACTCCCGTTTGCTCCTAGAGGCTATAAATATTGTTTTATATGGATTTTCTCCTACATGCTGACAGAGCTTTTGCACCAAGCACTGTTATTTCATTCAGGTGTTATGCTCAGTCCTCCATCTATCTTCCACAGTCTCCTTTCCAGTGCCTAAAAAACAGATTTTCATCTCCCTCATTCTCCCTCAGAAGATGAGTCTCATAAGTGTCACACTAAAAGGTGTTATCCACATGTGTATATTTCCTACAGTCATCTTGCTCAGTCATCACAGATGTATATAAAAGGTTATTCTTCCTGCATGTGTGTCTGTGCTGTCTTCACTGATGACCTTCTACATTAAATAAATGTAGAATATCTTCTCCTTTAACATAAGCAGATTATGTGTTCCAAAGAAATCAGCAAGAGCTCATAGCACGTGGATAGATTGTTCTGGGCATTGAAGTTAACAAAAAGAATGACTGTAAGAGTTTTTTCTTGAGAAATATGTTCTGTTTCTTCTAGAAAACACCTACTATCCACCTCTCATAATATTAATGGGAGTATCAGGAAGGACTCAACCTTCTTCTAGCAAGGATAGCATGAAAATATCTCTAAATACCAGCTGAAAACTTCTTCAACGTTATTCTTCAGGCAATTTCCACTAAATTCCCTCTGAAAAGAGTGCTTATTTTTCAGATTGCTACGCTGTTTCCCTGGGTCTGAACCAATAAATTCAAATTTCTTTGAATGTTGAAAGTCTTCTTTGAGCTCATAAGAAGACATCTTTCTCCCAGGGGCTCTGGCTTTTCTTTCATCTCATTTTTTAATCACAAGTCAGTGGTCAACAGTGATCACTTTTGAAGACAAAACTGATGATGAGTGTAATTACCTGAGAAACTGATATAAAAAAATGTTCACATATTCTCCCACAATGGGACTGGCAGAATAGTTTTGTATAGTCTCATACAGTTCCTCTGGTTGTAGTGCCTTTAAGATCTTCCAATCAAATGCACCGGTCATTTAAAATCATGGATACTAATATAGCTTTTGATTGAATAACTATGTATTTTTGGTATGTGTATCTATTTATATATGTATCTTTATATATATATCTTTCCCTGACTCTTCTCTGTGAGAAACAGCTTTGGGGAAAATAAATGGAACAGTAAATGGAATATAGCCAAATAGAATTTGTTAAAAAGGTCTATAAAATCTCTGCTTAAAATGTATTACAGTATGCTCAGATTCTCTTTAGCATATGCATCCACTTTAAAGTTCCTTACTCTGGATGTCTGCTTGGATAGCAAAGGAACTTCGTATCAGTTATTACAAACTTGGACTACTGATTATTTTGTGTTGGATCAAGATTTAATATCATTCATTAAAACAAAAAAGTCATCTTCTAATAGCTAAAGCTCCCTTTCTTCATATTTGTGTCAATTTTTTTTAATGCATTATTTTTTTTCTTATTTGGAAGGTTCTTCCTTTTAATAAAAATATATAAATACAAACTTAGGGATAAGAGGGAATTAAAGTAATGTGATATGAATAGAATGCATCACACTAAGCATCTCAAACTGTATACACTCACAGGAGTAATGAAAATCAAATATAACGTCATCATCCACTTCCCATATGAACAATCAAGGGAGTCAAAATCTAGCAAAACCAGCATGAGTAAATAGTTTAGTGATGAAAAATTGATATAAAAAGTTCACTGAAAATATAAATATCCTCTGGGCTGTCAAAAGCAATTGGTTCAACTCAATCTGGTAAATCTACTTTTAATGATAATGGCAACAACTTTTCCTTTTTATTACACTTTACATAAATTTATGAGCTTTATCATTTCAAACCAAAAAGAATATATTTGTCTCTGTATCAGGTTTTAAAGTTATCATATGTCTTGGAAACGTACCTAGAAATACAAAAATATAATCGTGCTTGTAACCCATTTCTGCTAGGATGGAAATAGAATCCTCGTATCATACAACTGCTACTAATTAAAAGGAGGGGATGAACATAAAAAAAACTGTATTCAGTTTTCTTAAATAGCGAAAACCCCCACATTTATCACAGTAAATAGTTATGGAAAAAACCTACAGTTTAGAACAGAGATTTACTCTTAATAGTGCCTTTTATACTAGACTATATATTTACAAATGACTTCTGAAAAATTGCATGGGACTATGTCTGTTCAGTCCATAAGCAGTCAGATTTTTGAGGCCTCTCTAGTAGATGCAGAAAGATTATTTGTGGTTATTATATTCCAAATATCTGATAATATCTTCCCCAAGAAAACTACTGAAGCCAGTTACATGCATATAAAAAGTGGGAACTATAAATAAATAGCCATATATAATACTACTAGGAAGATTACTAAAAATATTTGGTTTTACTAAAACAGAAAGTAAACTGATGGTAAATGTAATATACCAATAACAAGTCAATATTATTTAATAACCAAGTGTACTACTAAATTCAAGCCAGTTCACATAATTTTTGCAATTGTTTCTCTTTTAACAGGGGCATATTTTCAGGACTTGAATTTAAAGCTGATCTCTCCATGAACTCATTAATTGCCATACCAATATATTAGAGGAAATATCAGCTACATCTAAGGCTGAAGATATTTGATTACACATTGCATCATGTCCAACCCTGCTTTCACTTTTGTCTTGCATTTGACCAGTCAAGCTTTACCGACTGATGTCAAAAAAGTTATTGTTTAATTCTTCATGATGTTTCTACTCTGGTAAGAGTAGAAACTCTGGTTTACTTATTATCTGAAGAGTGAGAGTATGCTTTCCTATTATATTTCTGTCACTGCTTCTAGAAATTACAGGTGCATCACACTTGCATTATATTTCATATAGTCTTAGTTTATGAGAAACAGCTTCATGCTTTTTTGCTTCTGTCTTTTTTCCTGCCATTAAGTCAAATCCAAGTGTGCTCAATCAGAAACCTACCTTGCCTTACTGTGCAAAATCCATGATCACCATTAATTTCCCACAGTTTCATAATAAAACAGCCAGAAGGCTTTTCATTGCTTGTTCTGTCTGTATCCAGAAATCTGCTTTGAAATAAGAAAACCCCTTTTTTTCAGATACACATTTGTGTCATCTCTCTGAATAGACTTTTGACTTCCCTTTGTATCCAGAAAATTTACAATTAATTCCCACTGTTGAGATAGGAACATCCTGCTTGCCAGTTATAAAAATCCTGCTGTGTTTCTAGATTTCTGAAATTAATTAATATTGGCTGAAGTATATTGTATTTCTTGTTTTTAATTTCTATGACTCATGAAATTTTTCTGCTTCAAAATTATTTTTATAAAATCCCTACTCAGTGAACAATGAACTCCACAAATTTGCAGTTCTGATACACACTGTAAGGAGATATATATGGGCAGAGAGGACAAAAGTATGGTCATAGTCACACTGAACATAGTGAAGCTGGTAAATTTATATTCCAGGGGGACATGTGAACAAGAATCTTCATTCAGGATGAATGAAAAGATTTCTCCCTGTCTTCACTCTCTGAAATGTAGCTAAAGTTGTGCCTGAGTGCAGGCTCACATCAACACAGTTTGGTTCACACTCTGTGTTTTGTTTCATGTTCAGATTCAGTCACCTTAATGAACAGTAGTTCAGGAAAATGTTCACGTTTATGACACAAAAAGAGTCTTGCTGTTGTAAGGAACTTGAGAGTTTGATGCCTTGAATTACTTACTCAGAACTCTCTAGAAGGCAAAAAATTTAAGATATGTGGAAGGACTTTCTAAAACCACAGTCAGGTGCAATGACTGCCTTGGAGAAACACTCAAGTAAGAACCTTGGCATTAGAATAGATTAAAGTGTCTTTCCAAATTTATTACCTTTAGGTAATAATTCAGCTTCCACACCCTGTACTATTGAGATTGCAGGGGGTTCTTAAAAGCTTGTTTCTAAGCAAATTTTAAACATTATGCTCCAGATTAATTAGAAATTAAGGAAAAAGAAAAAATAAAGTATTGAAGTGACTAGAGTTTTCTCAAGCAGTGGTCTAATAATACCTAAACACAAATATGTTGTCTGTGCAGAATCCTTATATTTAGAAAATATAAAACACCCCACATAAAATTAGCAAGTTTCTGTACTGTATTCAACACAAAACACAAAATCAGAATCTGTAGGACATTTACTGCTGCAAATCAGTACTCTGACTTCACCCATTTTCTTTAACAACTTCATAGTGGAATTACAAAAATTGCTCTCAAAATACCAAGGACCAGCCATTTTAATAATTCCTTTCTAAGTATTTGTGGAAGAGTGGAGGAGTTGGTGACTAGAAATTAATGTTTCTATTTTTTCTGGAATTGGTATCATTTGACCTCAGCCGTTTTTCTCATGGGCTGAAAATAAATTTTCTTATTATAGATCTCATATGTACAAAGACAGCCCAAATAGTTATTTCAACACAGCATGGCAAAATGCCTCAAACGTCTATAGACCCTAAGCATTATATTTGCCAATTAAAGATTTAGGAAGCAAAACCAAAGCAGGAAGGGCCACATACAATTATTTTACATAGAACAGAAACCATTATGCAATATGGCCAGCCTAGTATTGCTCATGGGTTTTTTTGTGAGAGGAGAAGGTTGTTTTCCAAATATAGATAAAAATGTGTTGCACTTAGCCAATAACTCATGACAGAGAGGTAGCATATGCTATCATAATGCAGTGGGAGCTGCATGACACAAAGAAAATATGAGCAATACCACCTTCTAGAGTTACAGCCCCTTATTGCCATTATAAAACATCTTTATTGAGAGAGAAAATGCAATATTTTGGTAGAAAGAGGAGACGAAGTACTAGGAAAACTGAAATTTTTCATGGAGAACATTCAAATTTACAGCTCTATATGTCTCTTGCTGTGCTCATGGTCCATCAGAAGACAGATGTCTAAGGGTCTCCTGCTTGATATACAAGGCAATGATAGAGTGACATTTTTGACCTCTAAACAGAAAAGGGTTTTAAATAAAAAAATACTTCAGTTCACAACAAGCGCAGAAATTCCTGTTCCCTTCTCATCTCTCCCTTTCCTTGAAAGATTTTGTTTTATGAGCGCTTAGTCAGGAAGGATAATTTTACTGTCTGTCTGTCGCATTTCATTTCAAATTATATAAACTGCTAAAATAGACTCTAGGGCCCAAACTCCCACTGATTTTAAAAGTGGGGGACTAGCCCAAGATGTTATTTTTTTGTTTTTTGAGCAAGAAACTGAAAACTCATGCCTGGAAATGTTCTTTTGAAATAACATATGCATTGACTTTTAAGCTCTTTGCTTATTATCTGACTCAAGGCAACTTTACTCCTGCTCCCAACTCCACTAAAGACCATGATAAAAATAGTGTTATAATGTGAACCTGAGTACACCACAAGAATTCATTGGTATTCAAGATCAGACTCAGGGAACAAAACTGAAATATGCTGGATTTTTACTCTTAATCAGTGTACCTAAAAGAATACTAGCTGAAATATTTAAAAATCTGTAAATGAGTGAGGTATACACCCAAAAATCTGTAAATGGGCTAGGTCACTCCTACCTTCCTTTCCCATATATAAGTCTCTGCACAATTTTAAATGAAGGTTCTGTTGAGAAATTATTTTTTATGCTTTGCCATTTAGACTCTGAGACAAGTTCAAACAACAAAACACACAGATTGCCTGTGTGAGTGGGGTGAGTGAGGTGAGACAGGTTTAGAAAACTGTAATTTTTGCTCTTTGGAAGGTGTTTTTTACATTCTTTAGGCCTTTTCATAATCCATTGCATAGTGTGCCCACTCAGACTATGCAAGTCAAAGGCAGACCTAGTGTCAACATTTACACAGGCACTAAAGAACACTTCTGAAAACAGACTGGTTTATGAAAGATTAAAAGAACTAATGAAATGCTTATCATTTTAACAACTAATAATAAAAAAGAAATTATTTTAAAAAATGAGATTAAAAAAACACTTTGAGTTGTGATCTAGAGTTATTTTCACAGAAACTCCAGCACTGAACTTCTTGTCTCTGTGCTTTACATTGTTAAGAAAGAACTAAAAAATAATTTTGGCAGCAATTATCAGCCCTCAATTTAGTTTAAAAACAATTAAGGCAGGCCACTACACTATCAGCAACTGGTATATTTTCAACTTGCATAAAAAACAGTGGCTACAAAACATTACTTTCTACAAAATCATAGTGACACTTTACATGAAGATTTCTAAACTGAAAGAATCAGGAAAACAAAAAGCTTTGTTGAAAAAAACCCAACCTATATTAACTAGTGCAGAAACACCTGCAGCTTGACACATGTAATTTAAAGCAACTTATGTGATGATTTATGTAGGTCATTGCTAGTTATGTAGGTGTGTGTGGGAGATAGTGGTCCTGATGCAAACGATAAGAACATCTCACAGTTTTATGCACACATTGGTCAGCCAATCTGTAGAATGGCAAGAAAGGTCTACAGAAGCAGAGTTAAAAGTGCCTGAGAAAATGTGCAGAACCCCAGGTGCTGCATATTTAGGTTACTGTGCCATCTTCTCAGATTTCTATGATCTCTCTCAGTGTGGGTAAGTTGTAGGTGTGCGTAGGCTGCCATCTCCGTAAATCACGGGTAAGGCTCCAAGCCTCCTCACAGACTTGGTGTGAACCAGGATTCAGCACTCTGAGATGTATAATCTCAGAAAGTGAGTACTGAATCCTCTACAAAACTCTTGTTACTACATATGAACAGCAGGATAAATGCATGTTCTACCGCAGATGTGAGATAGTGCCCATAGCGTGCAGCCAGCAGAGACAACAAATATAGAATGCAGTGGGGGATGAGTGGTAAGGCACGTTGCAGATAAGGTGGTGTGCATCCTTCCCCTTACCACTAAACAAACTCAAGGCACATTTTGTATTATCCTTTCTATCTGGTGCATGAAGCTATTGCTTGCTTAAAGCTGCTTTTTAGAATCGTCTCAAACTACAGGTTAAGCGTAGCCGTCTTCTCACAGAGACATGCCCTATCTAGCATTAATCAGAGTTTGTATGTTTGTGCCCTTTCACTACTGAAATCCTGCAGTAGATTTCTTTTTGCTCACTTATGGTATTCTCACATTCAGGTCTTATTCTCTGCCCGCAGAACTGTGTTCTTAAGTTCCCAGATAGTTCAGATGGAACTACAGATGTTTATCAGAGGGCAAAGAGCAAAAATATTAATTTTTGGATAAATTGGAAAATGTACATTTTGCTTCTTGTTATATGCCATGAGCCAAATACTGCAGACATTATTCATTTTTTAGTTCTTATTCCTGAAAGATGATAGAGAAAGAGAGTTAATACTTCTACTGCAAATGAGAATAAATAACTTTTACTATATACTAATTTCAGGACATGATGTTGTTTTGTGCAGGTATACATTAAAAATTACTTTTTTACTATTTTTATGTGTGATTTATAAAAGGAAATACTTAATATACTGGATTCCATTTTGCTTAATCTAAAATATCTCTATGTAACCTGTATGAAAGTGTTGGCTATAGTAAATCCAAAAGTCCTTACATCCTATTCCCTGTTTAGAAACACTCTATGTCAGTCAACAGATTCAAAACAGAGTATCTTTTAACAAGCTACAGAAGAGGGGATATTTTCTATTTTTTTCTGAAAGAAAAGGGAAGCACTAAGAAAAAAGGATATTCATGGTTTGTAAAAATTATTATTTCTTTTCTCCCCAACCCTTAAAACTCTAAAATAATGAACCTGAAGGCCTTTTGTTTTTATCAAGTAGGAAGGAAAAAGATTTAATAAATAGAGTGGTTACAGAACTTTCTCACAGGTCTCATCATAATGGCATAATGGTTATCAACTGAAAATGTCAGGTGGAATCTTTAAATGGCAATTAGTTCATGAACACAGACATCAGCAAAGAACTAACAGATCAGTTCTTAAAAGTTGCTAGACTGACCTTATTAATGGCCTTAAACTGCCATGATTTCATTGTCAGCGCTCCAATGTAGTGATACCTAGTACATAAGTGCTCGCGGAAATAAGATTGCAGTAGCTCAGACTAATGGGAAAAATACTGAGCAAGAGAAAAAGCACAATGATACTTCATGCATGAAGCATTCCAGTGAATAAACTTAGGAATTGTGATGGGATTTATTGCTCTTGCAGGTTCAGCCTGGATAGCTAAGGATGCATCTCCAGGTTACTGCATCATGGAACAGGAGGCTATCCATGCAGAAAGCACTGTCAAGAATTATATTAAAATGGGCACATTCACAGAGATGGTGAAACTTTTACTGGATAAACCAAACCGTGTCCCTCTGCAGGATGTTGTCAACAGTGCTAAGACTACACCACTTTCAATGTTGACTCTCACAGACTGTAGACAATTCCAGTTCCAAAGTTAGTTTGTACATGAGGATCCAGCTAGAGTTTGGTACCACACATGGTAGGCACATCCTAGACCAACAAATATTTTGCAAATTTTCTGCTAGGGATAAGAACTGTAAGAGCCAAGTCACCTGCTCCAAACTTCAGCTGTTTTCAAAACATGTCCATAGGCATCCTTTTGAGAAAATTTTCTTAGTATTCACAATAGTTCGCATTAATTTGTATTTACAATTTCCAAGTTTTTATCAGAAGTCAGGAGGAAAGTAGAATAGCTTCCCAAGACATTACTTTTTCCTGAGATACTTGAATATTAGTTCGTTCTGTCTAATACTGGTAGCTAAATCAGAACAAAGATGAACAGACTGTGTTGCTAAAAGGATAGTAGTTATAAGATATTCTACTGTCATCCTGTCAAATATATGTTGTTCATATATTTGTTCATAATAAACCAAATTAGCAACATCCCTAATAGAAACACTCAAAAGTATATTTGTCAGTACTGTAAATTCTCATTCCAGAGAAAGGAACTCTAGTATTTGAGTTTATTCCATGTGTTTGTGTTTCCAAAACCAGATTTAAAATAAAATAAACAACATTTGAAAGGTTCCCACTAGTTCCTGATTTGAACTCTCAATGAAAGACAGATTTCAAAGTCTTCCACATTGCAAGAACAGTTTTAATCACCATTGCTTCTGCTTCTAATATCCCAAAATATTTTGTACAATTGAGATGATATTGGTGTGCCTCAAACCTCCTCTCCTTTAGGTAACTATATCAAAAGGCCTAATAAAAGGTTAGGTCTCACCCAATCAGCCTTGCCACACTCATACAGTTTCTGTGATTTCTAGCTTCCCAGAAATTTGGTAAACCTTGAAGAATTAGTATTAGATAACAAAACCAACACTGTGAAGAAAGTAATATCTCTCCCATTTTACAAATGATAGCTCCTATTAGAAAAAAACCCTGACTCTAAATATCCTGCCATATATTGCTAAGGCAGTGCTAGGATCTAAAAGAAAAATTTGTACTGCTATTATGGAAAGAATAAACAATGTGGGTGTCTAACAGAAAACTGGACAGGAAATGTTTGGCAGCCCCACACAGCGCATGGAGTCTGTCCTCCAAATGAGATGTTATCACATGCAGGTATACTTCTCCCCCACCAGAGATCCTGGGCCATGTTCCATTCTCATGCACATGTTGGTTGGTCTGTATCAAGCCAAGAAGACAGATGTTCTTAAATGTGAACACAGTCTTTTGTTCTCAAATAAGTCTCTCAGTTCATATATAAGGGATTTAATAAACTACCTTTTTACTAACAATTCAGGAAAATAGCTGTCATTTTCTTTTACTATCTAAGCAAGTAACAATTTATATGTATATTAAGAGGGAAAGGATTGTCTTACATCAAAGGTGCAAGCAGTTTTGCTTAAAAGTATATGGTGTCTTAAGGCTTTAACATAGTAATGTGTTTTCTGCACGGTGATAAGACAGAGAAAAAAAGAGACCAAGTACTGTTTTGAAAATTCTCATGAGCCTATTTACTTTTCTATCACTGTAAGTAAAAAAGAAAGAGTAAATTGTGACACTGTGTAAATTCGACAAACCTAATCTTCTCTATTTTTTGTTCTTGACATATTTTGTTAGAGTATAACAAGGTTTTCAATAGCAGACTCATATACTTTTCAATATATATGATATTGATGAAAAATAAAGGTTAATGTGAAGTTCCTAGAGCTCATCTGTTTTTAAATCAAAATTTACTGGCAATTCTACTGAAATAGATAAGATGATCCTTTTTAACAAGGGCTAATTCAGTAGGAAAAAAATTATAATGAAATAGTTAAACGCCAAGGGAAAGGGTCAGCTTATTGCAAGATTAAGCACAAACTGATTTTTATTTTACTTCTGGGCCTCCACAATGGAAATGTTCAGCAATTATTTAGGATTAGGTGCCTTTTAAACTGTGGGCCAAATTCACTTCCCATGTACTCCATTGACTTAATGAGACTGTATCAAGAATAAATTTGGCCCAAAGGTTTTTTGATATGATTTAAACAACTAACTAACAATAATAGAGTGCCACTTAGTGGCAAGGAAAAAGTTTTCAGTATGTGAGATACAAAGGCATTCAGGCATACAATATCTGGTGCTATTTGTATTTGAAATTTTGATACAATCTTATCTGATAGCTTCCAGTTACATTAAGCTCATTATTGCCACAATATTATATGCATCTTTTCATATAAAAATACAAAAATGTCTGCAAAGAGGGAATGAAAGCAAGCCCTTGTAATTAATGTAGCATTAAGAACACTCCCTTCACATTATATCTTCAAATTATAGCCATTTTCTAAAAAGGTTAGAATGCCTGTAAAAAGCATAAATATCTTAAAGCTATTTGTATTTCTCATGCTTCAGTAATGTATGTGTCACCTTCCTGAAAAATTATCCCTCAAAAAGTTCTACAGTATTTCTTTTGTTTAAGTACCTATAGAATTACAGTTTTGGGGAGCGACAACTATACTTAATAGCACTTTAAATGGAAGTGTGTAACTCATTATTCAGTGCAATACGATTCTATTTCTAAGAAAGAATGAGACAAAGACTAGAAGATATTACATTAGAAATAATAAAAACTAAGTCCCAAAGGATCCACAATAGATCATGGAGTCCATCAACCAGTTACAAAGAGAGTGATCCTTTTATTTCTAAAGGAAGAATCAATGCAAAGTAATTGTTGCATCCAACCTGGCCTTTCTGTGATGCAGCATTCACAACTTGTCTGGACAAACTGTTCCACTGGCTCAATATCCTCAGAGTAAATGATCTCTTCCTAATGCCTAAACTAACCTTACCCTCTTTGTGTTTCCTATACTCCATGCTGCTGCAAGAGGTCCATCTCCCGTTCTTTTGTAGGGTCCCTTTAGGTACTGCTCTAAGGTCTCTGTGGACCCTTTCCATCTCCATGCATGGGTTAGCCCTGACTCATGTGCAGGACCTCGCACTTGGCATTGTTGAACTTTGTGACGTTCACGTGGGCCCTCCTCTCAAGACTGTCAAGGTTCCTCTGGATGGCCTCGCTTCCCTAAAGTGAATCGATGGCACTACATATCTTGGTGTTGATCTCTTCAGTTTATTTAAAGCCAAAGATGGAATGCATTGACACCAACAATGAAAATATATCCTTTCTATGCACAGCTGGAGCAAAATTGTTCTGTGTCTCCAGAATAAAACAGAGAGATGGGTGTAAATGTTTTGGTGACTCCTACTTAGTTGTTTATAAGCACTTTTAAATACACTAAGGCTCATTATCTCCAATTGGGTTGAACAATCCTTTGGCCATCATTAATTGCCATTCATGCTTCAATCCTTTCTTTTATGCTACCAATAAAACTTGCTGGAAGTAGACTTTAGTAATAATTCTGTTCTTTATGAACTACTTGTAACAACATTCTGAAAAAAAAATAAATATGCTTTAAAAGAAAGTATTAGTCTGAGTAAACTTATGTATATCTGTGCCATTTGAAACATCTTCTCTTTTATCTCTTAATCAAAATTTATCCCACTGTTTCTTTCAAATGTGTAGGAGATATGAAAAATAAGTGAGAACTACATGAAAACAGTCCAAAGTGGTTTGAGAAGTACATACGCAAATGTTCCCTTAGATCTTGAGTTCACGTGACCCAGATTTTCCAACTCCATCTCCCCAATAAACTCGACCAGTTCCAACTTTCAATCAGTTTCAACCCCACATACCATACAACTCTAAGCACTGAAGTTTTGTCCTCCATACTTCCCCAGCACACTGGAAAATTCTGAAAACAGTTTCAAAACAATGTTTGTTATTTAATTACTTAATTGATATCTTTGAATGATAGTTTCCAGACAGAGAAGATTATTAGACTTAAAAACACCTCAGAAATCTTTGATAACAGGAACTGTTGATAAAACGACCTGTTTTACAGCTTTACACTCAAAATACAGGCTAAAATTCGAAATAGAGTGTGTAACCTCTAAAAAGTATTTGGAACAGCAGTCTTGGGTGAAAAAAAAAAAGATAAAAAGACATACAAGTGAAAATGGGATGAGAGTAAAGGCTCAAGACTAGTTTAACTCAGCTGCAAGTAAAGCCATTGATCACGGTGCAAAAAAAAAGCAGAGCCAGCACTAAGGATTCTACAAGTCCTACCCTAGTGCCTAAATGTATCATTAATCTTTCAGTTCTTGAGATACTGAACATCTAATCCTGATAATCAGAGATGCTATGCCACACCTCAGCCAGAAGACCAGACTCACACACACCCTTTAATTTGAGAGGTCTCTTTGTCTAAAGAAAGTGTCTGGTAAATTAGAGAGAAAAAAATGCAAGACTTTTAGCTCTCCTTTCAATAAACAGAATATGTAATTTCAGCAGCATAATTACAGAGACGCTAAACAGGTGTCATGGTACCAGGACAGGTCATCTGAAATATCTTTAAACACTAACCAAAGCAAAGCAGATAGAAGATCAAGGCTTAGCTTCCAAGTTACAATTATAAACACAAAATGAGTTCTTCTTAATTTGGAAGATACCAGGTCTGCATACAGCATTAGCCATTTTCCAGTACATTTCCATTAGTAATGTCTTTGCTGATTAGTTTTTTTCTAAATTAGCATGTTTATCCATTAGCATATCAATATTGCTGCCAACCATCCTCTTAATTTTTAGCTTTCTTGTTGCAACAAAAAAATTGCCAATAAAAGCAAGCTTTACTTGAAGCCTTAATTAAGTCTAGTACAATTCTTTCTTCTTTCTTTTTTAAGCTTGTTTAATAATAATGTGTAATATTTACTCAGATTATAGATTTGCTTTGCTCAATAACACCACTTGCTTGATTAATCAAAAACTTTGTATTTTGGTTCGGCAGCAGCACAAACTGTAGTATTCTGCATAGTTCAGAGAAATTTTAATTAAAGCCTGCCTTAAAAATCAGAAAATCAACAACATTGTAGTCAAAATAATTTTATATAATTTCCAAAGCTCTTCTTAAGACAAGGTAGAGACTCTCACACATAAACCACTGATCTTTGTACGATGATACAATATTGCTCCCACATGAACATGCTGAGGTGTTTCCGACCAATGTCTTGCATTTAAGAGAAGGACCAACCCCAATTCTTGCAAAAGTTTCTTTTTGTTCATATTTTTGTATCATCTATTTTTTTTTCATTGCTTTGTTATGTTCAATTATATTAATTTGAATTCAGTCACTCACAGCAGAGTAGCTAAGACTGGGTTTAACAGAAGTATACAGAGCTGGCCTGAGCATACAGCAATGCCAGCTTCTACTCTCGACACTGTTATTCAGGACAGATACTCTTGTCTGACATAATTAAATCTTGACAGTAATTATTTCTGCTGATTCCTGGTAGACTGCTGTTAAAGATATGCTTATCCACTTTCAAACACACTATCTTATTAAACTAAATACATGCCAGTAATTACAAAGCTGCACTTTTTAAATTTGGGGGTTTCTAAAAGTCTTTTTAAAATAAGGCGATAAAGCTTTCCCTAAAAAGATCCCCTGTGTTTTAAAACCAAGAGATCTCAGACAGTGCCTGGTATTCCAACAGCTGATATGAGAGAGAGAAAGAAATAGAGAGAGAGAGGAGAGAGAAAGAGAGAGAGAGAGAGAGAGAGAGGAGAGAGAAAGAGAGAGAGAGAGAGAGAGAGAGAGAGAGAGAGAGAGAGAAAGAGACAGGGAGCGAGAGAGACAAGGCATGTTTGCATGTACACAGAACAGGTTATTGAAAAATTTTTGGTTTATAACTCAGCAGGTCAGTTTCTATTAAAATTATGTAGAAATGTTATTCTCACTGTTTGTTGTCAGCTTCTTCAAATAAGAAGTTCCTCATAGCCATCATGTTAGTATATTTCATACAAAACAGGTATTCCCTATTTATTTCATTGCTTAATGAGGGGAGATGAGGAGATTTTGGATAATGGTCATGCTGAATCATTAATATTACTTTTTAACTCATAAACCTATCAAAATATGACAAAGGATAAGTAAGAAATTAAGTTTAGAACAAAGTTGGATGAGAAAAGTAAGATCAGAACTGCTTCAAATGTCTGAATATTATTAAATATTACCTTTAAACTTCTCCAGTATTCATATCTAAGAACATAAAATATTTTCACAATACAAGTACATTTAACATAAGCAAATGTTTAAACAAAAGAACGAGGAATTTTAATGAAGCACCCTCAGGAAAATGTTTAAACTTTGCCCTTAAGTTTACTTTGTTCACTAATAGGCTTCTATTTCTAGTACTGAGTAGGAAGGATAGGTTCAATGTGTTAATAAGAAAAAAGTAATACTATTTAATTAATTCTGGCTGAACACACATGGTTTAATATACTTGGCAATATCATTCTATCACATGATATGATAATTTAATGGAACTTTTTTATTTAAATTGCTGGCAAGTTTATGAAATTATAAAGCAAATAGGCCATGCACTTGGGTGTAATTGACTGTATAAATGTGTTTTATACTATACTGTTGGCAAATTAGCCAATCCCTGTCACAGAATCAATTATTATCTAGCTGTATTCTGCAAACACAATAGCAGAAATACAGCATTTGTAGAAAAAAAACCCCCACTATAATTGTTAATCTTACATTGTGCATCTTAAAGTCAGGCAATAAACATTCATACACTGTATAATCATCTTACAATAAGGCTGTTGCCAAATGAGTGCACATTTAAAAATTCCTTGTTGAAGAAATTCCTTAACTGAAGGTGCTATTTTTGTTTTTATTTGTCTTTTCCTCTTCAGATCAGTGAAGTGAGTAATACATTTGTCAGTGACTCAAAAGATAAAAGGTTTGACTGCATGACTGAAATTTCCAAAGCTACTTAAAGGGACTTGGACACTCAGTTTCTCTTGGACCTGTGTTCACTCTAACCCCGACCTAATGACACTTCTGATAATCTGAGTGCTGTAGTAAAAATTACAAGATGTAGTCATCATGTTTTTAATGCATGCTGTTGTTAGACATCAGAGGGTGATTCTGAAGGAACTGGACATTTAAAATATTTTCTTCTGGTTTCATTAACAATATGAAGTTACTTGCCTCTTTTATATGTCTCCCTCCAAGCAGGCCATTTCTAAATTATAAGCAATGTTTAACATAAAAACTTCTTAATGGTGTAAACACAAAAACAAAATATACCTGCTCTGCTACAAAACCCAAAAACTGCTGCTTTTGTAGAATGAAATCACAGAGGTTCTGAGCAAGAAAGAGTCAAGAAGTCTAGACTACCATGTCATCAGCATTCCTCCCTGTTTCTACATCTCTGTTGTGCAAGGACTGGGATTAACAGATTTATGGACTATATGAACTGAGCAGCCACTGAGGAGTTGCACAGGGCAGATATAATAGCACTTCTGCTCACTGGAAAGAAACAGTTCAAGCTTGTAGGCAGATGGCATAGTTCTACTTATGAATGCTACCCTGGACCCACATGGGGGGTTTTGTACTCTGATCTGGTGATCTGCACTGCAGCTACAAAGTGAAGGATGTTCACTGCCACCCAGGTGCACAGAACTGCATCTTATGTGGGCGTCCTTCAACTAGCTCATGTAACAAAACAGTTCAGGTCTTATAGCAGACAGAAAAGGCCCAGCAGAAGACTAACAGGTGCTTGGAAATTGAAGTTCACATTGCTATGACTTCAAGACTACAGAGTCACAGGCTTTAGGATATAAAGCTTTCTCAGGGAAGCCTGGGCATACCTGTGAACAGATGCATGGTAGATATCCCCAGCACCCTTAATGACATGCAGAAAGTGAGTTGTTTAGAGCTTTGAAAGGCTCTGCAATTCTTTTACGTATCTTTACAGCACTTATGTGGGAAAATACCACCACCCAGCTGAGAGTCATCAGAAATATTCTGTTGTTCTAGGGCTCCAAACTCAGCACTCTCAGTCTCAGCTCCATTATTTACCTAGACATTATTCTTTCTATGGAACCAAATTACTGATACCGATTTGAAAACAAATCTGCCTAAAGGGACGATATCAACCATGTGCTTCTGTCTTAGAATCAGCCCCACTGAGGACACTCATGAATATACTGTACATATTTCTTATGAAAATGAACCATGATCCAGCTAGTAGTCATCTTAGAATAGTACTAATTCCTGTAGTTTTAAAGTAAAGTACTATTTACTGTCCACTCCTGCATTTCTCATATTAAAGGTTTGGATCATGAACTTTCCTGACTTCAAGGTCTCTTGTCTGCGATGTTCTCATGCAAATTGTGATGGCTTCTAAGTTCCAGGCTCTGATCTGAACTCAGGTCTTAAGTTAGGACACTGTTTTTCTCCTGGATCCTACTCTTCCATAATTGTTAAAGTCACTAGACAGAGGTGAAATTCCATCCTGAGCTTCTCAAGCAACAGCTATGCAAAATGTAGCATTTTACTGAAATCCAAAGCTCTAGCAAAAAAGGATGAGGGATATGAAGTAGAAAGCTGAAAAAAGCAGAAGGTCATTATCAGACTTTGTCAAATTTGTTCTCAGTCTTGTTCCACTTTCTTAATCTGTTTAATTCCCTCTGATTCCTCCTGGTACAATTTTTGCATCTCTATTTTATCCAACTTTAGTGATCTCACTTGCTGGTGAAGTAACTTTGAACTCTTGTGCCTGAAAATATAACTTTAAATGCATTTGAAAAAGCAAATACATCAAGTTTGGGGACCAGAAGCTTTAGTCATATTAAATGCAAAGTTGAAATTTTAGAAAGAGTTTGCCAGTCATGATTTCAAAAATATAAATCTTTGGCTGTGTGATTAATTCTATACTAGGAATCTTAGGGATAATGTTAACACCCTGAACTATAATTTTAAAATTACAATATGGTTGTGATAGCTTACAGAATAACTTGAAACAGGGTTATATAAATAACGGTATATTGTCAGGAAATTTTAAAAAAAGTGAGATTAGGGCACAATAAAGGCCAGAAAATGGAAGATCTATATTTCTGGGACACAGAAATTAGGTTTGTTTTAACAAATAAATTAATTTTAACAATCATATTATCCAAAGTCATACCACATGTTGAACCAGTTTTAAAGAACGAACCCCTCCCAAGCCCCGAAAACTAAACAATCCGCATAATTATCACTGTTTCTTTGGACAGAAAACAGTGAAGAAATTAACTTAAGGACTCAACATCAGGTACTGAGCTTTGACAAGAAAAGTTTCAAATAAATAAAATGGGAATAATAAGATAACAGGGAAGATCAGGAGCCTCTTCAGAACCTGTTGTGAGAATTACATAATAATGCTGTCTTGTTAGCCAAGTGCTAGCGAGTACCTGGGGCTGTGTCCTCTGGGAGAGAAACTGACATCAGGTGTATCCATCAGAGCAGCCTTGCTTGTTTGAAACAGGGACTTGGACTAATGATATTTGAGTTCCTTCTATCTCAGGATATTCTATGATTGAATAATTTAAAAAAAAAAATTTATAAAATCCTGGTTTTTATAAAATTCTGTTTCTCTGACTGCAGTAGGGAAAAAAAATTAAAACCCCAACACAGAAGAGCATATTCTTGTTAACCACATATAAGCATTCCTCCCCATCAACTTCTCTGTTCAAACAACTCTCTGTGCTCGACCCCAAGGCCTTTCAGATAATTCAGAGATGGAAAGACTCAGAGACATACATACACTTTCTGTAATACTTTATTTGATAGACTATATAGCTTAATTGGAAAGCTGAAATGTTCTCATTGATTCATTATTTCTATCTTTATTAACTGCATTAATGCAGACATAGTTCTAAGCAAGGACTCTGAACATGATCATTTATATATAATTTTTCTTCTTGTCTGTAGAAAAACATTATTTTCTTGGAAAGGACAAATTATGATAATCTAGAACAAAGATCGCAACATTTTTTCAAGCAGAGAATTAGGAACTTATAAGATACTTTTATAACTCTTGATTTCATGTACACAGTGGTATTCTTCTTCTATGACATAGATTCATTTATAATATGAGAGAAAGGCTGTGGGTGTTGTCTACCTTGACTTTAGTAAGGCCTTTGTCATTCTTTCCCTCAGAATTCTCCTGGAGAAACTGGCTGCTCCTGGCTTGGACAGATATATTTTTGAAGATGTAAAAAACTGCCTGGATGGCCAGACCCAGAGAGTGGTGGTGAATGGAGTTACATTCAGCTGACAGCTTGTCACAAGTGTTGTCCTCCAAAGCTCAGTGTTGGGGCCAGTCCCCTTTCATATCTTTATCAATGATCTGGATGAGAGGATGGAGTACATCCTCAGTAAGTTTGCAGCTGACATCATGTTGGGCAGGAGTTTTGATCTGCCTCCACAGAGGGATCTGGACAGGCTGGATTGATGGGCTGAGGCCATTTGGGAGAGGTTCAACAAGTCCAAGTGCCAGGTCCTGCACTTCAGCCAAAACAATCCCAGGCAGTTCCTCAAAGTGGACAGAGTGCTTGGAAAACAGGAGCCAGTGTGTGCCCGGGTGGCCAAGAAGGACAATGGCATCCTGGCCTGTAGCAAAAATAGCATGGGGAGATAGGAAAGACACTGAGATCCTAGAGCATGTCCAGGGAGTGGCAATGGTGCTGGTAAAGGTTCTGAAGCACAAGTCCTGTGAGGAGCAGCTGAGGAAGCTGGACTAGACCAGACTGAAGAACAGGCAGCTGAGGGGAGACACAATCTGTCTCTACAAGTGCCTGAAAGGAGAATGTAGTGGAGGCTGGTCTCTTTTCCCAAGTAAGGAGAAGAAAAGGCCTCAAGTTGCACCAGGAGAAGTTTAGATTTGATCTTAGGAAAGATTTCTTCACAAGGAGTTGCCTAGCATGCGAACAGGCTTTCCAGGGAAGTGGTGGTGTTACCTGCCCTATAGGTATTTAAAAGACACGTAAATGTAGCACTTAGGGACATGGTTTAGTGGTGGACTCAGCAGTGTCAGCTTCATGGTTAGACTTGGTGATCTTAAACTTCTTTTCCAACCTAAAATCTTTATTATTCTGTAACTTTCAGCAAGAAGATTGAGAAAAATTTAAGAAATAAGGGAATGCAGGTAATTTTGGGTTGCATTTTCCAAATATGGTGTGATTTTGAAAGATTTCTACCAGGAATGACAGTGTGTTTCACTTAAATACAGAGATATAGAAAGTTATTTTTCTTTGAAAGATGGAAAACTAAAAGGACATAACACAATGTGGACTTGCTATATATGTGAAGGTTCAAGTTCAAATAGTTCAAGTTGTGTTATTGTTTCAATGATAAAGCAATCATCTATGAAATTCCTTCTTATTTTTTCTTGTTTTTGAATGAGTGGGAGAGTTATAAATAAAATGTTGTTGTTCAAGGAGGTGTATAAATAAATTGGTATAATTAGGTGTCATAATTAAGGTGCCCATTGCTGTTCCAGTCACATTTACATAATTGTCAGTGCTAAAATGAAAATAATTGTTTGTCACAATTGCTTCTGTTAAGACTGATAGTTCCTTAGTTTGCATAGTTTTCTCTAAGTATTTGTTTAGAAAATATTCTAAACTCTGAGCATAAAATGATTACATACAAGCCAAAATCTTCATAAGTGAAGAAGTGTACAAAATCTACCAACTCAGAATTCAGACAAAATATCTTGCCTGGTATTTTGTTACACATTTACTGCACAAAGGCCAAACTATGCTTTCAATGTCCTGTCTGAACTTTGGGCACGCTGTTCAAGTAACTGCTTTGTAAAATGGAAAGAGGAAAAAATTCTTGCTTTCTGAGAAATTACTAGCAAAGAAAAAGCCCTTTAGACTGGATCTTTGGTGTTTTTTTCCTTCATAATTTACTTTTATGAGTTGTATTACTTTTTAGAGTACAGTTACACAAGTATCAGGAAGCAGAGGACTGGGTCTTGTGCCAGTACATGTAATGCAGCTTTTAGGTTACTGCTTTAGAAAACCAGCTCAGATTTAGGCTTAACTACACCACAACAGTTTTGTTTCATTGAATATCAAGTTAATCAGATATGTTAAGTGCAAATGTTTCTGTCCAAAAAGAAATATATTAGGAAAATTATATATCTCAGAGCTAAACAAGTTTGTATTAGTATAAAGCTGTATCAGAGCACAGCCACAATAATTAAAGATATTGTCACACAAAGATATTTTATAAACCCTCTAAGATCCTTTAGAAACAATGAAAAAACTATTATACATTTGCTATGACTTTTATTTTCCTTAAAGTTTTTCCTTCTTCCCTATTCTTAACCTCAAAATTTCTCTTTTCTTTAATTAAAAGTTAAAATTCTCTGAGTCACTTTTGATCTATTAGAACTCTCCAGAGGCCCAAAGCCACAAACAAATAAAAATCAAACAACATCCCAGTAGTAGATATAGTTTGGGTGTTCTGTTACTTTTAATATCAATATCATCTTCATTTCATTTGGTACAAGACCATAAATATCAGAGTTAGATTCACACTCTGTGCATAACTAAAAATTTATTTTTAAGTAGCTATCTGACAAAAAAAATGTAAAAAATAAATGAGATCAGAAGATTTTCACTAACTTTCTATGTACATTATTTATATATGTGTATATATTCTTGTGTGTTTATTATTTGTATATGTTGATATTTGGAAAGATGAAGGTATATTTCTTTTTTTTTGAACAGTTTGCTCCTAAAAAACTGTTCTACCTCTTCCTCTGTAATTCAAGAATGGGTTTAAAATGGAAAATATCAAAAGAGAAATTCCACATGTCTCTATTTTTTGCACAATAGTGAGAAAGAAGGTCTTACTGAAGAAATATGCAGTCATTCTTTTGTTTCTGTCAGAATATCAGTATTTTTTCATCATTGAGAGTAGTAAATAAATAAACAAAACCTTTCAAACAAATTTGGCAAACTTCTCACATAACAGTAATGTAAATGTAAAATAACTATTTCACTAGGAAAAATATCTAAATATATACATCTGACTAAATACACCAATATATGACCAAACTCTCTTGTAAAAAGGGCAATGCTTCCTGAGGCAGTCATTTTTCAATTAAACAATATAATTTCAAAATCTTCTTTTAATATTTACCTTCTTTCCCCTATTTTTTAACTCATCCACTTATAAAAATATCAGCAGTCATATGAAAAGCCATTAAAGCTAATCTTGATTGACTAAAAGTAGGGCTGACATCAAAGTCTTGGATATCCTGTTTCCACCTACAGCCCCTCTAGCTTTAATAACATTAAGCTTTCTATGCACTAAAAGATTATCATAATTTTAAACACCCATGCTAAACCAAAGTGAAATGCTCTCAAGTAATAAGGATCTTTTTAAAAATAGGAAATTGGATAGAGAAAAATAAGCCCCAGATACACATGAGAACCATGCTTGCTAGGCCTTTCAGGATGGTTTTGCACAACCAGTTCTACCAGCCCCTCCAAATTACTTCTGGTATAGATTTAGGCCTAGCTGGACCTACAGTTTTCACTGTGGAGATAAACTGTGTCTCCATTTTTACAGGCACAGCATTACACAACACTCGTCAACAAAAAGCATTCTCCAATATCCTTCTAAGGAGCTTTCTACCCAGAGAACTCTAGAGAGAAGATTTTCCTTCTACCTCTTTCATTCTCAAAGGCTTTCATCAGCAATTGGAAACAATCTTTTCCCATGAAGAAGGGGAAAAGAATGTTTATAAAACCAATAGAATTTAAGCTGTGGGGTAGGTCTTAAAGGTAAGGAGCACTCATGCAGATTTAATTCAACCTTGGGCAAGAGAAAACCTAGAAAGAATACTGTCACTTTGTCACAGCAAACAATTTTAAAATGAGAAAAAATTGATATCTAGGGGAAAATCACAACAAAAATCTATCTGAAAACTGAAGGATTATATTTCACTGATCACCAAAATGCTGTCTGAAAGCATCTGTATATCACCTAGTACAATGTTCCCCTCAGAGTGGGATTGTTGCCAACACATGATCAGGTCAGCTACGTCTTTGCCTTCCTGCCTTGAAAACCTCCTAGGATGAAGATCCCATGGACTTTGGGGAAACATTACACATCTATGGCACTCACTGAGACATTTTCTTAATGTTCAGATGGAACTTTCCAAACTGCAACATGTGACTCTTTCTCCATGCCATATTGTTTGTTAGTACCAAGAACAGCTTCATGTTTATCAATTTATCCAAGTAGCTGTAGGCTTCAGCTGGATCTCCCTTTTGCAGCCACTCCACCAGAATAAATAAAACCAAATCCCTCAGTCTATCCCAACAGGTCATGTACATGACAGCTGGAGGCATATTAAGAAGCTTCTTCTGACTCCTCTCCAATTTCTCAACATCCTTCCTGAACCATGGAGTTAGGTCTAGGCAGAACCTTTAGATGTAGGGGGTTTAACTGTTTGTTTGAAACATAAATCTATTTGTGGTACCTTGGCAATGTGAAAGGCACTGCCAGTGAATAATAAAATAATAAGGTAACCTTGCTGCCTTAAACCTTCATTTCTCCATTACTTTCAACTTTATCTCTTTTGTTTATCTGTTCTATAGCTAAGAGGCTACTTAAAACTGTCACTGAGACAGAAAAAGGGCAATGTTTCCTAAGGCAGTCATGTAAAGAGCTGCTATCATCAGAAGACTTTGGTGCACAATAACAGAAGACATGATGAGGTCATTCTCCATTACTCCCATGGCTACCAACATGGCTAGAAAAACAGAAGAACTTTCAACTGAGAATGAGCGGAAAATCACAGAGACAATGCAGCCATTTGTAACATCCATTACCATCATCAGAGAAGAAAAAAGAAGATATTGGCTAATACCTGACATAACTGCAAGATTGACAATAGCAGTGAACTTGATAAATGCATTTGATTATCAGTTTGCCTGATAATTGGGTTGATGAGAGATCTTGTTTGCCATCATGCCAAGCTCTGACTCACTGTAACCTGCCCTCATATTCTTGTGGCAGCTCAACCCTTGGCTAAGAGCTTTCAATGCCATTGACAACAGCTGGCCTTTGCAGCATCCTCACTCACAGAAAAGCCTCAGAATTTTTGTACAGGATTTAAAGCAGCTCTGAAAAGTTAGCAGAGACTAGCAAGCATCTGCACTCTCTTCCCCAGAGGAAGGTTGTAAGAGTTTTGCTCTGGAAAGTGAAAATACATGTTGGCATTAGGATGGTAACATCAGTTTTGCTCCAAAGTCTCTTCCTGACTTCTGTTGTGATAAATGAAATCACTCTTTCTTAAGCTGGACAAAAAAAATGAAAAATAGAAGTCACAGTACAGACCTCCACAAAAATGTAGTTCTGACTTACTCGTCCTTGTTTACCAGGGAAAACATCATGCTTTCAATTCTTTCTAAATATATAATGGCAAAACTGTAAGTTCCCTGGGGCAGAAACACTCTTCAATGATGCTTTTGTACAGTACCTTGCAAAATGGAGCCACAGTCCCACGTGGTCTGTAGGGAGTTCTGTAACAAAATAAATAAGTAATTCTTCCAGGAAACATATCAAACACGGGCTACACTGCATCACCTACTGCACAGAACATCAAAATGGCTAAAAATATCAACAGAATAAACTTGTATGGTGCCTAACATGGAAGCAAGCAGTACATTTCCTGAAGAGTGTATACTCTCAAGCACTGAAAATGGCATGTGTTGTTTAAATGTAATAAACAGTAAGGCAGGGCATTTTAGTAGTGCATTATTAAATAGGTGAATATTAAAGAAAAAGTAATTTCTATGCCTGTGTAATTATTACAGGTATCAACTGGAGTCTAAATCTTTTAAATGTATTCCCATAAAAATTAAATTTGAATGAGTAAGTTATCTGTTTGTAGGAACTCAGTAATGTTCCCTAAATTATTGAAATATTTCTTTAATTATGTGTAGGAATGAGGTTACTCCAAAAAGTAGTCTGTAATAACAAGTAGTCCATCTTGGTCAATTATTCCCATGTGAGTAATAAATCCTTCTTATTTGCCAACTCAGCCAACAGATATGCATGACTGAGTCAGGAGAATTGACAACCTCTTTGTAAAAAATCTATTACGCACCATATCAGCATGTCCATAATCTGTGGGTTCTGCATCAACTCCTTTTCCTCCTCTGAAATGACCTCATTAGTGAAGGAATCAGGCATTTTATGAGTTTGGTAAACAGAATTTACAGCAATATTTGTTTGGGTTTCTTTTCCCCCCCTGCAAGTTATTGACTAATATCTAACTTCAGGAAAATGTAGGAGAGCTCTACCCCCAAGGAAAGACCAGTGTGATGATTTTTAAATTGCCATCAATCTCTTTTATGGAAGCACTAAACACCAGTCAATCAAACCTAGACTGTCTGGAACAGAAAGTCCCCATCAGCACAGCCCATGTAATAAGCAACTTGTTGTTGGAAGCACTCAACGGAACCATAAATTATGTGCAACTCATCCAATGCCACCCAAAACCCCTCCCTAAGTGAAGCTTTCAGTTCTCTCTTTGGCCAACCCCAACTCGTTTATATTGAGGTGAGGTTGCTCCCCAAACCAAGTGTTGAGAGTCATGAGAAAGGATAACTGATTTTCAAAAATAAGCAAGCCAAGGTACCAAAAAAGAATAGCAAAAGAAATAAATAATAGAGTCTGCTATTAGCAATATCCTTTAACTAGGAAAGCATAAAGTCCTATGCTATCCTGAAAGGGCAACCTCTGATGACAGGAACTTATTGGCATTTTCAGCTGCGTAGGCTTTATCACATCTACTCTACTTAGTAAGTGTGACGGACACTTCATGTCAGGGACTTCGATGTCATTCAGGCTGATGGGGTTTAGAGATGATATATCTTTCTTGCTCTGGTTAGGACAAAATGTACAAAGAAATTGTGTGGTCACACTGTTCAAAGTTAAATGCAGACCAGAGGAAAAAAAGTTAATGTGCCTGACTGCAGTATTTGCTCTTAGCATGCAGTTGCAAGCTTTGAAAGTCCCGTTTAAGTATCTCTTTTTTAAGATAAATACCTATTAAGTAATGTATATGCACAAGCTGAAGTGTTAAATGGTTTGTTGAAACCTATTAGAGTACACAAGATGATAAACATAAATTATAGCTAATATACTGCACCAGTGATTTTTAAACATAAAAATTACTGACACTGTAAAAACACACTTGAGTCATCGTAGCAGCATAATAGCACTAATCCATGTTTATCCAACCGTGCACTTTTCAAAAACAACACAAACCTCTAATAAATGCTTTGGCTTCACCTTGACAACTTATATGGGTTATTGCCTCGTTCATGCCTGGATAACCATGTGTTATGACTTAAATGTTCTTTAATATCAATTTATGCCTTGAAGAAAAAGGATTGAATAACATAGTGTACATATGGTTCAATTTATTACAGCAAAACAATCATTTTAGTTTGAAGATATTTTCTCATGGTGCATATCATAGAAATCTTATTCAATAGAGCTCTCAATAAACCAGATTTTTTATGTCACAATAAATGAAACTAAGGCAGCTAATTGTTGCTAAGATTCTAAATAGATGAGTCTATTTGGCTTTCTTGTCAATCAAGAAATAAATTCCTTAACACTTGTATTTCTGGATTCTAATGTCTCTAATTGGATTTTACACTATCTGATTAACGATGTAGTTTATAGACTACTGTAAAAAAATGTGATACTTAAAAAGTGGAAGAGGAAATTGTGGGCTGTCAGCATTTATGGAAAAGGCCAAGACAACACTGAGTAATTTAGCATTTTTGCAAAATGGCAACGAAAAGCATAAAACCTGGTCAATGATGCCTCATTTGTGGTACTCTTGTTGTGTGTCTGTGATACAAAAGAAGACCCTGGAGTGCTATTCTGAAGAATATTAAAATTTGTAATAGTCTGTACTGAAAATGGATTGCAGTTTCAGGAAATTACAAAATAAAAAAGAAACCCAAATTTTAATTTAGAACCAAAAGAAAAGTATAAGCTTAAAATTCAGCCACAGACTCATGATGAGAAAAACTCTTGCAGAAAGAAGTACAACCACAAGGTAGAAAGAATGCCACAAAATAGCCTTCTTGTTACTTCTGCAGTACCCATTTTTACCAGCAGTCTTTTTTGCATTAACTCTCCACATTTTCCAAAGATTTTTCTGGTAATCCTCCAGACAGAAAGATCATCTTATATATGAAGAGAAGGCAATCCTTAAAGTTTTATGACTGCAGATATGCAAGTCTGTCTTTTGTCATGTAATTGCTATTGGAAGGTGAAGAATGCTGACTGGCATTTAATTTAAAACCATGATGACAGCAGAATCAGCAATGGCTATGGGCATTACAGATCTTCTTATGGTGAAGATTTTCATAATATTCAGGTCTTAGAACCATACAATTGTTTAGTTTGGAAAAAACTTGGAGATTATCAATTCCAACCTCTGGCCTAGACAAAACAATGCATGGTGAAATATTCACCTTTATGTCTAAAGCTCTTGCATGATATCTGTGCAGGTGTGGATTTAGAAATTTTGGAAGAAAAAGTTAGTTCAGCTGTATGGAGGGCTCTAAACTCTTCATCTTTCCCACTGCAGAAAGAATCTCAGTACCCAAGTTTGAATTGGTCACTAATCAATATGGGTAAGATAATAAAACTGCAGATTGAAGATGGAGCTTATTCTGCAGAGGAGCACATTTGATTTCCAAAATTTACAAACATAGGAAAATCATATGCAAAAATAAAATACTGTACTATGCAGCTCTCAGTAATTAAGAGATCCACCTATTGCAGCATGGTTTAATAAAATAAAATAAGAAGTAAAATTTTTTAAAGCTTATTTTAAACTAAATTAGAAAGTCAACCAAAGTAAATTAAATATTAAAAATAATGGGGAACAAACAAACAAACAAACATGCTAAAGCAAAATTGCCATACATAGGGAATCAAAGTAAACCAAAGAAAACCAAAGCAAACAAACACAACAACAAAAAACTGAAAACCCCAAATCCAAAACCCTACTACAAGACTGTAACATAAAGTGAAAAAATACAAAAACCAAGAAATAAAAAAAATTAAAAAACAAACAAAAAAATCTAAGCCATCACCAAATACAATGTATGACCCCAATGTAAAAAAATGCATAAAATTTTAAAAAAAACAAACCAATGTAAACCAAAGGAAATAAAAATAAAATTTAAAAAAGCCAAAAACAAAATAAGAAAAAAAAACATAAAATGCAACATTAAAACTCAACATAAAACCCAATATATAACTCTAAAATCCCAGTAACCAAAACTCTCATTAAAAGGAAAAATAAAAAAGTAAACCAAAGTAAAACAAATAAATCCCAAAGTAAACCAAAGTAATCCAAAGTAACTCAAATTAAATGAAAAAAAGCCAAATTAAATGTGAAACCCAATGTAAAACAAATAAGAAATAAACCAAGCTAAAAGGAAAACAAAAAATAAAAAGTACACAAACAGTAAACCAAATAAGCCAAAGAAAACAAGTCAATACCAAAAAGTAAACCCCTTATGGAAAACAAAAAAAGCCAGAAAAAAAATCTGTACAAAGCTGAACCAAAAAAACCCACATGTAGACAAATAAAAAAACCCACCAAAAAACAACAACAAAAAAACAACAAAAAAACCCTGACCCTGAAGTAAAAAAAGCAAACTAAACTAAAGTAAATCAAGGTAAACAACAGTAAATTAAAAAAACAAGCAAAAAAAAAATCCCCCAAATTTATTCCCAATGTTAAGGAAAAATAAAAAAGTGAAACAAAAAATAAAAAAAGTAAGCAAAAGGTAATAAAAAATAGTAAAAGCTTGTAAAGTCCCAACATACAGGAACAAATAATAAAGAAACCCAAAATGAAAGTAAAATAAAAATTTAAAACTCAATCAAGGAAAACAAACAAAAAGTAAAATCCCAACAGAAAACTCCATTAAAACCCATCAGGAAATGAAAGTTAAACCAAAAAAAAAACACCCTAGAAAAACCTAACATAAATAAGACACCAAAGTAAACAAAGAAAATTTAAAAAGTCCTCAAATAGAAAGCACAAAATTAATCAAACAGTAGTAAAACATCGTAAGAAAAAACCAAAACCAAAACCAAACCAAACCCAAAACAGAAACCAAAGTAAAAGAAAAGAACTAGCATAAAACCTCAGTGTAAAGCCCCAAAGGAAAACCTCTAAAGGAAAAAAAATCAATGCAAAACTAAAAACTTTAAAAAATAAAGTAAACAAAGACAGCCTGTGAAATTTAACCAAAGTAAACTCAGATTAAATTAACAAAAACCCAGAAAACAGAAGCCCAACATAAAACTGCATAAAACTTATAATTAAGTAGAACAAAAAAGAAAAGCATACAAAAATAAACAAAAATAAACTGAAATAAAATGCAAAACCCAACGTAAAACATAAAACAAAACAATAAAAATCCCAGAAGTAAAATCGTGCAAAACAAAGAAAACCAACAAAGTAAACCAAAATAAATAACAAAATACCAAACAAAAATTATAAGTCTAACTTAAAAACCAAAAACCAAAAACCACCACTGTAAGATCTCAACATACACCCCAACATAATACTACAGCATAAAACCCAGCACAAAACAAAATATAATGTAAAACTAAATACAATATGATAAAAAGCCAAAAACCCAAAAAAGTATTAAAAAAGTAAACAACATAACACAAATAAAATGTAAAATGTCAATCTAAAACCCCTTAAGTAAATATAAGGGAACCAAAGAAATAAGAAATAAGTTAACAAAGAACTCCAAACAACAAGACCTAATGTTAAAGCACAGTGATAAAACTAAAAAAAAAAAAAAAAAAACAAACAAAAAAACCAAAATAAATACCACCAAGAATTAAAAAAAAACCAAACCAAATTAAACCAAACTTTTAAAAAAGTAAAGCAAAACACAGTACAGTAAAAAAAAGGTAAAATGTAAAGGTTAAAAAAGTAAAATATTTTAAAAATTAAGTTTAATAAATAAATGTAAATAAATAGTAAAAATAAAGTAAAACACATTTTAAAAATAAATTTACATAATGATTAAGTTGGAAGGCACCACAGTGGATCATCTAATCCAACCTTCCCACTCAATAAGAGTCACCTGATTGCACATGGCATAAGATCATGGCCACAAGTTTGCTGAAAATCCCCAGTAAGGGAGACTCCTCAATCTGTCTTGGAAATCTGTTCCAGTGTATTGGCACAGTAAAAAAGTTCTTTCTCATATTCAGGTGGAACTTCCTGTAAATCAGTTTCTGCCCATTGCCTCTTGTCCTAGTGGTTGGCATCACCAAGAGGAGTATGGCTCCATCCACTTTACACCCACCTTTCAGATATTTATATACATTGACAAGGTCCCCTCTCAGCCTTCTCCAGGCTAAACAGGCCCAGCTCAGACTTTCTCAAGAGAGGAGCTCCAGTCCCCTGAACATCACAGCCCCTTGCCCCAGAAGCTCCAGGTCTCTCTTGTACCAAGTAGCCCAGAACCGAACACAGCACTCCAGATGTGGCCTCACTAGGAGGCCACAAATAGTTGAGTATATGGGCAGGATCATCTCCCTTGACCTGCTGACACTGCTCCTCCTGATGCATCCCAGGCCTTCTTGGCCCCATAGGCGCACAGCTGGCTCATGGACAGCTTGTTTTTCTCCAGGACTCCCAGGTCCTTTTCAGCAGGTAGGCCCTCTGCCTGTACTGGCACCTGGGGTTATTCTTTCCCATGTGGAGAACCTTCATCTGCTGGTTTTGAATTTCAGAAGGTCCTTCTCTGCTCATCTCTTCAACACGTTGAGATCCCTCTGAAGGGCCACACAACTCTCTGATGTATCAGCCACTCCTCCCACTTTTGTACCATCACTGAACTTGCCAAGGAGGTATCCGCTGCTTTGTCCAAGCCATTGATGAACAAGTTAAACAATACTGGGCCCAGTATAGAACTCTGGGGAGCACCAGTAGTGACAGGCCTCTAATCAGACCCTGTCCCACTGATTATGACCCTCTGGTTCAGCCAGTTCTCAATCCAGCCCACTGTTGACTCATCCAGTCCACACTTCCTGAGTTTGCCTATGATGTTGTAGAGACAAGTGTTGGAAGCCTTGTTAGAGACAACATAGACAATAACTGCTGCTCTCCCCTCATCCATCCAGGTAGTTGTTTCACTATAGAAGGCAGTCAGGTTGCTCAAGCATGATTTATCTTCAGTGAATCCATGCCAACTACTCCTGATCACCCTCTTGTCATCCGTGTGGGAAGAGATGGCCTCCAGAATGAGGTACTCTATCACCTTTTCAGGGATTGAGGTGAGGCTGACTGGCCAGTAGTTCCCTGGGTCCACTTTATTGGGCTTTTTGAACTCTGGGGTGACATTTGATCTCTTCCAGACCTCAGACATCTCTCCTGATGGTCACAAACTTTCAAAGATGACTATGAGTGACCTGACTATGATGTCCACCAATTCTCTCAACACTGGCAGATGAATACCATCAGGACCCATGGAGCTGTGGATGTCAAGTTTATTCTGGTGTTCTCTGACCAAATCCTCCTTGACCAAAGGAAGGTCTCTCTCTCAACATTCATATACCATGTTTTTTTGGGACAGAGATCTCTAAAGTTTGGTCTTACCAATAAAGACTGATAAGTTCTATTTCCACAATATTTAGCAGAGTGCATGTGTGGGCCTAAGAATATAATCTACAGCAACCAACAGAGTGAATGAGGAAAGAACTAATGAAGTCCTACAAGCATATTCCATCTGCACTTGAGATAAACTACAAAAGAGCAACCTCTAAAAGTAACCTAACTTATGAGTCAATTCAGAAATTAATTCAACTTCTCTTAGAGGAGATAGGATCAGGATATTTCACAATTTTCAGTGCATTTATCTTTGCAATATCCTTGAGCTATAAAAGAAGCATAATTACTGATACTGTGCAGAAAAATGAGGGAAATAGCCACAGTCATGGAAGAAGACTAGGAAAATGTAATAATAAACTGGTTGGTTCTAATGGCCTTGACAAGAATCTGAACAAAATTATTTCATTTTTTCTGCCACCTTTTTCACATTCCATGCTACAACCTGTTTGTCTCCTTTTGGTAAAAGAAAGAAATCAGGTGTTCAGTCAGAGAGATCAGAAAGAATGTGTGGAAGAAAAGAACACAATGAAACAAGCAATTTAAAAGGAGCTTAAGAGAAAGGAAAAATTTGATTCCCTAATTTTAAAGAAAATTTAGATACAACACCAGGTAAAAAAGGCTGCAAAACAAGACACGCTGTTTATGGTTGTAGATTTATTTAGAGAGGAACTACCTGTAGTCTGTCCTGGCTTGCTACATGACTGAGGAAAGAGAAATGATAACAAAGAGCATCGTTAACTCAGTGGTGAGCCAGATATATCAGCAGCCATGGGGCATTGCACTTGTCAAACAAAATTCTTCTCTTTCCCCTCTTAGTCCTAGGTTTCTAAGAACTAGCATAATTTTGCTTTGTATATGAAGTTCGCTTAAAGATTTTATTTAACAGCATCTTGCCAGCCATGGTTTCACATTTCCTAAAGTTCCTGACATATTTCCTGTTAGTCACACATTTTGCTGAGTTCATAGATTTCTGTCTTTGCAAAAAACCCCAAATTTTTTAGCTAATGATTTCATTCAATACTGTGCACAGAAATGTGGCTGATTTTACAATTTAAAGAGAATACTAAAACAATACATAGACAGTCATAATGAAAATAGAACTTTAAAAAAAAAGTATTTAAAAAAATAGTGAAAGGTAGTCTGGCACTGTCCCCTTTGAACTGTGACATTTGTGTAGTCATCTGTTTTTTCTTTAGAAAGACAAATTTTTAAACCAATTTTACATTTTTTCAAAAGCTAAAGTAAAAATGAGAATGATAACTAATATATGATAACAAATGATAATATTTTAAAGTAATTAGGTCACAGTTCTAATTACTTTAAAATATTATATTACTGTAAATAATATTTTTTATTCATGTATACAAGTATAAGAACTTATTTGCTAGTATTTATTGGTATTTTGTTTTTAAAAAAACATTATTTCTTTTCTGTGATAACTTTGGCAGGAATTTTCAATATAAGAGCTCCTTATTATTTATTTTAATTTAAGAAATATCTCTCTTTAGGGATAGTTCCTGAAGCTGGATTTCACCCCAGCATTCTTCAAAACAACCATTTTTAACCTAACAGCCAATACTAATATATGCCTTAGCAGAAAAATATTAATATTAAATATTAACCAACCCATGAGAAGTATGACCAAGTATGATGAAAAAAGCATCATCTGGAATTTTTGTTTAGAATGAGCTTTCCTTGACCAAAAATAGCTTAGGAGTAGAAATACTGAAGTCCACATACAACCTCATTTCAGCCAAATACTGTGCGGTAAACAAAATCTTCACACTTTTGTTCTCTGATTTTTCTTTTAGCTTCACTGCAACTGCATTTCTCACATGAAAACTTACCAAGGGTCTCACATGACAAAAAAAATCAAAAGAACACTTAGTCTTTCCAGCCTGAAACAGGTGTGTTACTCAACTATCTACAGCTGTGGTAGATGACAGATGGCATAAATAAAAAAATAAAATAAAATTTAAAAAAAACCTGAAAAAACCCAAACAACCTGTTGGCATTCTTCTGCAGCTGCAGAGGATGTGGGACCAGATTCTGACACGAGAAAAAAACACATCAGTTCAGAGGAAATGTTTTGGTGATTTAGAGACCTTTATACCAACTTTACTTTTCAAGGACCTTAGATAACAGGGATTCCGAATCTTCTGTTCTGGAGTAAGTTCAGCACAATTATTAAGACTCTCATTTTAGGTCCCTGATATTGACACAGTTCAGAAAGTCATTTCTTCCACAAGGTAAACTCATCCAGACCCAAATCTCCGCCTATTTTTTTTTAATGGTCTGCCAGAAGAGTCTTCTCCCTGGGCCACTGTGAAAAGCTGCACTGCTCAAAGATTTGTGAAACCGTACACCTCACAGAGAGCCATTGGTTCTCTACCACCTGGTAGCAGGATACCTCCAGTAGCTCATGGTTTTCCAGCCACACTGATGAAACCAACCACATTGATACTCAGGAGATACAGCACAACAAAGCACGATGAGAATGACATCCAGACTAGGAGTATGGATCATTTACTAGTACTGAAGACAGATACAGTTTTATTTCACCATGTGGTAGACAAAAGTTATTGCAATATTCAATATTTTCTTTAAAATCTTCAGATCATCCATGTTTTGATGCTGCTTAGCCTCCTTGACACTTCAGCTAATTGAATAAAAATCTCAAATATAAAAATAATGTCATATGTTTCCACAGCTTCCATCTTCACTCTTTCCCCTGCATCCAGTAACATACACAAATGTAGCATTAGTAAATTATTTGAAAAGTCTAGTAGCTTACCCATGCAAAAAATATAGTTCTTCGTCCTCAAAGGGAGTCTGAACCAGTATAATTTCACTTCTGAAATATACCTTTATTTTTTTTATCACCACAGTAATCCCATGGGCTTCCACCAGTAGACTTTTGTCTTATTCTCTTCGAGAATCAAGAGTAAAAATGCAGAAATGTCTTTTCCACTGTTTTTGCTTATGTATTTATTTCAACCTCTACAGAATATTTCTGAATAAGAAACATTCTAAGTTGGCACATAGGTCTGTAACATTTTTATTGGGAAATCAAGTTTTCAAAAGAACATTTAAATTTAGGGTATTAGTCTTCCCTGAAAGGGAAAGGTAACACAGCAGTCAGTTGGGGTTTTGTTGTTCCCAAGTTCAGAGTAGTGGTGGTAACTGAGCCTACAGGGAATTTAAACACTGAACAGGAAGATTAATGGTCCCTTGTAATACTGTGTTAACATTGGTCTCTGAAATAATTAATTTTGATTCATGTTAATAAATAATAGGAAATATATTTTAAAGCATTGTTTTCTTCCTGTATGGACTAAATTTTGAGTTATTGAGTACAAAGGGTTATAACAGAAAGACAGAAAATTTTCAATATAAAACTGCAGAAGTATAAAGGGCATGGGTAGTATACAATATAGAAAGAAAAGACTGAGCACTTCTGAAATGAGCCTGATTTTGATGGATAAGAGAATATTTGCTTATTCTTTTCCCAGATTTGGCAAGTTGTGTAATGCACTAAGAAAAATGGGAAGGTAGACCATGTTTTACAAATGTGCAAAGCACTGCAAGGGAACAAAAATATACTGGGCCAAAATTTATCAAAAATTTCCAGCTAATTTAGTAATAATGTGCTGAGTTTCTTAATTGTGATGAAAATATTTTATGGTTTTCTGAGAACAAACCTTAGTAATAAGGACTAGCCATCTCAGGACAATGATTTTATTTTCTTTATATGTCTGATTTTCTCAGTGCAAGTACTGACATGAGATTGAAAACATTTTGGGTAGATTCAGACTGTGCAGGGCAAAAACCCCCAAATCTACTGAAGATCGTACAAATTAGCGCAAATAACACTGTGTGATATGTAATTTCAATAATGGCTACAAATATGAAAAAGAATTAATATATTTTTTAAATATTCACAGTAAATTTCTGTAGAATTTTGTTATCACACATAAAATCTGCTATATAAATACATTTAAAAATATCTAACACTTTTGTATGTTCTTGTGGCTTACTATTAATTATCTGGATTATAGTAGTTCTTAGGAATCCTTGCAATATGTTTCAGACTTTGGTCAGCAGCTTTACTTTGAGCAATTTCTGTAGTGTTTATAAATGAGAACGTTACTTCCTGCATTTGACAAAATCTAGTAGTACTTTTCCACCCAGAATTACTTCAAACACTGAACTGGCTCTGGAACATTAATACTTTGACCTATGTGATAAGAACTCAAGCCCATAAGACCTGGAAAACACCTAGACTATAACAGTTACAGATGTCGATACAGTCAGTGTAGTACAGATAGCCATTAAATTTCAAAAGAAACTTGCTTTATAAGCAAATCAATATAATTTTATAGGCTGAGTTTACACAGGAACATTTGCAGTTGAGATCCATGTTGCCTGTTTTCTGCTGCCCTAATTATATCTTCTTTTTCACAGTATGGTTCCCTCTAGTGATTCTTTTAAGGAAAGGAGCTACCTGATCCCTTAATCCAGCTAACATTTTACAAAGGAAGACCCAAATTAGTTTTGCTTACACCAGATGCTTTATGTTCAATTGGGTATCAGACAATGGTGACTGAAATATGAAACACACATATTCAATGATCTCCTTTGAAAGAATCTCTTACCTGGGGGAGCTAGCATGACATGAGTTGTTTGCATAGTTGTGCAGTGTGCAGTCCTGTCTCCTCCCCCTATGCTAACCAATGAATGTGTAAGCTGATTGCCAGATATCGCCAGTGTCAGACTCTGTAACAAGAAATGCAATGAGTATTTGATGGAAGAGAACCAAAATCAGATTTAGCAGAATGGTTATAACAGGCAAATATGTTAGCAAATGAACATATTACGCCTACAAGCTTGAATGTGCTATGGCGGTAAGTTTCTACAGGTAAAAGATAATAGAAATAACTGAGAGTAAAATAGAAAAATAAAACAATAATTAGCAATGCCAATGACTTGCTATGTGGCTTTCTGTGTTATGCCACTTCTTATTATGTTTTAGTTTAAATACTGTAATATTTTGCCTAAAGTATTAAACAAAATATTTTATAAAAGATAAAAGATTGTGTACTTCTATATTTAAAGAACATACATAAGAACACATCCTGTGAATCATCAAAAATCTGGTAATTGTTCAAACTGCAGTAATGGGATCCCAGCTTAAAGAAAATAAAACTGTTGAATATACTGGTACTTTTATATATATTGGTGCACTTAGAAAGTTAGCAAAACCAAGCTACTATTCCCAGGTAGAAGTTTTTATGCAGTCACCCTGTTTTGAAGGATAAGTGCATTGAATAGAGTGAAGCCCTTCCACACCAGTCACCCTCAGTGCCATAGAATAGTCACTGGTGCATTCAAGTTACTAATATGCAGTCAGAGTCTATAAGAATAAAGTGTGGCAAGAAGACAGAAGAGTTACCCTAATTAAATTTTTGGTAAATGTTTCCTAGGCATCCACAAATCATCAGGATTTAACCACTCAAGAGACATGACTATCTATCACAGATAAGAAAACACACCCTAAATATCTAAGGCCACATCTGAAGTAATGTAGTTCATCTCAAGATCCTTTTCCAACTGTTGTCACATTTTCAGAGGCTGATGAACACTGATCACACTTTGGCATTCAATACATTATCCTGATGAGATATCATGTGATCCATACTCTCAAGGCTACTGCTTGAGTCATAACTCAAGTTCCTATCTTTGCTCCTGTGATTTCTTCGCTGCCCATGCTGCACTTTTCCTGGACACTGGAGACAGTCATAAGCCCTGAGAGGCTGGAAGGAGGTAGAATTAATTCTTCCTGCAAAATATCTGTATAATAAACATCCTACAGAGTGCTTTGCTTGCAACAGTTATCCTCAGTAGGAACAATTTCCTGCTGGCCAAATCCCTTTACCATCATTCTGTCTCACAGGAACTCATCTGTTGGAGAGACTTCTGTGGGTTTTTAAACTCTGAACAAGCTGTCCACTGCTTACTTGTCCAACAGGTGTGGACCAAATTTGGCATCCAGAGGTGCACTTCATCTTCAAAACCCTCCTTCAGGCTTTTATTCATCTGTTACAGCAATCCTCCTCATCTCATCACACTCTCATATTAGCAGTGTCTAGAAGAAATGGTGATAAAAACAACACTTGTGTTTTGAGACACCACAGGTCCGCTATGAAGTAAGAAGAGTGTGGGGTTTAATCATAAGTTTTTACCAGAGGTAAAAGAGAAGAAAAGAAAGATAGAAGTCATAAAATCAAGAATATTACCTTTTTTTCCCCTTAGATTCATTAAGTATAGAGAAATAAGAGAGAGTAAGTAGGCCAAGCAGCACTTGTCCCTAATGCCAAGGAACAGGTATGAAAAAGGTTTCTTTGGCAAAAGATACCTTTACTGAACACTCTTGTTAAGTGAGCAGCCAGCTACCAGGAATCACCTATAGACAACCAGAGGATTCTGTGGTTAGACTGGGACCAGACATTCCCGCCCCAAGCTGAGCCCTAGAATCTGGCACATCTCTCACAGACTAGATGCTGAGATGTGCATGCTACTGTCACAGAGATGGCATTCAGAATTTGGATTACATTCTGTTCACAGTGCCTTGTATTTTGCTGGAAAAATAATGAAGATTTTGATGTATTCACAAAGGGCAACATTCCCAGGATCCTGGAGTCTGTCAATCTGCTAATGCCAGGCAATAGTCTTGCTTTGTGCTGAAAGTGTGACAAGGAGAACTGTCGCAATGTCTCTATGCACTTCAAGTGACTCTGTATGTTAAAAAAATGCCAAGGAGCAGATATGTCTTAGAAGAGAACCCAGGATCTCTGTATGCCTCTGATGTTCAGCCTGGAGTGTTCAATGCAGGCCTTACATATAATGTTTAATGCAGCTGTTATATTTCAGAATACAACGAACAGAGGTCAGTATTTCCACAGCTCCTCTCATTCACCTCCTCCAAACTGCAGGTGCAGTGGGAATGGATCAAAGCAAGAACACCACCCAATTTCCCAGTTATGTCTCTAATTTGCACACACCCACTTCTACCTCCAAATATTTCATTCATTGTCTCTCTTTTGCCCTCACCAGTAGAAAACATTTACCCTGCTAATCTTACCACTTTCCTCCCCAGGTCCCCCTGCTATATTCCACCAGTTACTTTCTAAGCTATGTGGCCAACTGCCTTACACTAATCTACTTCTTATACTAATTACTTCTAAGATACTGTGAAAAATCTTTCTGTCATTATCTCCTCTCTCTCTTTACTCAGATTGTTTGTTAAGTCAGCCAACATACATTTGGGGCTCCACTAACACACAGGCCTTTGAATGTCATGGGTATTACAGTAAATTCATTTTTTTTTGTTGTTGTACCTCAGGTCCATTATGTGTGGCACTTTATTAAGACATTGTAATAGCTTGTGTAGATATCTTAAGCACTTGCAGTCCAAGTATGGTAAACAGTGGATAAACAGACACAAGCACATAGAACAAGGTAAAAATGCAGTTCAACAGAAAAGTGGAGATGCATTCTAAATTTTAGAGTCCATGTCCACGAAGTCCTAAGCAGAAGAATTCAGTTCTCAGTTTTACAAACTTTAAGAATTCTAGTTGTCTTTTAGTACAGTTGTAAAATGATTACTTACAGAAGCCAGAACTGAAAACTTTCCAGTCAGGTTCCTCCCCAAAGATCTTTTCTACTGCAATTTCTACATTTTCTCCATATTCTACAGAATGCTTTGTTAGAAAAATAACTTCTTTCAAAGTGAAAAAATTTGGAAATACTCTTAAATATCACAAATGTTTAAGAAGAGTTGTTTTCTCAGGCATGTTAATCAATTAGATCAATCTCCTTTAAAAAATACTCAAAATGTTTAATTCCTTTGGTGCATTGCCTCCATGTTACTCAAATATCATAAACCTTGCAATCCTGCTAGTGATATCTAAACTGAAATTTTTTCTCCTGTCTACCACTGGAACAAACAGTTACCTCAATGAGCCTAACATAATGTTGAATACAATGACTGAAATGCAATTTTAAGTAATCTTGGTTCAAAAAGACGTGTCTCCAATCCTTGTAATCATAAATCTTCACTTTTCCGGGTAGTCCTCTGGAAGCTCTGAGCAAAGCTTTCCAGCCATTTATCTATTTCAATCACAATAGGCTGAATCATCACTATCTATAGACGGAATTTTAACTGTGCACATGATACATAATAAAAGAGTTTATTAGAAAAATGCAGATTTTCCATCCTAATTTTAAAAAATTTTACTGGAAATTTGAAAATTATAAGTTTTTGGGGAGTTTTGCAATAAAAAATATTCTGTTGCCTTCAGTCATTAGAGAAAATTTTGCCTATATCTTCTGTAAATAGATGATGAAAAGCCATGATTCAAGACATGGTTGAAGTTTAAACAGGATTCCATGGCACAATTTTTATGTGTTTTGGCAAAAAAAAAAAAAAAAAAAAAAAGAGCTGCACCCCTCTCTCAACCTATCAAAGCCTGACCTCGATAAGTCATAATAGCTGCACTCTAGCCCCGCCACTAATTTTTTTATCAATTATTTAATGCAACTGCCTTTTTAAAGAGGCTCTGTGGCCTCCACTTTCTCATTTGTGCAGAGGAAAAAACATCGTGCTGAGATCTCAAGTGTTGGAGCAATTAGAAAATGAGAAAGATGCCGTTCTAGGATTTTCAGGGACATTGCACTTCACAGTCTTCAACTTTACAATTAGGATTACTTCAAATGTGTTTATAACCTTAAGTATGTCAACACGTTTCCATTATCTTCTGTGTACATATTATTTTGAACCTACTTCACAGTGCAGAATATATTAATGTATTTATTTAGATTCTGATAAAGTGGTCCTTCAGACACTTAAGGACTTAAAGCCTTCATAAAAATCTTGAACAGACAAGTATTTAAAAATTCTAAAAATCATTAAATGTTAAATAAGGACTTGCATATATTTTCATTGGTTCATTAGCATTTTTTGATTAAAAATTACATGCAAAATTTAAAAAGAGAACACTAAGGGTCTAAAACTCTCCGACACTTAACAGTTCACCAGGGCATATTTGTAATTTAAATAAATAAATAAATAAATAAAAGTAGAAGAATAAAAGGGAAATAAAAAGCTTAAAAGAAAAAGGAGAAAGAAATTTATTTTATCTTGCTTAGAAGATGATGGGCACACATGATAAATGACAGTTCTTGTACATTCACTACTTCTGTCTGATAGAGGGTCAGACTTGAAAAGTGACCTATTATGTAGGGATCTGAAAAATGGATCTCATGGGTGCCATACCCTTTTACATTATTCTGAAAGTCTCCAACAACTAACACCCAGTCTCTCTCCCCTCAGCTTGCAGAAGGTTTCAAAGCTGATATGGCGGCCTCAGGCAGGTACTCATTGAGTAGTGCCTGTAAAACTGCTTGGAGTATTACAAATGTGTTCAGAAAATGAATTATGTAAAATTACGCTCTTGCTTACTCTTCATCTGATATCTTTTTGCAGTCAAGGCCACATTTTATCCTTCTGAAACATTATCTCTTTTCTATTCTAATTATTTGATCATTTCATACGAGGTAAAAAATTGGGATTGCACTGGACCACCGGAGTTTCAACACATCAGCCAAGTTGCATGAGGGCAATTCATTCCATTGCTATTGTAATGCACAGATCAGATATGCTGTTGTACATGACATGACCTTTATAACTGTTTCAATCATGAGTTCTGCCTCTCTTCCAAATTCAAATAATCAGATCCCAGCTGCTTTCAGGTGTATAGTTCCCAGGCCTGCAAGGGATTTTAATCCAACCTGTATTTCAAAAGGAGGGGAAGGAAATCATTGATTCATTGGGCCAACCTCTTTGTATCTCCTGAAAGAAATAAGACAGCAAGAAGAAGATCACACAAGAAAAGAAATTTTTTAAAAAATCCATCTTATTTGGAATCTAAGGGCACTGGACATGAGAATGAGAAAATATATTTCTATACAATAACAAGATTTTAAGTCCTATAGCAAATTATAGCTACCACATGATTTATATGTGTGATTTTACACTCATAAAACCCAAAATGTTTTCACAATTTTCTGTAATAAAAGCCTATAAATGTAAAGCCAAGTGAAGTTCCATAAATGTAAAACCAAGTGTATAATTTACTAGGAATAAGTTGTTAAATATATTTTTCTATTTGTTTCTTCAATAAAAATTTAAGCCTTTTTTTCCCCTGAAATCATTAGCCAGATTTCTTTGCAAACAATTTTCCCTCTTTAGAGAGCAAAAATTGCACATTCTGGAGCATTTAAGCAGATTTTTTTTCAGATCCATGAAATGCTTGTCAGTATTTGTCTACACAGTAAGTAACACAGTTGGAGATGAAGAGACGTACAGTGGGAAATGAGAGAGCTTACCTGATTGTTTGATAGTAGCTTTTGCTTGGCAGAACCAACACCAGTTGGGAGCTCACACAGAATAAAGTTATTTGTGGAAAATTAGTCATCCATTAGGTTAAGAGAAAATATCTTTTTCCAATTAACTCGAGTGCCACAGATTTAAAACTTTGAGAACAGAACTGTAGCCATGAAAAACCACAACTTGATGCTATGTATTATTCTGAAGGTGCTTTTTTTTCTATTTCTTATTCATTTGAAACAAATTACCGGCTTTCAAAGAATCATATTTTATGCTGACCAAGCTGAAGTATCCCCTGCAAATCTTAACAAATATTTTCTTATGTAGACTACTATGAAGGATGATAGTTGATTCATATAAAACTTAAAACCCATGAGTAATTCCATTCAGGTCATGGTATTACTCATATCCTTTAATGAAGATGCACATTCAAGTATCTTGACAACACTTTAGACTATACGGGGTCAATTAGAGAATTAGGGACTTTTCATGTGGGCTGATCACCAACTTCCCCTGCTTCTCCCCTCCCCCAGAAGTCCATCTTTGAATCACTGAAGCCTCTTAGGATTCTGAACAACTCATTGGTAAAAAAAACAGTAAAAAATAAGAAAGAGAGTTGTAAAATCAAATAGCACTATATTCCTGGATTGAGGCAGACTGGATTATGTAGGATAGTGTAACGGGGGAAATAAAGCAGACTGACTTACTTTTTTCTAAAAAATATATTTCACCTTGCATCTGTGTGTCCAAGTCCCTCTGGAATTTTAAGAATATGATGCATAACTAATTTTAAAACTAAACAAAATTACCATCTCTTTTTCTGAATGCAATTTAAGTGTACACTTGTGCAAGTTTTGGGCTGTTTATTTTAAATGGCAAATGGAAGATGGACCCATACTGACACCAAGAAACACCAAAGAAATCCCCTGGGAAAGGCCCAACACAGGTCATTACACCCAATGTCCCTCCATCTGGCTAAACAGAAGCAAGAAGTTTTCTAGTCTGCCACCTAATTAATAAGAGCACAATTCCAGAATTCATTTGCAACTCAGTACTAATGAGTATATATTGACAGCAAGAGTTTCTATTTTAGACATATTAGTGAATATAATTGTATTCCATTCCCAGTGATTGGCATTTTGGATCACACATCATGAAAGAGGGTGGAGATAAAGTTTTCCTCTCTGAAGAAATTCAGTGTTGGATACCAGGGTTCCACAATAACAGCCAAATCAAATTGTTGGAACTTAACACTGTGAAGCACTTTTCTTTCAAATTACTTGATGATTTTGAAAACCTAAATCCATCTTTTACTATCTGTTTTTTAATCCATATGGAGCATCAGTCCAAACTAAGATCTAGAATTAAAACTACTAAAACACATTGGAAAATCTTTGTATAAAAAGAAAGAACAAGAATGTAAGTAAATTCTTTTTAAAAAGTGGTATCATTTTTCCTTTTTTCATGTAAAGGAATTCAGATATATCAAATGTATTTTCCCATCAATCTCACAATTTTTCCATTTTCTATTAACCTGTGACAAATTTAAATTTCTTAAGTTGATGCTAAATATAAAATGACAGCCAGTGCTTGAAAATAGTTTTGTGCATTACATATGAATAAATAATTTTTAAAAGAACAAACATTCTGGTACTTCCAAGTAAAATCTTTATTGACTTTTGTACCACAAAAATCCTCCTCTTTTTCTGTGTATTGTCTTTAGAGGTATCAACACTGAAGGACAGGAAAATAACACTGCACCCTGTGTGATGCCCAGCAACAAGAATTTTAAGTGCTTCACAAAGTGTGAGGGATGTAAGGAATTGCATCATATTCCAGTGGAAAGAAATGTTCAACACAAATATCGACACAACATTCAGAGGCCCATATAAGAATCAGTGACTGCAATAACAGGCATTTTGTAGCCAATGATTCCTTTTATACCAGTTTTCAGACTACCTTAAAACCCTAAGCCCTGTGGTAAAATTGAACTATTAACTGTGATGAAGCATATGTGTGTAACACTTCACAAGTGGCAAAGCTGGACAAAATGACATACAAGACAGCTGAATATGTTAAAGCATATTCATGAAGAAAGATTGGTTAGAGAAACAGAATATATATACATATTATCAGTAATAACATCCCTTTCCTTGACAATCTACAAATTTACATGTCACTATACAGCACCAGTCATTAAATCTTTAAAACTGCCACTTAAAACAAGAGTAATTTAAATACCAGAGTATTTTCCTTATTTTTCTAAGATTAACTACATATAAGTGACAAATATGAAGTTGTACAAGTGTGACCAGTGCAATTGGAGTTATACAGAACAATTCAGAGAAATGAACCTTTACCAGAAAGACATACATAATTTAAAATAATTTGTTTTTACAGAGCACCCAGAGTCAGTGACTGAGATCTGAGACTCACAGATCTCACCTTGTTGCACCCTTGACTGCACATGAGTGCAGCTAGAAAGTCTCCAATGAAGTTCCAATTCAAACACAAAGGGAGTGAGAAAAATGTCCTTATCATAGTGGTATAGAGTGATAAATCAGCTTCCCTCAAGTATGGGCAAAATGATTCCAGGAGCAGATTTCCATGGGACACCCCACCAAACAATGCCAGGACCTCTGCTGTTTACAGCAGAGTTTGGCATCAGGCATCAGCATGAGTAATTATAAAGAAGCAGGTACACTTCCAACAAGGCCTAAATTTTAGTTTCACCTACTAAATCAATGAACATGGTCCTTTGTAGCAGCCAAGTTAGCTTGGGATTTTCTGAAGCTGGTTCTAAAGCCATTCGATGTACTAAAGTGTGTGAAATCATAGCAAATAAATTTTTCATGACGTTTAATTCCTGATTCTGTCTTCATCCTTACCTATGCTATACCTACCTGGATCTCTGTTCAGTGTACAGACATCTGCAGTCACAACAAACCCCTACTGTTGAACATAATTTACACTCTAAGCTGAGCTCTTTCATGATCCTCCAATACATCATATCAAAACACCGATGCTTGGGCATGTAAGTACGTGCAGATTGCATATTTGAAGATTTCAGGACACGTATGCCAGCATGAAAATACCCTCATTTACATGCTAGGAGACATTATGGTAAAGATAATCCAGGGTACAGACATATGGATTCAACTAGCAAACCCTCTTCAATAAAAGCATTTTTTTACAAATATGAAGGCACGTTAGCAGATTAGAACTGATGTTCCCTATACTGAAGAGAATTTCAATCTACATAGCTAAAGAACAAGCCTAATTTAGATTTGCTAGGTCCAGGATTTGCTACAAAAGGAAAAAAAATGAAATCTGTTTGATGCAGCATGCCTCTTTTATCTTTCAAATAAAGAAAGAACTCTTGACAGTCATAGAAAATATTACATTTATCCTCTGTAATTTATAAAATAACTGTACATATAATTAATGATCTGAAATATTTAAAATAAAATATTCAAATTATATTTGTGTAGGAAAAATGGGCCCCTATGAACTCATCATTTTTAAAAAGCATTTTTTCTCACTGTAAAAATAGTAGAACATTTAGAAGAGAATGCTGAAAGAAACAGCATTGGTGAAAGCTGCGGTTTGTAATTGCAAAGTTAATTATCTTTCCTAAACCATCAGTTGTCACTTAGATAGACCAGATTCTAGCAGGCTCTCAGGGGACTGACTTTATTTCATTCCTAATGGCTTGGGACCCACCATTTTGCTGTCTCTGAACATTTGGTCACTGAATGCACCATTTATGGAGTATTGTTTAATTAAGGGCAAATTAAGAGAACTGTGCACAGAATTTAATTTCATATCCTGTGTAAATTCTTTTAAAGAGGGTACTAACTATAGGCATTATAACTTTTCATTATCCACTGTTTCTACAAGGTATTGACAATTTATTGTTTGCAACAGTTAAGAGTTTTGTTTACCCTTTGGAGAATTGTGCTGGAACTGCAGATTTTTGCCTCATCATTCCATTAACCCCCTATATGCCACTTCCACTATTTTTTGATCAGCCATATATTTGAAAATGCACTTTAAAAAAAAATATGTTCAAATATACACCCATAAAAAACAAAACAAAGCTAGAAGTTAAGATGTACTATATGCATGTTCACATGGGCAACAAGAATTCCTACAGGACCAGTGTAGACTACATTGTAGGCAGCCAAAATTAATGGAAACTCCTTATGTTTTTACCTCTGAACAGAAAGTAAGAAAATGCAAAGAGCTAGAATATTCAAGGTTGTACAGAACCTCTGAGTCCCTTCTTGGCAAAGACACTTGTATTGTTTTCATGCAGTTTCTATTAACTGGTTCTTCAGCTACTGCACATGACCTGCAGTTGTTTTTTCCTTCTCCCTCACTCTCATCAAATCCTTCTGTCTGAGCTTCAAAATCTGTTTGGATTGTGATGCAGCACAATGGGCTGGATTTTAACCAACATAAAAAAATTCATGTTTACTGAAATTAATTAGAAATTGTATTTATTAATAATAAAATTATTGCATCTGGAGTGAAGAATCAATTGCATTTCATGCTTACAAAAGCATATAGCTCAAAAGCAGTTATTACTAGTCTTTGAAAGTAACAATCTGTCTCCAAAGAAAGCAAAAACTTGTTTCTAGAATATTTTAATAATCACAGAGATGCACACTCTGGAACAAAGGTACTCCAAACAGTACAAAGCACAGCTTATACACACGTGGCAAAGCTGGTTATAATCTATGTAGAGCAAAAGTATGGAGCACAAGTAGCTGTCAAACATCCATGATATATTTTAAAGAATGAGCAGAAGGAAGCAAAAACAAGGGCTGCTGTTAGAAAAGAGGCAGAAATGGTTATCTCAGCTCAAAGACATCCACTGTCCTTATGCCAAACCAGTGGCAATACTTGATTTTCTCTGGAAGATTTCATAAAATTATTCAGAGAGGTTAATCCAACAAAGCTAGTAACAGCTATGCAGAAAGGAACACTGTTTTCAATCCACAGTAAGCAATCTCTCTTTCACTTCAAGTTCCCTGTTCTTGCTTCAGGGTGTGGCTGCTTTGGCTGAAGAACTTTGATATTACCCCATTTCTTTCCTCATACTTCTGTTCCAAGAGGGGAAGAGTAAATTGCCACATGTGCAAATTGACTTCAGAAAATACCAACCAGAATGGACAGAAGACATGTATTCCTGTTTAAATTGCTATTATTTCTATATTCCAAGAACATGGCTGGTCTGCAATTTGGATGTGAAAGAGGACTCTGCTGTCTGTCTTCTGTAATTAAACCAGTCCTAATCGTTCACTCACTCCCTTAAAGTTATAAGATTCTTGATGTATACCAATATAGCAAGCAAATTAGTATAGGATCTTAATAAAATTAATGTTTAACTACCTTTACTTCCTAGCACATTTTTTTAGTGGTGCCAAAGTTGGTAAGGCAAATCATTAGTATATATTTAAAAGCTCAGAGCATAAAGGATTGTTGTTGCTACTGTTTCTGTCTAGATATAGCTACCTATTTCTGAGGAAACTGGATCTTCAAAGCGTGCCTTACTGGAGAATGAAGTATTTAATTTTTTGTTAAGGAAGCTCACATTTCTGCTTAAAAAAGCATATGAAATTTCACTGCAAAAGCAATTATAAGACAAAATTAGCACTAAGAATGAAAGGACTATCTTAATGATGACTGTAGCATCACTGGCATGACACTATAATACTGTAAGAATTATACAGCATCCAAAACCTGTCAAATGAGATTTAGGAATATAGTTTGGAAGTTATCCCCTATTGAGTTACTGTCCATAATCCTGATACAAATCCTGTAAAGTGTTCGTGTGAGGTAGTCCATATGCTAAGGGTAGCATATAATTTCAAAGCTGTCAGTTTTAATTTCTGTTTTATTAATTTTCCCATAAGTCTACAGACATACATTTCAGAGGATATTTATCAAGTAGATTGTATCCACACAAAGAAGCAATTAAGCGATGGCTTTATCTTACATGCTTCACTGTGAAGTCTTCACACATTGGAAGGAGTAAGTATAAACACCATGTTATGAGAAGCAGGTGGGAAGATTTTAAAAACCTGGAGGACCAGAGATGAAGGACAAAAGCATGAAGCATGGATTCAAAAGTAAAATATGGATTTTTGTGTTTATGCAGAAGGAGAACAGGGGGGAGAACCTCTATTTGAATAGGAGGTCTAGGTCTGCTTAAGTTTTTCAGTCCTACCATCACATTCTTGCCCTTAAAGGAAAACTATGACAAGAGTTAGTTTAGCCCTTTACCTGAAAAACCAGCTATGACCACACTATCTGGAAAGAGAATCCCTAGATATCTTGGTCAAATTCTCTCTGTGACTGACTGTGATTTGTTGAAAAAGAAATTATGTAGGGAAAGGTAAATGAAGAACAGTCCCAAACCTTGTTTAAAATTTCAGAGCAATCCAGTAGACATAAACTGGATTTTTTTTTGCTGGAACTCAATGCCAGTTGTATTCTTTTCTAGTAGAATGTTTAGCAGAGGTTGATCACTGTGGCCGGTGGCGTGGGCCGGACAGCTGACCACAGGGACTGCCGGCGGCTCGGCGGCTTGTTCTGAGAGCTTCCTCTTCATTAAGTCAGCTTCAGCTAGGGACTTGTTTTCCCCTCGCCGGGAGCCGGGCTTCCCTGGGATGGTGGCCGCTGTCCTAAAAACCGGAGAGGTGCTGAGAGAGAGAGTGTTCCTTTGCCCAGAGCCCCAAATCAGACACAAGACACGAGGGTCCGCTCTGCTTGGGCTCAGGGGCAAAAGACCCGGAATCGCCCAACATTCAGACTTTTATTCTAAGGGTTACAACTTATCTCATAACGGTACAGGGGAGGACACGGAGAAGGGTCGAAGGTCAGGATGCAGTCAGGAAGGAGGAAGAGAGGAAAGAGTGAGACACAAGATACTATTGTTAACTCAGGGGGAGGCGGGGGGAGTTCGACTCCCCTTCCAAGGCCAAACTTAACTCTACCTTCCGAGGGGGCTCACTTTCTAGGCCCCCAGAAATTCTTCAGGGGGTATGTCATTCTCTGAGCTTGAACCACCGCTACAGATCACCTTCTGTGGCACAGCTGTGAGAATCTGAAGTAACACATTTAACGCTATATCAGTTTTCTTCCTACAACACTGCAATTTGCACTTTAGCATAAACCCAAGCCTTACATTTAAGGGGCAAGACTATGAAAATGCTCTGAACCCTGAACTTCCATGTATTCTTGAAAAAACAGCATGAGAGGAAAGCTGTGTCGGGGCATATGGACCATCATACCTTTTTCATCTTTAATTCCCGTGTCAAAGACAAGGAAACTCAGACATAAGCTCTCTGGGCGCACCTACACTGTCAAATAAAATAGGATGAGTGACTGAAAGCTGGAATCTTGATTTTTCATACTTCTTAACTTCTCTCTTACCTTTGACCTAGTTCCAGGTATTATCCTGTACCCAGTTTACTCTCATGACACCTTCCAAAAGGGGTATGATGACATTTGAAAAGCATGCTTCTCCCTACCCTACATTATAAGCCACTTTTCCAAGTGTAATTTTTTCAGCCAGTTTGTCACCTCCAAAAAAAACCCCCAAAATCACCTAAAAGTCATAAGATCTGAAAACAATGTAAGATTACAAAATTACAGGACCAGCCCCTACTCTGACTGATATGTTCTTTTACTAACTTGGTAAAACAAAAACTGAATAAAGGATTTTTTTCCAATAACATCACTAAGCTTCTATTGAGCATTTCTGATATGAATATCTAAAATAGCTTAATGGTAGAATCAAATTAATTTTTAGATATCTGTCAATATAACAGAGACAATTAAATCATGTGTAATGTAGGACTGGTTTTAAAATTTGCTGGCATCATGGATCATCATTGCATGAATTAATGCAAATGTTTATATGTAAGTTAATACTGTATGAACAGTGCAGTATGTATAATATTTTTATCATGTAAAATAAATTAATGTATTGAAGATAATTAAATTGCAATGAAAATATGTTTTGATAATTTGCTAAAAATAAATAAGGCTAAATCTATTTTTGTCAAGAGCAAATTTGAAATCCAATGTTCTTTATTTTCATCTCCTCTGTCTTTCACTCTCCCTCAGGTAATTCTTCTTTAGAATAACAGCAGCTATTTCTACATGTCAATTCTTAGATTCTGGATGTGCCTTAGACCATCTCATGATCACAAGTATGAATCTCAGATCTTTTATCCAATGGTTTAGCTCTCGACCTGTAGAAACAGTGAGCCAGTGCTCAAAATCAAAGTGTTGGCTCTCCATAGGATATCACCTGGACTCTGCAGTTAAGATTTAAACACTGGGCATGGCACAATCATGTGAAAGTCAATCATACAAAGAGCTACTTCTCCTGTATATTAAGCTTGACTGCTTGCATACAGTACTGCCCTCTCCATGTACTGAGGCATACACAATGAATGACAGCAATTGTACTTAGCATAATTTTCTTTCAAGAAAGTAAACATTTTCTGTTATGACTTGTGCAAACTACTTTCTCTAAAACTATTATTTTCATATAATTTGTACATATGGGATTTTTCCATCTTCTAAGACCAGAAAGATTTATTGGCAAATTAATGCAGTCATAGAGAATTGGATTCTTAACATGGAAATCATCTGCCACAGAAATTTGGAGGACTGATCCCATACTTTAGATCTCATTACTTTCAAAATATTTAAATAGATATAACAATTGCAAGCAAAAGTAACTTTACAAAACAGTGATAAGGGTACTTAACAAGGATGGTGATCTTTCTCATAGGTTCTCCTACTCACCTTATCCAAGGTACGGGTTAGAATGACAAACTTGTGAAGTGAAATTAACTCTGCTCTCTCATGACCTCCAGCAAAAAGATGACTTACAGTCTAGGTTTGACATTCACCTCTGAGAATCCCAAGTAAAAGAGGTGATATTCTGCTTCTCAGATATCTATCTCTCCAAAAATTCAGGCCTTGAAATTTATGTCTTGTATTAACACTGCTTTCTTACAAACTGAGCAAGTTTTTCATTCAGCACAAATGTTCTTCAGATCCTGGTCTCCTTCCACAAAGGAACTACATTCTAATATCTATGTGGAAAAGTACCTCAGTTTAGCCATGATGATAAGAATCATTCTGAGACTAAAATCTTCCAATGGCATCTCAACCTAAAGTTTGTTAATAATAATAATAATAATAATAATAATAATATTTTTTAAAGGCTGATTTCTAGAGTGATTTTTATACTGATAGTGTCTCTTTTACTGCAGAAACATTAACAGCACAGATTCTTTGAAAAAGTGAAAGTATGGAGGATTTCTAATCCAACTAAAACAACAGTTTACCTGACTCTGTTCTTAGCCATAAACCACGGGAATGCTTCCCTACAGCTTGGCAGGTGTGATTTGGAGATAATTGCAGCAAAGGGAGGGGGCCATCACTGGCTTGTAATTCTCCTAGAGAGACTGCAGGTCTTTCTACCTTCTGTGTAACCTTGTATGATAATTTGTCCAATTCCACCTGTCTGCTAAAGTAGCTCTTACAATTGGATGTCTTTGGTTAATTGATACTGTTCTGGTTTAATGCAGCTTCTGTGCTAGTCACGAGGACAGCCAGAAATAATTTTAAAAGAAGAAAACTAAATCTGGAATCACTACAATATCAGTATTTTCCTTCAGATATTTGCTGAATGGTCAGTCTGGATGCTATTCTTTTCAAAGGGCTCAAATGTGTTGCAAGTTTTAAACTGAAACCGTCTGCTCAGGAAGAAATACAGACCTACGTACTGCAAAATTTAAATCAGAACTGGGAAATGGAGTGGAAAAAATTTTAGTAATATCTCTTGGCTGTGATAAATAAAGATATGATAAAGTAGTCAGGGTGACCTTGGCAGTTTAGTGCAAAAACTTGTTCTCTGAAAGTTCATGGATTTGGAAGCAAAGATCTATCATCAATAGTCTTAAATATGTCCATAGCCTGAGAATGAATTTGAATCTTAGATACAGATCCTGTAGCTAACCATCTGGATATTAGTTCCTTAGTTTTGCAAGGAACTTTAGCAGGTGCCTAAATTGATATTTTAAGTATTCACGGACAAAAAGTTAAGAATGTTCATAGGAACCTTCACTGAACTGTTGGCTGCATATCCAGACAATAAATCTATTTATAGACACATACATATATAGGCCATATGACACCAACAATCCATATTGTATATGCTAACTCAGCTGAAGGCTTCTCAGCAGTGTAGGCAGAATCAGTTTTATGGAAGCAGCAATATGGGTCACAGCAGATGGAAGAAAGAGGCTAAAAAGATTCAGTGGAGGCTTCAGCGGACAGAACAGATGGGTTGTGGGGGGAGAGAATGGGGTTTCTGGAGTAAGACTGGAGCTAGCAACTCAGAGGTCAATGAAGGTCCATGATATTCTGGGTACTAAGTGATTGAGAAGACTAAAAAGGCTGGAGAAGCTAAGTGAGGCTTTAGTGGGGTTGTGTTATCAGGGTAGTGACAGCTCTTCTTTCCTTCTGCGCTTCTGAGATCTTGCCTATTTTCATGGGTAATCTCCCTCATCCTCACTTTCCTGCAGCACAGAACTTTCACCATCCACCCTTTACTCATCACCCATGGACCCATCCTCATCTACTACCCTTTTCCTGACAGGAAGGCCTGCACTGTCCTGTCCTCTCACAGAGGCAAGCCCTGCTCCTCCTGGGAAAGCAACAGAGGAGCATTGGAAGGGATGGCTGTCAGAGAGGACTTCAGCCATACACCTTCCTGGAGGAAAGACAGACAGAAAAGTGGCTATCCCTAAGAAACTGCCTAGGTTACATCCTGTTTGCTCCCTCAGTGCTAGCAGCAGCAGGAGAGGAAGATGGGTGTATAAAGCAGGAAACAAAGACCTGCTGTTCATCCTGGGAAGCCAGGCCCCATCCTTGGCATAGATGAAGCTCACAGCCTGCTGCCATAAGCTGCTGCCTACCTTGTCTTTTGGCTTAATACAGCTCCGTATGTGAGTGTGAGTGTTGTGTGTATATACATATGTGTGTATGTATATAGTTTAATCCAAGAAATAATTATAAAAACACAATAATGAGCTTCCAAGCATTATCAAGCCTATTAAGCTACAAATAGTTCATTGAGGACCAATTTCTAAGTGCTAAATATTACAGCTAGATTTTGCTTTTATGCAAAAATCAATGCAAACACATGAATCATTGAGAAGCATGCTGCAGCCTTCCAAAGTCAGTTTCTCATTAGCAATCCATTGATCCAAATAGCTAGTACTACAAATAACACAGGAAAAAAAAAAGTGTTCCACCAAGTATGTGGAAAAAAGAGTCAATTTTTTGCCCTTTATAATTAATTTCAATTCTTTCCAGAAATGAGGAAAGTGCCAAAGTTTTGCATCTCTAACACTATTTCCTATATTAAGCAATGTTCCTCCTTTCATTCTGTCCCATCAGTTAGAAAACTTACTCATATTACACACAAGAATAAAACAAACACAGAAATAAATGAGGGAAAACTAGGTTTTGCATGATTTTTTTCCTTGCTATAAGTGTTCTCTTCTTAGAAAAAGGAAATTGAGCTTATTATCCAACAAAACTGAACGTGTGTCCGTGATGTTTTGACAGATATTTAGGATGGTGAAAAACTGTCATAAGACTGAAATAAAAATGAACAAAATCTTAAACTCTTATTTGTTTGTTTTATTTATTTATTTTATGATTAGAACAAAACATTAATTTGTGCAAATTCTTCACATATCATTGTCTGTTAGTAGCAGAAATGTTCAGCTATATCCTGTAGGAAGTTAGGATTCATTGCAGCTGAAAGTCACAGGAATGACTTCCAGAAGGAGAGAAGAACACAGATTTCACCATCGGTATTTTCAATATGAGAAAGAAAATCCTAAGAACTTCTCTAGCTGAGATCCCCTATTTAGATGCTTTGCCTTTTCTGTGAAAACAAGAGGATATTCTAAGACTGAACTGAATCTTTAAAAATAGCTGAAGGAAGTCAACATCAATCTAAATATTGAATATTAGCAGCTCTAATATTCTGGTTAAAGAATGAGTGGTCCGGTTAAAGTTGAGATTTGTTAAAAAAGAGCCATTATTTAATCTGTCTTCAGTGTTGTATGGGGTCACCATCTGTCTTCATTTGGTGGTAGTTGTGTTTTCCAACCCATGGCCTTTATACACCTTCAATTTTCAAATAATGTAAAGGCTTTAAATTAATTGCTACATCTCAGGGTAAATTGAACAACTTTTAAAACACATTAAACTGTGAGTTGCATTCTGTAAAGGAAGCCGGTCGTCAATATTCACATAATGGTACTAACTGAACAGCAGCAGTAATTCCAAAAGTCAGTAAAATACATTATTTAGACGAAAGTTTGAGATATCTTTTCAATTCAGGAGTTCAATACGTGCAGAAAAAACCCTGGGATTTCCACCCTTCTTCGTATCTGTACATTCAGCTATAAGTTTAGAAAGAACAGCTTATTTGAGAAACTTGATGGAGTATTTCCATCAAAGTACCTAGCTTATTAGAAACAAAATCTTTATCACTGGGGTACCTTTTTTACACCTTAAAATTATATGGCTTCTCAGGGAATTTAGAAAATTATTTTTAAAATAATATTTGCTGAAAAATGTGTTAAATAGCTCTTATTTTTGACATGAGTTCATGTCTCTGATCATGAAAAATTTTCAAAGCAGAAGCTTGAATAATAGGAGTGTAACTAAGGAAATTGATGAAACTATAAATTTACAAGATTTGTAGATAACATTATGGAGCAAACCTGAAGCTTTGCAGAAACTACTAAAAGAAATTCTATCCCTCAATCTTTATTACACTGTTTATCTAGTGTGGATATAGTGCATTTCTATCTTGAACCTAGAAATGATTGCACGGATTGAAAATGGAGTGAAAGTTTGAGAAAAGAATATACAATATGACAAAAGGAATCTTAGCTTGCCATCAAGACTTCTTGCTATAAATTAAGTCAGACTGATCAAAAGCCATTGCTTTGTTTCTGTGTTCTGTCTTGTAGCACAGGTCTCAGACATTGAACACAGTAAATGGGGTCCACAAGGCATATTTATGGGGTGCAATTCCACAAAACCTACAGAAATCCTCATAAAAACATAGTTTTCCCTTAAATTTCAATTTATTTAACACAATTTCTTTACATTCTGGCATCCCTCTTCTGCTTTATGTAATTTTCCCTATGATAAAACTAATAACGGTATGAAAATTGTTTTTATTTTCTGTTGGCAATCATCATGATTTTAAGCATTTTAAAACACATATTTATTAAACTATCATTGCTCTGAAATACTTTTGCTTACATGGTAGGTAATAAGGGAAAAAGAAACTCACTTCAACTTATACATCCTCAAATACAGAAAAGTTAGATGTAATGAGAGAGTAAAAAGTGGTGTCACCAGCTGAAGAATAGGTAGAATACTTGAGTGGTAATTAGTATATATTAGCAAATGTTCCAGCAGTCTGATCTCACCAGTGATGAACACAGAACCTGTTTCTCTATTTAAAGATTATTAGGAAAACCATCAGCCCTATTAATGCACATAATTCTCTGTATTGTCACATTTCTTCCTGTGTTTTTCACTGAATGACAACATAGAAAAATTTTCTGTGTATTCTTCTTTTCTATAAAATTTATCATGGCAATATGCTTCAGTTTTCAGTTTACATGTCTCAGTTATTTTGATATAGCTTTGTCTAACCTTCTGATGTGCCTGCAGGATTCGTCTATGCTTTCTAGCATTCAGGAAGCCAAAACAGAAACTTCTTGAGAAGCAGCCTGTTGGTTTAATGAGATATTTTGAAACAGGATACTTCCAAAACAATGGGTTGACATTTTTGCTGAAACATATAATTTCTGTTGATTTCCTCAACTATGAACTTTAGATTGAAGTACAAATGCAATTAACCCTAAAACTCTATTCATTGAGTAACACTCCCACTTTTTCTCTAGCATTCAGCAGTGTCTTCTAATAGTAGAATTGCAGAGGTCACTTTTCAAAGCTCAGCATTTGCCCCAAGTTTTCAAGGCTTTATTTACAATGAAGTGATGAGAGGAATCAAAAGCTTCTTGTTCCTGAAAACGAGAAGAAAAACATCTCAAATCTCTAAATAAATGGGCATTCCTTGCTTTATACTCATGGAGAAGTGTGAGAGTCTCCAGTCAGTGAAACAAATCGTCAGTGAAATCATGTTCAACAGTGAAAATACTTGGTTACATATAGAACATTGAGCCTTTTAAGTGTTTTGCATGTGTCTCCTCTTCCAGGTTCTGAAAAAACCTGATACTGGGCAAGATTTTGAACTGAGATTTAGGTGGCAGCTGGAAGCCAGTGATAGGTAATCTATGTGAAGTCAAATGAACTTCTTGTATATCTTAGATGTTATTTTAACAGTAATCTAGAAAAACAATCTGTAATTTCTTCATCGCTCATCAAACCTGTCTCCTGGTTATCAGTGGTTTTAGTCTCGAGACTATTGTACAAAATGGGAGTAGCTAGTACTGCTATTGTTTGAAAAGACACAGAGTCATGGGGAAATCACAGAGCACATCATGGACGTTTAAGTCCATAAGAGAGTCCTGTAAACCCTGAACTTACATAGTGACAGCCCGAGCTAAACAGGGAGAGGTTTGAGCATCGTGTTCTTTCAGGCATACTTGTTCCCTGAACATTCCTTCCATGTGGGCTTAGCTGACTGCACTTTGGTGTGCAGGGTATTGTAATGCCATTTCTGGGTCAACTAAAACTCTGTTTGCTTTAAAAAATTGCATTGAATTCTGCTCCTGGATACCTCAACTTTATTCCATTTTCGAAACCTCTTTGTGAATTTGGCCTGAATATTAATAAATGTCTGAAAGTCACACAGAATGTAGGTGATTTGATGTTTAAATATATACAGGTCTTGCCACTGAACATAAGAAATAAATAATATTAATACAATTGGAAAGCATGTCTCACAGGAAAAAGCATGTTTCCTTGTTTAGAAAGAAAGTAAATAAATAAATAAATAAATTCTATTAATGAATAATGCAAGGCCAAATAAATGCACATGTGCCTGATCCAAAACACATTAATTTTCTATTGAACATTTAACAGGAAAACAAAGAAAATGACTTCAGGTGTAAATGAAAAAAAAATAAAACTAAACAAAGTTTTCTTTAGAGACATTTAAACATTAAGATCAAAGAAACTGCCTGGTATTCTTACTAAATTACAGGCAGCCGAGACTGTTTTGCAAGCACAATATTCGCAGTGGAATTTCCAATACTTTTTTGCCCTGATTCAATGCTCTAAGAAGCTCATTATTTCAAGTCCTAGCTAGCTGGAGAGAAGTTATCTGAGAGTTAGGCTGACATTGATAATACATTAAAAAGCTTAGAAGCACATTCTACAGCACCTGCTTATGGTAGAGATATTTGTAACATGAAACAAATAAAACTATTAAAGTATTCCTGCCTTTGACATCTTTAGCCATCCAAAGCTGAGAGGAAAAGAAAAACAGAAAATCTTGTCAAAAAGCAGTATTTTAAAATGTCTCATGAAGAAGAGACTTTGTATTATATCTTTCCCTTTGCTGCTGCAGTCACGAAGAAGTAGAAGCAGTCAGCTCTGAAGGGGTGAAACGCATACAGAAGATGATTTATTTCCCAAATCTGAGGAAGCATCGTACCAGTTATAGAGAAAGTTAATATTCCCTCTCCAGCCCAGGCAATGACTGAAGAAATGGTGCTGTCCTTTAACAGAGACATTAGCCAGAAGTCCTCAAAGTGTCAAAGTGCTTAATGATCGTATGTTCTGCACGGCAAAATCTTTCATAAGTTTGTGCTCCTACTGTATCCAGATAAGCTACTTCTGTGCTTCAGATCAGTATCTACACCTTCTAATATATACTTTTGGGGTTTTGATTTTTCAACAAGGTATTGAAAGCACACAGAAAAGAAGAAAGACGCAAGAATATTCCATAATTCAGTCTATGCATATGTTTTTCAGAATACTTAAATATCATCATATGAAGTCCTGTATGAGGTCCCCTCCATCCAAAAAAACACCAGAAACAAACATACAAAAAAAATTTCATTCATTGAAACCAGGTGTAGTGGCAACATTTTCTTTTGTTTTTGTAAAATGTCACTGAATAAAACCCCTACTCTGTACTCTGTATGGATAGTAAGTCAGAATTTCAGGAAGGCCAGGATCCCCAGGTTTTGTGCCACAAGGTGCAACTGTCCTGGAGTTTGATAAAGCTACTGTGATGCAGTAAAGAGAAGGTATGTGCAAGCAGTCAAGGTATTCCCAGAACAGACAGGAGAGTGACTAGGTATCAATAAGATCTTCTCTGGAATACCAAAAATCTAGAATTACGGCTACAAAAAGAAAGAGGAAAATCAAACTACAAAAAGATACAGATAACAGCTACATAATAAGTAAGAAATATATGAGAATGCTCAAAAGGGTTTCTTTGCTTATTCTTATCAAACAAAGGCTGAGATAGGTATGTTCTGCCATCAGGAAATATAGCAGTGATAAACACTAAAGAATGAATGTTAAAATTGATATTGTCAGAAAAATAAACTGGTATGTTTTTATCAAGAGTAAAATTCTTCTTTTAATTAAAAGACTTTTTACAGCATTACAGCAAGGGGCATCTGGAACCATCCTTCAAGTACAGCAATGATGGTAAATTATGTAAGTAGATCTTGATCCTTTTATAAAGGCATTATATGATGTGTGCCTTCTGATAGCACAGTACCTCTCTTCATTTCTGCCTCTATGTTTCCCTCCTAGTTTCATTCAGCTGAAATGTACAAGCTGCATTTGCCTCTTCAGCAGTGTCTTGTATATAGAGCAAAACAGAAATAATGGAGACAGTTATTACAAAACAAAAGTTAAAAAAATTGCAGTGCTGTTCTGCTATTAACAAGCCTTGCTGAGAAAAAACTATGGCAAATGACAGTCAAGAGGTATCTGACCTTTATGTAATTCTATTTCTTAAAAGTGAGATACATATATATATATGCACATAAGATTTTAGTAAGCATCAGCTGGCACATCTATTTAGCTATTCAAATATATTTTATCTGACAATGTTGATTTCTCACATTTATTTCTACTCACTGGGCATAGAACTGACTGCATTATGCCAATGTTTGCCATGTTAACTATTTCTAAAGGTTACCAACTACGTAATCATATATGACATGAAAAAGTAGTTGAATTTCACTCCCCAGCAAACTGAGTTCTGAGTCATTGGTACTTCCTTCTGCTGTAAGCTGTAAGTAAACCACCCCCCACACTACCCCCAATATACATGTTAGAGAAATAGAAAAGTCAAGTAGATTTGCCATTCTTCTTCATTTGTATATGAAAGAGCTGTGAGTATGTTACTCCCTTTTGGTTGCAAGATAGTGCTCATATGCCCTCCTGCAAAAACTTCACAAAAACATCCTGACCTCTTCAGATGCTTTTTGTTCAAATATTTTCAGTTGAATAATGAAAGCCAAAGGCTTATGATGCATCTCCTAATTAAGACAAACAGCATTCATTTCCATTTTAAAATGCTATGTATTATTTTGCCTCCATCTTTCTTCTTTTTCGCTTTTCAATGTATCCCAACCATCAAATATAAGACTTCAGATTCTCCTCAAAACAAAGGCCTGCACAGCTGTTACTTTGCAACAAGCACATTGTGGGCCCCATCCAAAGCTCATTGAAGTTGCAGTCTTTCAATTGACTTCAAAAGGCTTTGGATAGACTCCTTTCTTAAGCTATATCTTAATATGTGATGCATTTTTAAAGCTGGAAAACCTTTAATGCACTGACGTTTCTGCAGTTTATTATAACAGAAGATACAAGAAAAATGTGCAAACAAAGAAATGAACTGAGTTAACTTTGCACAAAGTGTTAATATGAAATGTATTCTTATGATACTCTGCCAAATACTTTTAATATCCTAATAATGTATTGTTACTCTGTGACAATACAGAATAATTTTAAATCCCCATTCATAAGGACTCCAATTATAATCTAATTCAGCTCAGATTAACTATGCTTTGATGGCAATTTCCTTATACAAAAAAAAAATTAGTCTAAGATAATGTGCTGCAAATATAGTTTCAATGCTAATAAGAGGCAGTTTAACAGCCTAGAGAAGTTCATTGCGACTACCTTTTCATTGCAATGATAAACAGTACATAAAGCACTTCAATTACATATTTGTTGTAAAAAAAAATGGAGTTGCAGCATAAAATTTAGTCAAACCACTGATACCTTCACTTTAGGTATTGGGATTTTTCAACAGGTAAAACGGGAATTTTGCCACTTCTACACAACTGTGACAGAATTGAGATCGGTGTCATCAGTGTCACTGATGCATCTGTTTCATACAATAATTCCATTGCTACAAAAAATTGCAGCAGTTTTCATTGTTTAAAACTGAAGCAGCTGTAAGTGGGACATTTCAGTTCATTACTTCTTCAGCCAAGCTTTGCATTGAAAATTATTCAGTAAACTTTCATGACAGCTTTTGATTTTTGCTATATCTTACAACACTCTTTTACTGCCATAAGTTGCTTTCTTGCAATAAATGTAAAATTATATGTAGCTACATTGCTTATGCCAGCTGAAGATTTGATCCAAAAGCTGATTCTGACATCAAGGCCCTGGCAAAAGGGCATATCATAAATCAAAATGAAAAATTACAATAAAGATATCTGCCGAAGATTTTAATCGTAGTGAAATACTAAGTAATTTCTTCTACTAGAGTGGAAGGATTACAATGCCTGTAATCTTTAAAACTAACTTCTAATCGACATTTTTTTTCATTCATCTAAAAAACAGTAATTATACTCCAACCTTGCTCTGTTTTTTTTAACTACTATTCAAGAGGAAACTTATGAATGTGTGAAATCTGAGTGATGCATAGCAGAGGCAACCAGAATTTCACTTCATGAAAAATTCTGTCAGTTTGGATTTTGTATTCCAGAGCAAGCAAGAAAGGGGTAAAAGGAAATTCTTCTGAAACTCTTTTATGCAAAAAAGAGTGACCAGAAAGCAGCCTAGTCGTGACTGAGAGCTTTGACTAAAGGAGCTTTCATGGAAGTTTGTTATGTTTTATATCAAGCTGACAAGTGGATTGGTCTCCTTTATCCCCAAGTAGCCTAGTTGACTAATTATTGGGACAAAATCCCCTCTAAGAATTTTTTTCTGTTCATTTTCAGAAACAAATATTCCTTAAACCTGATTAATTTTACAAAGGTTGTAAAGCAGTTCTGAAAATTGCTCACAGAAAACTTAGATCTGAATTCCCGCTTAAAATCAGAGACATGGAATAGGATTTTCAACCTGCATCTTCTTCTCTGAAAAGCACCTTAACCTCAATTTAAGATGAATAGGTTCTTTCAGACTCCACAAATTCTGCCACTGACAGAGGAAATCCATTTAAACATACCTAAATATGATACAATTCCTTTTCCCTTCGATGATCCAAATGAATCCAAACACAAAGAGAACTATTAAAGGAAAAAGACTCTTACAATGAGCCTATGATATGTTTACACATCTTTTCTTATTAATAGCTCAATCTAATCTCTTAATCTGTACAAATCACTCTACTGAAATTATGACCTTTTGAATAAACATTGGGTTTGCCTAATCTTTTTAAATTGCTGATTTTTCCTCTTACTTTTTGAACACTTTCCTTTGTTAATGATTTTACTGAAATGAAATGTAGCAATCTTCTCCAAATTTGAATTGAATCAGTGACTTTCATTGTTTTGGGGTTTCTCTCCCTATGGTATAAATCTAATCCATTTTGAAAGGAAAATGGGGATGATAACGAACCAGACTTTAAAGTAAAGGAATAAAAAAAATTATTTATGCTGTAAACTGTGGAGTACGTCCCTTTGGTAAGTGCCATTTTCAAAGTCCTTTTAGTATCGGAAATGAGATTTTTCAAACTAATTACCCTCTGATGACAAAAGAGAGAACAAAAGCCTTCTGGGCTTTGGTTACTACGCCCCAGTTACAGGAAGGCAGAGGGTTATACTGCAGACCAGCAGATGGAGACACAGTACTCTTCTTGGATGTTATGTGCCATATTAATGGAGTCACATTTCCTAGGCTCTCACTTGTACAAGCTTTCCAGTTTAAATTCCATAAATTAACATACTTGGGTTTGGGGGTTTTTTTTTGATCAGCTGAATGCTACTGAATAGTTTTATTTGCATATCCCAAATGAATATTTGGAACTACATTCAGCTTGAGAATGCCCACACATTCCAGTTCAAAATTTGACTTCTCCCAATACTCTTTATTATTAAAATGCTTTTCCTCAAATACTCTCATCCATAAATTCAGTAGTTTTCTCTATCATTGAAAATATGAGTTTAAAAATGAATTGAAACAATTTTTTAAAACAAGTAGTGAACAAAAATAGAGTTTCCATGGGTTGCAACCATGAAGAATCCCGAAATGATTCCTCAACAGCTCTGAATCCTGTGCCTTCAGATACTCAACACAGAGTATATCAGTTGTGTGAAATAGCAGCATTCTCTCTGATTTTTTCATTGACTCCAGAGAAACACACAGGCTATTCATTGTCTCAAAACAGAAAAACAAAGCGAAGACTGCTGTATATATTCTAAGAAAAAATGTAAGTTGTGCATCAATTATTCTAGTCACTTGTGTGTGTCTAATGTCTAGAACACTGGAATATCTGACTCTTCTTTTTTAAGAGTTGCCATGTGAAAACTCTATGCTAAATTCTGGAGAAATATGAGAATATTTTCTCAAGCAAGACTGTTTTCTCAAGCATGCTAGTGAGCCAGAGTAAATAACCAAGACTGAAGAGAAGAGAAATAAAACACAGTTTATGGTTATACAACAAATCGACCAATGACTGTTCCTCTTATGTTTGGAGCAAAATGGCTTAGCCAGGAGGTTTGACAGAAGCCAAAGGACAGCTAGAAACCTGTCAGATCAATAACAAGAAGGAATTTTCAAGGTGAATGTACTGAAACTCCCAAGTTCCATACTTACAGAGGCTTGATTCAGCTTTAGGGCGCCAGAACGCAAACCATCCATCACTAAATAGATCATATTGGTAGGAATCAACAAGGGAGAGAGAGTAGGCATTATTATTAGGGACATAAAGGGGGGAAAGCACAAACTACATGTTTCTGAGCATGTGATAGGAACTTTAACTTTATGTCTCTATAAAACATTGATTTATTTCATGACATAATAACAAAAAATGAATAAAAGTCAAATAGAAAAAGTAATACTTTTTCCAAAACTGGCAAAATCAAATCTCATCAAGAAATGGCATGTGAAATCTGTTTGCAGTTTATTTCCTAAAGCAGTATGTGTTTCCATGACCCAGGATAATATCAAATACATAAGTGCATGAGGTTTAATGTTGTTATCTCTTATGGAGAACTCCTGTAGCGCACTGACCAGAAGCAGAAAATGCAGTCACAGTGAGCTCATGGGTTAATGGTAGCTTTGGGTATACTGAACTGTTCTTTCTTTGAAGGAATGGCATGTGCACTTTCTTTATGCTGGAAAAATAAAGTATTTGAAGTTGTATATTTTGTTACTTCTCATTGAAACTGTGCTATTAATAATACCAACTTTCTAGAAGTCCTTATTAAGTGCAAAAAAAGTGTTTGTTAGTGGATGCATTTGTTCACAAAATGTAGAGTTAGAATATTTTGTTATAAAATTGAAATATTGTTTCATTCAAGTCCTCATCAGTCATTGAGTGACATCAGCTTATTTTCTGATAGATCATAACAACAGACATTCCAATTTTAGAGCCATCATATTCTGAGACATTAGTAGTAATAGTAATATTATCCTCCTAACTGAAAAAAATTAGGACCATTGCCAAATTACATAGTATTTTGGCTCTTCAGCCAATACCGAGGAGAATAAAGTGCAATAGAAGCTATGTTTTCTTCATATCACATATTTTCGTTTTAACTTCAGTCCTAAAACTTCATCTGCTTTCTGACTTCGAGTATCTTTGCCAACAACTGCTTTTCCATTAAAGTCTCTACACATATGAAGGCAAAAAAGAGGGATTCGAGCTATGACAGTGTTCAGGTCATCCATTAATACTAGTTGTTGTTGAAGTGGAACGAATCAGACTTAAAGGGCTGGGGAATCTGATTTTATATTTGCTGTATTTTGCCTTCAGCAAATACTACAGAACAAATCCTTTTTCCCCCCAAAGGAATGGCTAGAGCTGGTTTTGGTTTGAATCATTGTCAGTATTTTTAATTCAGGCAAATAAAAGTGATTAAGCTATGGTTTGAATAAGTTTGTCAAATCAGTCTTAAATAACAAAATTAATTCTGAGGTATTCAAGCAAACACATGAAAATAGGGATAGCAATAACTCCTTGTTTTCCTAATATTTCAACAATGTTTTTGTTTTTTAAAAAAATATAAGGAAAGGAAGCTTTTCTGCTGAAATATGTGGAGTACATGAGTGCTTATGTCTACATTTTAACTCTTTAGAAAGGGTTAACAGGGAACATTATAAGCAGTGATACTTAAGAAAGTGTTAACATTAACAACTATCAACACAGAGGCATTTCTTACTCTGTGGTAACACTTCAGTTACAATAAAACATGCTTTTGGAACACATAGTCAAAACTTGTTGTCAATTATTTAGTATTCCCATAAACCATTAGATGGTCAAAAATATCTTTAATTGATTCCATCTCTACCTACACTACTTATTATTTATTAGTATAACAAACTTCTCCATGGGAACAGCTAATTGTACTTCCCTAGTGGCCACTTCAAGTGGAATAAGCATTGCACAGTGCTGCCTAAGATACTGCTGAAAGGTCTTCAGCATTTGGGATTTGATTAAAACTGTATTATATGTACACATCAGCAACCATTGCTAAAACAAAACACTAATTTAAAAAAAAATCCCTTCTGCTATACTGCTTAACACAATTGAAAAGCCTCACATGTATGGAAAGAGAAGGGTGGGAGAGTCTCCTATCTCTTCTCAAACCCCCAATAATCATTTTGTAATGGAAATAATGCAGACTTCTCTTGCATAATGAGAAGGGAAATTGTGGACCCTACTAGCTGCGCTTTGGGAAAGACCTTTTTCTCTGACATACGTGTATCACAGATAGCTACTTCTATCTAAGCAGAATGCTTTTGCTAGTGCTGAATGATACAAACATAAGAGCAACTACGCTATATAGATCATTATAAATCATGATTTGAAAAATAGATATTGCATTGACTATTGGATTAAAAATTTAACAAAGTATGAACAGGTATTCTTTTCAATTAAATTAATGGGGTTTTGTCACTGTCAGTGACCCTTTGTTGAAATGAGCAATCTCTGAGCATCTTTTAAAATGCAATTCAGAATACACCTGGCTGATTTGGAATACTCTTTCTCATTCTTTTGGGGTTTGTTTTTTGTTTTCAGCCGAGTGGCATATCTGGAAGTGATATTTCATGCTGTTAAGAGATATATTTCAAAAACTGAATTCTAACCCTGCAGAAAGGATGCCCTTACATATCTGAAAGTAGAGCTATACCATAAGTGCAGCACTGAGTTTAGGTCACAGGAAAAGCAAAACAAGGAAATCATCCAGAAGAGAATTGTGATTTTTTTTTTTTTTTCAGAATAGTCATGGATAACACAGTCAGTTCAAATGACCTCAAAGTATTGAGTGTCAGGAATCTTATAGGTAAAAATAAACTCTGGCAAAATACTGATGAACCTGCACACAAAAACACCACCTTTGCTTGCATTTGGAAGTGCCATGTTCCAAGCCATATGTTGATCACCAGCCAGAGCACTTTAATGTCTATACAGTCCTTTAATTCAAATTGCCTTCCATTCGAATTTTTCTATGTAAAAAGTAAGAATAACTCTTTGCTTTTCTTCCCTTCCCTTTTCTTTTTCCAGTGCTCTAAATTTATGAAAATGCACATTTTTGGTAAATATTCTTTCCTGTGAAATTAAGTTGCTTTTTTCCCCCTCTTCCTCAGCAGCAAACTAGAATTAAAACTGCCAGAATTTGTTCAATATTTAAAGTAATGTGGAGCAGTGAAGAGACCAAAAATTAACAGAAATTCAAGTTCAAGGTATGAGCAGAAACAGCTGAGTTACCAGATATAGTGGACAAACATTACTGAAGTAGACATAAAAGCAAAATATTAAATTCTAGACAGAATACAGAAACAAAAGCTATTTAACAGTCATCAGCATAAAATGACAGGAGTAATGAAGCATTATTTTGAGAAAGAAATGTCTTACTTTCTTCACATGCGCTTAAGTGCGGGGGTTTGGTGCAAACACTCATTCCTTATGTTAGGTCAATGGCATATTTCAAATATATAGTCAAGACCTGTAAAATTGGAGAATCAGGGTCTCAGCTCTTAGATGCTCTGCCTGTTGGAGGCTGTGGCTCTTACTATTCACAGCACAATGTTGCTCACCAAGACTTCAGTAGGTATCTAATGAGCAACACTTGCTGCTCAGCTGTGATTGCAGTAACTATCTCCTCAGTGCAGGAAGGATCATGGAGTGGCAAATGCTGAGACTTGCACAGTTAAGAGAGGCAAAGTCTGTTTTGCATGGAACCCTTGCTAATACCAATGGAATAAAACTGAAATGAAATGTGATGTTACCAATTGTCCTTGTAATGCCTCTGACTGGGAAAGCTGGTGGATCTGGTAGTGACTGATATGTTACATGATCTACACATCTAGGTAGAGTTTCTGTTTATGTGCAGGTCAGCCTCACTGGACACATACTGTAGGCTTGCCCTGCACTTGCAGAAATTACCACACAGGACACCTGCAGTGGGCTGTCCATGCAGCGTATCAAACTTTCTGCATTGCCCATGGAGTATCCTTCAAACTAGGTGCTCCAGCCGTATCAGGTCACATCCTGAGGTGGCAGAGAGGCCAATCCCTACTGTAACAAACAGATCTCAGGGGATGTTACAAAAAGAAAAGGTTATTAGTATTTGCTAACACAGCTTTTAATGAAATTTTAGGACAAATATTCAATTTTATGTCTTTAACCATTTTTAAAAGAACATCAGGCCTTTACGTAATTCTATTAGCTTATTTTGTGAAAACTTTCCAGCCTGATGTTGATCAGACTTATTTTTCTCTGCATGAGAGGCACCAGAGTATAATACATACCTCAATGCCCTACTGTCCATACCTGTTGTTCTGATTTCTCCCATAAGTACGGTAGAAGCAATGAATAAAAATAACAGGGCATAAGACAGATGTTAATCTATTTTTGCCCACTGTAATGGGTAGATAGCTCACATCAATATAAATCAGAAATAGCATTCTGATACCTTGGTATTCACCAAGAATTAATATACTAAGGGAAGCTTAGAATCATCCGTGCTTCTTAATTGCTTCTCTTTGTGAGTTTTACCTACAGTAAACAATCCTTCTGTTAGTTCCCAAAAATGTGCCAGATATATAAAAGCCTTTTAACAGAATTGGTTTTGAATGACAGTCAGTGTTTTTCAACATTTTTAGTAATCACTTTTACTGACTATTTTACTTCAAATTCTGTTAAAATCTGTTGGTTTATTGCAATCATTTCTCTCTTGAGAGGAGGAGCTAAAACACTGGTTTGTAATAGATCCCACTATTATTGCTAGGAATATTGTTTTGACAACAGTAGCCTGACTCAACCAATATTAGTGGATGATCTTTGCCATGTCTTCCAGCTGCCATATGACTAAAACAAAAGTAGCATATTAATATATGCCTTCACCATAGATGTCTCATGATGAATAATTGTATGAGCTTGTTTCAAAAGTAGAACTAATAAAAATATCAGAATGTTCATCCCATAAAAATCCAGTATCTCAATGTATATTTTATCCCTGTAGATATGACCACAATTTATAAATACACAAAAATTTTACAAAAACAGACATTTTGACAAATTCAAGATACTTGTGAGCCAATGTACTTTCCGCTGACAATGGAGCAAAAAAAAAGGGATGAGCTTTAGAGCTAGGGAGACTATGTTCTCTTCATCTTGGCAAGAAATCTAAAAATAGAAATTCCTCCAGATTATTACTTCACCAAACAATTTTTTTTTCTTGACCCATCACTTAATTAAAAACTTTCCCATCTAGCATGAAAAATACAATTCTGTGTGTTCTAAATACCTAATAATAGAGGAAAGTCTCTGTAAAACCCAGGCAAACCACTTGATTGTGTATAGATTAACATATCTGGCTCACTCATAATGGTAGAAATATGGAAACCCAGAGGGAATTGTTCTGCTGTTATTAGGACTTGCTATAAATAAAATATGAAGCATATATTCCAAGAACAAATCTCCATTAGGATTACAAAGAGGTATCTAAATGAAGAGAGAATTCTCTTGCTTACAGAGCATACTGAAACAGAAAATTATTGTAAACAAAAAAATTACTAATACAACTTTTTTCTGAAAATGTTTATGAATTTTACTATGGAATATTGTTTTCACTCTTGAAAGACCCCCACCCAGTCAATGCCTCAGACAGAATCTATATTAATTTGCCCTAATATGTCTTTTAATAAGGCTCATAATACCTAAAGCAAGAACAAATGTATGCTACTGGGTGGAGAATGAATCGAAAGCAGTCCTGAGGAGGACTAGGGGATGATGGTTGACAACAAGCTGGGCACGAGCCAGCAGTGTGCACTCACAATCCAAAAAGCAAGTCATAACCTGGGCTGCATCCAAAGCAGCATGGCCAGCAGGGCGAGGGAGGGGATTCTGCCCCTCTACTCCCTTCTAGTGCATTCCCACCTGGAGAGCTGCATCCAGCTCTGAGGTGCCCAGCACAGGAAAGACATGGTCCTGCTGGAACAAGTCCAGAGGAGGGCAACACAGAAGATCAGGGGCTGGAGCAACTCTCCTGTGAAGACAGGCTGAGCTGGGGTTATTCAGTCTGGATAAGGCTCCATGGAAGACCTTTGAGGAGCCTTCCAGGACCTGACAGCAGCCTACAAGAGAGCTGGAGAGTGACCTTTTACAAAAGCATGTAGTGACAGGATTTAACCATTAAGGCAGGTTTAGATCAGCTATTGGGAAGAAATTCCTTACTGCAAGAGTGGTGAATCTCTGGAAGATGTTGCTCAGAGAAGCTGGGGATGCCGTGTCCCTGGAAAGGCTCAAGACCAGGTTAGATGGGCATTGAACAAGGTGATCACAGTGGAAGGTGACCAGGACCATGGCAGGGGGTTTGGAACTAGATAATCTTTAAGATCCCTTCTAACCCAAAGCATTCTGAAATTCTATGACTATGATAAAGAATAAAAGAAGAGCTAATTCTTTTTCTTTTCAAAGAAGGGCTAGGGATGAGCTAAAATAACACTAAAAAAAACCCAATCCAGATGTTATCAAGATTAATGGACAGAAAAGCAAGAAGAATGTGTTTTTTTAAAATACAAAAAGTCTGCTTAAATGTTGTAGCTGAAAGTCTTTCTTAAGTTTACAGGACTAGTTACTAACACAACATACTGAAAAAACTGCAAGAGGTAAGCAGTATGTTCATGAGTAATGAACTGCCTAAAGACAGTAAATGTTATTTTTTTAAAAAAGGAATATGAATTTTTTAAAACTAAAGACTAATATTTTTATATATAGGAATATTTATATTTCTGTTTATTATACTGTATTGATTGTAATGTAAAAAAATCTAAATAAATATTTTTGATGCAACTTCTTAGCTATTCCTCAATAATAATAGCAAAATCAAAAACTCATTAGTAAAATTTTTAAAATAATTCCAAAACAAAAAAAAATTCCCCCAGATTTCAGCTTTCTTTACCCAGTGACCTGTTATGTCTAAGCACTAAAATATTGTGCCTTATCAAATGGGAGACCTAGTTATGACCAGGAAGAATCAGATATGTCTGTACAGAAAGCACCTTGAAACAAGAGCAGTTGCTTTGATATATCCTTGCTCTCTGTAGCAGCAAAATCTCCAAGGATCTCAGCTCTCCAACATCCTTTCCCTTCTCTGGGTAACTTTAGAGCAACAAACATTTTCTTCTCCATAATCTGCAAAGCATGAAAAAATGCTGAGCTCCCATTCTTTTCCTAGTCCCAAATTTCCTGCTTAACTAATTTTGTGCTTCCTAGCCTAGCCTGGGGTCAGATTATGCAGCCATTTAGTCTCTAAACCAGGTTTTTATCTGCCAGTTATTTGTTTGTCACTTTTCCCTCATCATAACTATCTCCACAGCTTCTTTTATCACCTGGAAATTGGATACAGCAAGACTTAAAATACTCTCATTCATATGACTGTAAAAATCAACACGGTTTTCGTCACAGATGTGCCCTTTCCTTAACAACACCTCAAAATCCCCTACAAAGAGAGAAAACAGAGATGAGATGACCTTCAATGAAGAATTCCATGAGTGAGACAGGAGCTGTCTATCTTTTCATTCTGCTCATGGCACAGCACAGGGAGACATTCATTATAAAGAGTTTGTTGAACAATAATAGTTGCTGATAGTAATTAAAGTAAGCAAGATACCATGTGGGCTAGGTTAAAAAGTACTCATCATTAAAATCAAAAGAAAATAGTTCTAGTCTACTGCTCATGTATATATTAAATATACCACCAAGTCTATACAGATGCAATGACTCTCATATTATGCTAGATTTTTTATCATTTTAGAGTTCCATTATTTTTGAATGTTTAGTGAAGACTTTTCTGCTACTCAATTCTTATTCTGTTTAAAATATTACTGTTCTTTGCTTTAGAGGAAAAAAAAGGTGAGATCAACATTATTTTTAGTTAATTGCACAAGTTCTCTAAAATATTCTTGGATATTTTTATTTAAATGAAAAATCTATCAGTGACGTTCTGCTTTCTTGTGTATTTCAGTTGTTTTGGAATAAGTTATTCTTGGATGCTAAGCTATTATTTTAATATCTATCACAGTTTTCAATATGACAAAGTTACAAACACTGGCCAACAGAAAGGACTTCTCATTTTTTAGCCTTCAATTCTGAAAGATAATGTCCAAAAGGATTTCACAGATATGTCTCATACTTACCCTGAGGCATCAGTTCATATTTCTGAAATTATCTACTTTAGAAAATTCAGTTATCCCACTGTTCTGGTGCAGAATATAAAAAAGAATATTAAAAAAAATCCATTTTGGGGAAATTTACCCTTTTAAAACAATGCTCATGAAAGAACATTAAAAATTAATGAATATAAAAATGTTTACATGTGCATATGTACATATATGGTTGCATATACACACACATGCATATGTACTCCTGTTGAGGATTGAAGTTTACAGACCATGTCTTTCTGCTTAATTATGGTTTATCATAAAAATGTTTCCATTCTGATTGTCCCATTTCACTGAAATACAGGCACTTCAGGTGCCTCAGTAGCTGCAGAGAAAGTGTGTGGTTCTTTCAGTGCCCATAATTTCTCTGCAAATTCAGCTGTGGGGAACAACAAGAACAAATTTGCTCCCATTGAAAAGAAGCCACATATCTTTAGATAACTTGTCTCACTGATGGTTTTTAGAGGATATAAAAAAAATACAATAAACAGACTGAATTAAACTACAGAGAGCACTGGGGAAACAGGTCCATCCCTTGATGGTAACAAGTGGTGTCTCATCCATCCATGTCCAAACACAATACAGCTCACACATCATTTCTGAAATCTGTTGTTTGAGCAGATTTTGGTAGCATCAGTCAGACTTGGAGCCAAAAGGTCTTCTTCATTTAAAGGAATGCTATCCAAGAAATTCTGCAGAAAAATATTAACCAAATAACACACAGCAATAATAAGAGGACCAACACTACTCTTTCACTTACTGCTAGAAATAAAACTGGTTCTCAGCTGCCCAAGATCTATGTAGGAATCTGTGAAATCTTCCACACTAACCATAAAAAATGTATCTCCATTATAAAAGAATATTGGTATTATTCTGTCTGTTCTATATATTTGTGGACTTCTATGCCTGCTATGAGGAAAAGAAAGAATAAAACAGAAAACAGAAATGTATAATAGATGACTAGCAACAGCTTCCTACCTGATTACTTTAGAATACTCGTTGACTGATAAAACTCCCTGGTAGTGGAAGAGGGAATGGTTATTTCTCATTTATACTTAAAGACTGTATTTTCTTTTAAAAGGTCTGAGATCAGTGGTTATTCAGTTAAGCATGTTTATTAACTAGTCTGCTGAGGTGATTTGTCACCAAGCAGCTGCTATGTCCAGCTAGAGAATGGGTGACAGAACCAGTTATTGCCTGACTGACAATATTCACCAGCTACAGTCACTCTGCTTACACTTTCTTCTGTTTTATTAGAGAACATTTTGTAAAATCTGTGATTTGGTTGCAGGTTTATTGTTGATCACCCATCTACCACCTTGATCACAATGTCAGGGGCAGATCCAGCCATACTGTGAAAGGGAGTAGTGACACAGAAATGCAGCTGCAATCACGTCAGGTGACATGAACCCACAGTGCTAATGGGAGGGGCTGTGACTGGCTTATCCACCCCAAATAAATCTACCCGTGGGTAATCCTTTATTTTATGCCTGGCAGACAGGTTCCTGTGCAATAACTTTTAAAAGAACATTGAGAGTGTGAGATTGACTGAAGGATGATGTTTTGCTGGTTTTATTGACATCAAACATTTTGTTTCCTGACCCCACCGGCATCAGAAAATACATTTCATTGTGTAAGGTTTTACTCACTCTGAGTAGAGGTGGCAGAATCTAATCCAAATGGATTTAAGCAGATCTGTCGACTTTCTTATTTGAGTCATGTTTTTACTGCTTTCCCTTTTAACACTAGGTTTAAATTCAAGCGTCATTTCCAAAGAAACAGCTATGATAATCTGTGGTGAGCTGATTAATAGCACTTACGCAAATTTCAATGACCACAAAGTTGTGAATGTGTCTGTGTGAGTGATCTACTTCTTATAAAGTAAATGAGTCTTCTTTCACATATTTAATAATACTCAGAATCCTCTTCTCCTCCCCTTCCTTTCTGCATTCACTCTGAAGTCCTCTCTTTCTCATTTGTTGTTGTGGCAAAGTTACTTTTTTCTACACTATTTCCACTCGCCCACAGTTAATCATTTATGGTCTTTTCCACTGCAAACATGCAGAAAACACGTAAAAAGGAAGTCTGTTATCACACAATCAGCAACTCCGATTACAGCTTGATCAGAATTGACATCATTGTGGTTTCATTAGCAATATTAGATAAGTACAAACTATTTTTAATCTCATTTTTTTTGTCTATTGCAATGTCAAAGGAGACACTCACCCTGCCCCAACTGGTTCTGTTTGACAGTGACAAGACTGCATAAAGGATTCCTTTCACTTACCATCCTAAGACCATTTTACATGCCAAACAAATCAAATCTACACGTCTCTCACCATCTTTATCAACCTGCCCAGGCAAACAGTTGGAAGCATTACAACCTTTGACTTGCTAACTTATTTTTCTCTCTTTACAGCCTAAAGCAACTCTTAAAATGTAGAGGATGTACGTGCAAACAAGTAGGTTTTGCAATATAAGTACTGGGGTAGAGAAATTCTCCCACTGACAAGATCTGACCATGAAGATAATGTTCTCCCCCTGTGTTTCATGTTACATGGTCTACCCCCAGTTTGGCAGATACACCTAAAACAATTTCTGGAGTAAAAATAAAATAAGTACTTATCCCAGGAGATTTTAATTTTATTCTTAATATTTTTATTTTGTTATTTATATAGCTACAGAAAATGAATCAGAAAAAGTACTCTCAAGTGGGCAATCTCAGATTCCTTAGAAAAATAGCTTTTGCCTAGCAAAACCAGCATTATTAGTTTTATGTATCTCTTTTTTATTATATAGTACTTCCTCAGCACTGTTAAAAATAAAGGGCCAGACCCTGCAAATATGACTCTTCAAATTTGCCTTTCTGTAAGAATTTTTTCTGCTACTGACTTTTGTGAAAACCAACACTATCCTGAGTTTCAGTAAGAGCCTGTTTTTCCCTCAGATGTTTCCTGCTAGACTGAATCAGGAACATACTTTCACAGATTCACAAGAAGCAGGGAATTCTTTTTGAGGAGCCTGAGAAAACCCAGAGATCCTGGCAAAGGGAGATTAAACTCTGCTTAGAGCAGGGCCCGGGGAAAGTTTTTTAAGGCTTATGGGTACTTAAGTGTGCTCCTACAGGCATGATTGGACAGTGAATATAACCATTCAACATCTGATGGCTAAATTAAGCTATTGTCTGCTGTGAGATGGGAAGATCAATAAGGAGATTAAAGATTCTGTGCCTTGACTGGTTTCTCATCTCTCTCCTTGGGTACTTTCTACTGTCCCTGTCAGAGACATCATATGGGACTAGATGGAGCAGGTATAAACTACTGTAGTAGCTATTCTGGGCTTAGTCCACTTGAACTCCAAAGCACAACATCACGAGGAAGGATATTTGTAGCATTGCAAGATTATACCCTGAAGTGATACTTTAGAGACCCAGAAGACTAATGGATGTTCTTGTATCAAACTGGCTGGGAATTTGAGTGGGATCCCATGACAGGTCCAATTTAAATATGCAAGTGGTCACGCACTAGGCAGTCAGCCTCATCTGTGCTACGTATATCAGTAATAATTAAACTGTTAAGTGAAGAGACTGGAAAAGAAGACAGACTGGATGTAAAGTATCATTAAGTTTTCATTGTATATTTGGCATAGTATTCAGAGTGAAATGTATAAGTTAAATCTTTCCTAGAATCTGAATCCATTCTATAAAGAGAGCGATGGAAAGTTCCATCTTTCCATAAAAGGAAGGAAAGGAATTTAGAGAAGATGAAACATTGATTCTGGATAAATATAGAATTCAGTCACATATGGAAATTATTTAGAGATAGACGAATATTCAGTCTGGCTAGGTAACCGCATGCAGAAAAGCAGCCCTCCTCCACAACAGCTCTGAAGCAAAACAACAAAACACAGTCCAGTTTGTCCTGCCTTGAAGAGGAGAAAGGACATCTGGAAGTTTCCCATGGGAATATTTTTTTTTCTCGAAATGAGGGACTTGAAATACCAGGAAAAGAAGTATAGAATTCAAATGGCAGAGTGAAATCTATTAAAGGCAAAGACTGCAGCCCCAAAAAAGCACTGGTCAAAGTCAAGACAACAATACCAAGACCTCTGCATGAGGTAAAATGAGCACACTTCTGTACTCCCATTAACTTTAAAATCCCAACTGGATGCAACACCTGTGCAGACACTGCATCTCTTCCTTACTCATATCTTTCCATAATCACCTCCTTTCATTTACCTATAACCTTCTATTCTCATCCAGACACACCTATTCTTTGATCTTCATTCAGGTCTTTCCCCCACTCACATACACTTCTCATTAGCAGAGAGAAGATGCATCTGACAAGGAGAAGGGTTTCTGTCTGAAATGGGAGTTCAGCTGTGTGAAGGAAGAGGCTGGGTTTTTGGAAGAGGAGATTAAAATTTTTTTAACAATACAGTAACTTTGGGAAACAGATACATGTCTGAGTGGGGGAGGAGGTGGGAACAGTTAAGTGAGGAGAGCTACAAAGATATTTTCATACAGGTAAAGATAAACACAGTAAAACCATTAAAGTCTAATTTTGGAAAAACTTCTTAGAAGCCATTCCCGGCTAATTATTCTCCAGTAATAAATGAATATAATAGTAAATGTTATTAGAATAATTTACTATTCATCAAGAATAATAAATGAATAGAATAATTCATTATTCCCACATCCTTGTTCTTTGCAAGCTCTGGCAAGTTAACTAGGGCACTAGGAGGAGTGTCTCAGGAAGAACAGGGAAACAATGAACTCAAAACTTGGAAAAGAGGCTTTACTTTTAGGTGAAAAGTTCACATATCTATCAGCATTTTGTAATTGCACTACTGAGATGAACTCTTACATTTGAGCCATATGCATCTTGCCATACTGTGTAAAACCTACTTAGCTAGTTATTGCATAGGGGAGACAAAATTATGGAGTAGGACTATGATCTTTTCATACAGACAGAAGTTTTTTCAGCGATTTCATTATTTTCTGGTCATATTTTTGTTGGCACAAACAGGTTAAGCAAACTGATATGGCATTTGTACAGATAAAAGAAATTATAATTAATATAGCCTAAATCCAGATCTCTTGGTCAGTTTCTTGGCTCCCCATATTTTATATAGATATATGATGTGTATATTTTTTATTTTCATATATAAGTAATACACAAAAATAGTTTCCTTCATCAAACAATATATAAATCCTTTCTTCTCTCACATGCTCCTCAGACAGCTCTCTCTGAATCACAGGCCTGGTTATATCCACAGACCCACCAGGTGCTGCCTCCACAGCTCCATATGCTTTATGCTCCATTTGCTAAGCATGCTACTCTGCACCAGCCAAAGGTCACAATATATCACTGAATTTACACAATATACCAACTGAATTTGTCTAGGACATCTATGTGTGTTATTCAGATTCAAAACAGTAATGTTTCTAGGTCTTTCTGCTTAGAAATAGTTAATGGTAAGAGTCATGAAGGTGCTCTTATTAAGGCAAATATTCTGCTTTTTGCAGGTTCTAAGACTTTTGTATCAGTAGACACTGCTTCTGTCAGACTCAGTTTATGTGATTATATCTATGTTTCTAGAGTTTCTCAGCACGTGAAACTAAGTCCGTTCATAAACAGTTTAGCCCAGGAACATAAAGTGACTTTTTTCTGATATGGAAAAAAATACTTCTTTCACACTAAGTTGATATTGTGCATTAGAGAAGAGTAAAACTATAAATTGAGTGTTGATCAGCTTAGGGTAGGGCACTAAGCATCCTTATAAGCTTGGGCAAGTTAATCTTTCTGTGACTCAGCTTCTAAGATGCAAAATGGAAAAAAATCTTAATCTTACATCTTATCTTCCTTTTTTTTGCTGTTCAAACTCTTAGTTCAGTGGGTTCAAGGCTATCTCTTAGCATGCATCTTGTAAATGGACAGTCTTGAAAGGTTTCTGCAGTGAGCACAGCTCACCTCTGTCCTGGGATGTGTCTGTGTTTTGCAATCTGTTTTACATAGCAGGTAAGCATTAGCCTTGCTTCATTCTCAGACCTCACTAGAACTATGGGAACAGATAATAGGCAAGCGTAAAATAATCCATAGGTATGAAAAGCTTTAAAAGATGATTAAGTTGTATTTATCATATACATTGATCATTAAAAAAAAAAAAAAAAAAGGGAGAGGTTGGCACTCAGAGATCAAGCTTACATCATAATTTTGCTGTAGCCACTTTTAGTTCGGTGACATTGCAGTGTTTTTTCTTTTGTTGTGTATTTATTTTCATAACTCTACTGAAATTTTAAACTCAAGGAAGAATGTCATGTCTTCTCTCTAAATTTGATATATAATAGCGATTCGAGGAAAATCTTTAAGTTGTGGCATAAACCAAAAATTCTGGACAGTCCTGGCCATGCCAGGCATCTGATTATTGCACTGAAAAAGGAGAGACAGCAGAATGATGTGAAGAGGGTCAAGAGAATTTCTAAAGAAATATTCTAAATGCATGTGAGAAGGAAAAATGTTTTCCCAGTGATTAGGAGATGAGAACATATTCAAGTACTTTTGGTACATATAACTAAGGGGTGTTTCTATTAAATATTTCCCAAAAATTCCATAATCTATAGAGATGTTTATGAAGTTTCCTAACAGAAGAGCTCATTTTTTCCCACCTATAAAAAATGTGTCTTTTGAGAGTAGCATGTTATTTTTCATTTGGTTTTGCAAAGAAACCTGCACGCTTAAATTGCAGATTTTTTCCAATATTGAGAAATATTCATATTCTAGATCAGGACAAAAAAAAAGTTTGTTCATTAACATTTTCATTACCTAAGACACAAAAAACAGTTGGTATTACTCAAGATACTGTGCTTGGCCTTCTAAGAAAGAAAAAGAAGAAAAAAGAAAAGAAAAGAAAAGAAAAGAAAAAAAGAAAAGAAAAGAAAAGAAAAGAAAAGAAAAGAAAAGAAAAGAAAAGAAAAGAAAAGAAAAGAAAAGAAAAGAAAAGAAAAGAAAAGAAAAGAAAAGAAAA
>JAHLSL010000044.1:9250688-9330689 GCA_025920805.1 Petroica traversi
AAGAAAAGAAAAGAAAAGAAAAGAAAAGAAAAGAAAAGAAAAGAAAAAAGATAAAAGGAAAACGAAAAGGAAAAGGAAAAGGAAAAAATTAACAGAAGTTTCTCTAAATTAAATTACCTTTTTACTCTAACGTGTAATTTCCACTCTGTAATAATTCTGTGTTTTTAAAATGCAAATATTCTTTGACAATTTTTTATCAAGAAAGTTTCTAAGCAGAATATTCTGTAGTTTGTGAATTGTCACGTTTTGGTAAAAACAAAGTTGGGAAAAAAACCTGAACTGTTTAGCTTACTTCTCTTATCTTTCTGCTCCTTCTGACCTGTATTTTTTATTCTGTGTTTCACCAAACTTTCTCTTCAATGTTACTGTTTAAATGTAAGCTTATAGTCTAGCTGATGATACCCCTAATATTCTAACAACAGGAATTTAAATTTTATGATACTTCCTCTTAGAGGGCAAGGAGGCTGAGGGAAGCTGAAGTAGAATCACTGCTAGTCTTGCCTAACAGTTTTTATTACTCACCTAAAATACTTGAAAAGCAAGGAATGTAAAATAACGCCAAAAACTAAGGAACATCTCATGGATTTAAGCTGATCTAGATCAAGATTCTCTTAGCTAAAGAAAAGAACTCCTGATATGAACTTACACCAGAATGTATGAGAAAATGAAAGTCTCTCACACTGTCCCTGGGGGAAGACGATTGACAAAAAAGAGGCAAGGTATGAAGTGTGCCATAGGTGTGGTGTGCTTGCAGGTGCACTTCATACATTCATAACACCTGGGAAGGCAATTCCCATCATTTTCTTCTTGGAATGATACTCAAAATATTTGTGGTTAAAAGTACCCACAAACTTTGTGGGAGGGAGTGGGAACTTTCAGCTTTGACAGCTGATGGTCCGTCACTGCAAACTCAGTATGTTGCACATTGCTGAACGAGCATCTGAAGTCTGAACCCAAAAACTGAGGCTTGGGGTTGACTCCTGTTCTTGTTAATTCAAGTTCCAGTAAAAAAAAATTTAAAAATTCATCTCTTACTCTTTTATGGTTTTGGTTCTGATCATGCAGGGATGAAGTGCACATTATTTTGTTGTCATTTCAGTAAAACATGCCATTTTACTTTTCTTTCTTCTCCTTTTTCATCTTTGCCATCCTCAAATCTGTGAGCAGTAAAAAATAAGCACTACACCAACTTGTTTATCACAGTTATCAGTGCACTTGTTTGTGTGAGATTTCCTGTGTTAACAGAAACGAAACATACCATAATGGGTGACAAATATATGTTTTGAAATTTGTGCAACTGGAATTATTACTTCTATTTTGTACAACTTAAGCTACTGTGTACTTTGAAAGAAAACTCTGAGGAATCCAAATCTAAAGTGAAAAAAAGGTGCCTGTCAATATAGCTAACTTTTCACCAAAACTAAATTTAATTAAAGACAAAGGGAGCACATTTAGACACCTTCAACAACATGATAAAAATCCATTAGCTTTGAGAAGAGGTCAAAGATGTTGAGAGGTCAAAATATCTTAAACTTTTAGTTTAACAGCACTACAATGAAATAGGTAAATTAACTTCAGGGACTACTTTAATCTGCTGCTTGGGAATCAAGCAGTCTTTTTTCTTTTCTAATATCTCTGTATACTCACCAACAAATTCAGCATATGTCCCAAATACATACAAAATTCTTTCTACTAAAGGGTTTCAATAAATACATTGTTTTTTAAATACCATAGGTTTATTTCTTTTTAAGCGATTGGAAACTTTTTTCAAGTAAATATTTTCTAAAAGTGCCCATGACTAATAATTTTTATGAGGAGAGGTTTACCATCCCACCTGTATTGCTTTCTGTAGGAAACAGGACACTTTCCACTTGAAAGTAACCTTGATCTGAATGTCAGCAGCCTTCTGTCCCATACCTCACATATTATTTAACAATGCCTCCACAATATTTTGCCACTTAGCTTTTTGCTTCCATTACCAAATTCCCTTATGATTACTTCCTTTTAGGTTTAGCTGGGCATGTTTGATCTACCATGCACAGAAAAGACTCTCCTAATACCAGCTGAAAAATTGCTGCTAGTCACCTGCATATAGCCACCCAATGATCTTATCTTCAAGGGAGAATTTGGGAGTAAATTATCCTTCTTACCTGATTACTTCTAACCAAAAACTTCCTAAGTTAAATCAGTGACAGCAAAGTCAAAAGTCATTGTAGGTTTCTTTGCTAATCATGTGTGAAATAAATAAATAAAATTTTCTCAGACTCGAAAAATACCTTAAGCCAGATTTTCTATTTTAAACATGAATGCCTCATACATTCTTGCAAATGTATGATATATGCATGCAAATAAGATCTTTACATCTGCCTACTTCAGGGTGTAGATATTTCTCTATATACGTGCAAATAAGCAAGCGTCTCTGACTAACATTGAAAAACAAGTAAATTAAAATTTAATTTTTATCTATGTCCTTACATCTGAAATGAATATTTTTATACACATTATCACCTGTCTACTGGCCAACATTAAGTTGATTTGTTAATTTTAACCTAGGAATGAGGATTTATTTGGGGAAATTCCTAAGTGTGGCTTTTCTGTTGACCACATGAGCAAAGGGGAATCTTGACTGCCTTGTCCAAGATAGAATTCAGATCTGTAGGACCAAGCTAAAAACCTACGGCACCAAACAGCAAATAATAGCAGACTAGTTCTGATCTGTGAATTATATCAAATCCTTTTCTGGCTAGAATTGTTACCTGACAAGCCTGAAATAGGTGTAGCCATTGTACATAGGGTCAGTCAGGGTACTCAGAAAACAGAGTAAAATATTTCACAGATATTTGAGTTTTCAACATTTTTCTTAATGAAAATTCTGAGAAAAACTATATCGTGGAACAGGAATAGAAAAATCATCTCTACATGACAGGTGAGTGGACAAGTGCACAGAAGGCTATGGAATCAGTCTTTCATTTTCTCATATAATTGTTTATACTAATTGTATCACCTGGTAATACCAAGTAAATCACTGCCAAACAAAAACCTTGTTGTAAGGTATTTTCAAAAGGCAATTTCTGCTTTCTTTAAGATTTTCTCTGCCAGTCAAAACATGACCAAAAGGGACTAAGTTCTCCCATCAAATTTATGAGAAAAAGGAAGACGATTACTCTATTTTCCCTTTAAAAAGTGCAATCTGAACAGTGAAAATTGCAAATACTATTTCTGGAGAACTTGGTAGCCTTTCCTGCCAAAATAGTCTTGTCCTATTGCTGCCTGCTTCTTCTCTCTTATTAGTAGTCCCTTAGCCCAGAAGAAATGACAATGGAAAGGTAATAGAAATTAAAATCAATTTTCGAAACATTTGAATAGTAAAAATGGCATTTGAACAGCAATACAAATAGAAAAATGCTTCTGAGATCTATCTAATTGTGGTAAAGGCTTTTTAATGAGAATCAGTATGTCTCTGTGCTCTTTCATAATTCACTGTGCCATTCTCAATGCCTCTACAGTTTAAATACAATAAAATTTTAGTAGGATTTTGAATAATCCCCAAGTTAACAGGTAAGTCAATTTAATGCCATAAAAATAGATGTAACTCCAGAGATTTTAAATAGTTTAATCAGGTGTAACCATTTCTTCTAAAGTTCTGTGATATTTTCTATCATACTATGAAACACTAGAGCATAGCCAAGTGCGCGGCTACAGGCAGCTGCAATGACTGATTTTATTTCATGTGCCTGTTGCTGAGCAGTGAAATCATTCTGCACAAGCCAACACAGGTTTGGGAAAATCTACAGAACCTCTGCACTAACAAAAAGACTGCTCAGGTTTGGCTTTTGTAGTTCTACTACAGCAAGCCCACATAATTTTGATGGGAAAGGGAATAGATTTTCTGTTTTAGGTAACATCTAGACAAAAATAGCACTCTTATGCATACAGCTGAAAGTTTGCCATTGATTTAATATGAGTACCCACAAAAAAACCCCATAATTAATAATGCTTTTATTTTGAGGGGAAAACCTTGATCAGTTCATCCTGCTCACCTTTGATAGAACTACCACAAGCTGTTTTATCAGTTGCTTGCCTGTGCTGATGGGCAACAGAAAAATAAGACTTTTAAACCACTTTTCCACTTGCCCTGCAATATGTTTTGCAGCAGGCAAGAGTTACTACCAGTGCTGCTCCAGTCCTTAGGCCATACTCATTGTTCAAAGCTCACTAAATACAGATCTATTTAGGTTTTGAGGTTTTCTTTTCCTTCAAATTTAATGATTTTCTGTATATTTTGTATTTTATTGTGAACCCTTCTACATCCCCACCCACTATTTACCCCGTGTGGTAACACTGCAGAAAACAAGGCCTTGTCCTGGGAATTTATTTTATGTTATCACTAGTTTGCATTTATTAACTGAGTCCTGGGGGAGATATGACACTGACAATATTTGTGATTTTATTGTAAGTTTCACAATAATTATTCCTCTTATTCTGTGGGGAAAAAAAAGAAGAAAAAAAAAAACAAAAAGGGGAAAAAAATAAAAAGAGTGAGCTTGGGGATGATAACATCTCAAATTCTGGAAAGTTAGTCTAAAAGAATACACATGCATGCTTACACAAAAGCAAATATATAGCTTTTAAAAATCATGCAACTTTTTAAGCTGATTTCATTACTTAAAAGCCTGACTAGTGATTCTGAACACTTGTGGTTGGTAATATGGGGTAGTTTAGCAGAAATTGCCTGGGTTTTATTTCCTTCCAGTGGTGATAAAATAGAGTAGAAGGATACCTGCAGAAAAGTTAATCTGGTTCCTTTTAGAAACCTACTTTTTTTATTATTCATGTTTATCCCTGTTCTAATTTTTTTTTCCTTTATTTGCAGCCTAAACCAAGGCAGGATGTTAAACTAATCTTCCCAGAAACTAAATCCATGAAACAAATTTTACTACTTGCTTTGAGTTTCCTATTCTTATTCAAGCTTGGAAAACTCAAGGTTTACTGGGCACTAAAACCTCATTATCCATACTGAATTAAAGTTAGCCTTGTTTTTAAAAGGTCATTATACAAAATGGTGGATAGCCATATTTTTACTCATACTATTACCTCTTCAGCTTCACATTTAGAGTTTTTTGCCTTTACCTCAACATATCACCTTAATTACCTTTGATGAAACAATTTTCCAGCTGCAGTTGCTTTGCTTCTTTAAAAAAAATGAGGTTTGATTGGCATTTATAAAGGAAGGTAGATTTCAAACAATATTTAAAGACTGAAAATGTCTGTTATGTAACTAAAAAAAATCTAAAAATGGAAACAGTTTTTAGTTATTAATATGGAATTTTTAGAGCATGAAACAAATGAATCCTATCATGCATGAATCAGTATGAACTACTGAACATACCTTTTTATTCATTGCTGCATAAATATTCTGTGACTGATTATGATTTGTAGTGAATTAAAGAAAAAATATCAAATGGCTATAGAAATAGGAAAGGATACCTTGACCTACAAGTAAGTCTTTGTATTGTCATGATATTCCTTGATAGCAATAAGATGAGAGGAGGGGACACTGATAATGGTTTAGTAGTACTGTTGCTTGGTGAAAAACTTCAAATTTGACAGAACATCTAGAAAATACCATTTATCTCTTCTAAAAGTTTTACCTATGTCAGTTTGCATACTATTTACACAGAAACAAGTTTGTAAGTTTTGTCCTGATGGCTGAAAAAATGGGAAAGCAAATAAGAAAGTAAATCTGTAAAGATAAGTTCAACACTCTCCATACCAGCTGCACAGAGCATAAGTGTAACATATCCAGTGAGAATATCCATGGGACCTGCCTACACTGTTCTGTCAACTTTCTCTTGAGAGCCAAGATCAGCCTTAGACAAAGGCAAAGTGAAAGAGCCCCAGGGTGGAGGGACCCTGTCTGTATCTCTGCTGCTTGACCCAGGCACGAGTTGCTTCAGACATGCTGATTATTCAGCAAGCCTCTCTAGCACCCCTGAGAAATCTCAGGTAGCCCTTGAGTTGTGCCCCTCTTGTGAAGCCCTCGGGCTGTTTGCCGTAAGTAATTGTCTGCCTCTCACCATTACCTACCAGCTCTTCTGTTTATCAGGAAAATGTGGGAAGGAAGGAGAGAACATGAATCCAGACCCCTAGGCTATCAGCCTTCTCCAGTTTCCAAAGAACTGTCTATACCTGTATCTGGCAGCAAGCAACAAAACACCAGAACAAGTACCTGCCCCACAGGCTTAGCCTGCCTGAATCCTTGATTGAACACAATGACCTTTCCCACTGGAGAGGGGACAGCCAACATATCCCACAGTCACCCTCCATCACTCCCTACCTGAACATTCTCTGGAAGAAAGCTTTGCAACTTGGTCTGAGAAATGCAGAGCCCACCAGACTCCTCAAGGGAGAGATAGGAAACCCTCATGCAGCGTTTTTGGAGGAGAAAAGTGTGAATTTGAGGAAAGGTACCTGCAAGAGCACCAAGTCAGAAGATAAGCTGCCGGTTGTATGAAATTGTGCCTGCATGGCCACTCAGAGATTTAAAGAGGGAGGATTAGGAAAGTGGGTTGGACAATATGACACAAGGCTGTATCCCAACTATCAATAACTGCTCTTCTCTCTCAGCAAATCCCTGGCTTCAGATGCAGTTCAGAAGTGTGCACCTGAGCATATCTTCCTGGGTTTTGGGAAAAGCTGGATGCTAGGCCCAGACTAACCCCCACACCAGAGGCTTGTGGCTGGCCACCAGCAAGTCAGGAAATGGCCACTGGTCAGCTGGGTCTGCTGCTGTGATCCATCACGGGCTGGTGCAGACACCTGGGAAGGTTCTGCTGGCAGAACAAGACTGTCTGGCAACACAGGGCAGGGGGTAAGCAAGGGTGAGGAGGGTGAGGAGAGCCCACCACCACCACCCTCAAAGCCAGAGCACAGGACCTGTCTGCATGGCTGCCCCTTCTTGCCTCTGGCTGTGTTCAATCACAGACTGTCTCCGTGAACCATCGAGAGAGTTTCCGGACAGTGGGCATGGAGGCCATCCCGCCCAGCACAAAGGGTGGCAATATCAGCTGCTGAATAAATGTCCAATGTAAGCATTTTCATGAGGCATTTAAGTGACCATCTTATGCTTTCAGGGCTGTGAAGTAACCGAGCCTGCACTGTAGGGCAGGTGACAGCATCTTTGGGCAGGGAAAAAGAGGAATGTGCTTCTCCAAACAGCCTCAGCCACATGGCTCTGAAAATGTCCCTCAGGACTGCAGAAGGCTGAGGGGAAGGACACCCAGGACCAAGGGCAGGTGGGCATCCAGGCAGCTTGGCCTCAATGGGCTGACTGTGTGTTAATCTACACAATACAGAGGTAACCACAGAAATGAAGGTATTAAACAAGAAGTGTGGAGGCGTTCATTTTTTTGTGAGTATGCACAGACATTGTGAGAAAATGTCTTCTCTTTCAATGATGTGCAAAAAAGCAACATAGCAGGTACCATAGAACTCTATACAAAGTTTCCTTATTCTTTTACCCACTGACAACTTTACATATGTAACATAATACGGTGTATGTGCTTGCAAAACATATATTTACATCATTAGTCATTCACAGAATAATGAATTAATTAACATCAGAATATTTCTGATATCAAGATGAAGCAGTCTTGCTTGTGTTTTATGTTTAAAGGGAAATGCATAGGTCAGAAATTATATTAGTCTCTTAGTTTCACACATAGATTAAAATTTTAATACTTTGTGGCTAAATCTCACTGCCTCAAAAGAAAGGGATAGAAATCCCCCTAAACCAGTCTCATTTATCTTTCACTGTTTTATGATGAGTATCCTACTGCTATTTGCAGAGCATCTTGCACCACCAACAAAATTCAGACCTTTGATTTGGATTGTGATTCCTCTGTTAAAAACTATAAAAGTGAAGAGGAAGAGGAAAAGATGGTGAAGAGCAACAGAGAGGAGCTTTCCACTGGTAGTTCCACAAAACAGTCCTATGAAAAATTATGCCAGGCTTGAAAATATATGTCAACACTTTTCTACCACTATGAGTGAAAAGAAGCACCCATCATCTATTAACTTCTACAGTAAGAAAAGTGTGGCACATACAGAACTCCACAGAGCTCAATGCAAATATTCCTGTATTGTCAACCACTCTCACTGTGACACCATGCCACTGTTTTGGGGTTGTTTTTTTTCAAGCCTTCTGTAGAGAAGTTTCTTTAGTATAGCATATTAACAGTAGCCATCAATTCTTCTGCTCAGGCTGAACTCTTGGAAATTAGTAACTTGTGAAAAATAAAGCCCTGCCAAACATAGAAATCTGGTGGTATATTTAAGAAAATGTAGAACTTTTCTGCAAATCAAAGAAATGCAATTGCTAATGAAACCCTAAAAGGAAGGCTTTTAGAGTGATAGGCAGATCAAGTCTAGAAAAGGAAACAGAGAGACAGGAAATGAGCAGAAGTGTTGGTTTCTCTTGGCTTATGATCAGGGTATTTAAAGAAATGTTTTCTTTCCTGAAAGTCAAGGGGAAGAAAAAAATATGGAGACAAACTATAGTCAGTTCAGACAAGGCTTTCAGAGAATCATTTGCTATGAAAACATAAGACATATTAGGCTGTTGCTATCTTGAAACAGCTAGATGAACCCTACACTTTTCCCCCCAAATAATAGTTATCTCAGCTGAATAGATTTTTTAAGAACACACAGCGCAGTATTTTTAATGTGAATGGTGTGAGCCTACAAATCTGTGTCTAGGTGGATTTAGAGCATTAGTAGTTAGTTGAGTAGGTTAGAAAAAGTAAGCTGAGTTTTGCTTCCAAAGTGTTTCCTTAATCATGTGATTCTGAAACAAACTTTATTTTATTAACTGACTTAAATAAAATCAAGGTTTTAAAATGTCATTGGAGGCTACATGTTAAAGGCTTTACAAAATTGAATTATTTTAAGTGTTCGTATGTGGAATTATTTGGAAAACTTCAGGAGAGATATATTTTGCTACATCATCATGTTAGAAGTCCATTTTCCAAGGAAACCTGGATATTCTTATCCAACATAAAAGATGATATTGCATTATATTGTCTTTTCATTTATATTCCATGTACATATCTTACTTTTCAAATTCTAACCTGAATACATGAATACTATAAAGGAAAAACTTACAGATTTATTAATTTCCCTGAATCAGCTTTTTCAATGTTCCCACATAGATGCATTGTATTTGTCATCACTTCAAATTATTTCTGCTTTTTTGGTAATATTTATTAAGGGTATTTGTTCTCATACCTTTCTTTATCTAGACACCCATCTTTGTCTATCTAGATACCTAGAATTATGTACTTGGGGTTTTTTCCAGAAACAAAGAATACATGCTATGTGCTTATTTTGACTGGAGTTCAGTAATCTCCTGAAGTTCCCGTTCTGATTTCCCCATCTTTATTCCAACCATTAATCTTGGTTAAAGTCATCATCTAACTTTATGTACACCTTACATTATTGGAGACAGACCTAGGAGATGTGCTGTCTTTAACCCCAATCCCTGACCTTATAGCCCACCTTTCCTTTCCCTACTCTGAAGAACTATTTTTGCCTAAAGATTCTGCCTTTGAGGCAGATAAAGATCCAAACAACCGCAGAAAGCTTTGTAATGAATGCCAACACCTTGAACTACACTCAGGAACTAATTAGTAGTTGATGTAGTAACAAGTCAAGAAGCTGTTAATTCACACTAAAAAAAAAGTCAAGTTTACTTGAGTAATTCATTGTCAACACACTCATTTAGACAGATGTTTACAACTGGCACACATACATGGCACATATGTACACACATCTGTCATGTCTGTATATATACACATGCTGAAGTTTACAGGTGATACTATCTCACTAAAGTACAACAAAGTACAACTTCTTGAGTAGAACTGTCCCTGGTTTAAGGAAGCAGCGCATATTTTACTGGGAAAGAGGTACAGGCAATGGACCCATTCATTGCTAGGATCCTGCAGGGATGACAGCTTGTACATGATTGAGGAACACACTTGCTGAAGGTCACAAATCCAGTCTTTATCCCCAGCAACCAAAGGGAGTCAGTCTTCCTTCATATCTCTTTGAGATCCTCTCCATGAGCACTGCATGCCAAATGATATGGAGATAATACATAACAGGATTTGCTGCATTAGTATAACAAATGGAGATTGGTCATGTGTTCTCATGACACTCCCAGTAGGTTATGCAGGTTCACTGTGCTGTAGTGTTTCACTTATAGCACTTTTCCTGCTTATAATTTCATCTAGAGCACAGGAGTGTTTTTGATAGATCCCAGGCACTGTAGTTGGTCACCCCAAGTTGTTCTGCTCTGCTGCCACAGTCCCTGCTGCTTCAAGGCCCTGGGACTTTCTTTGTTCAGGGCTCCGATTTCCATTCAGAAAGTAATGCAGTTGCATGCCTTAGGATCAAGACAGATTTTGTCATGGTTCTTTTTACTTCACTTGTGCTAGCACCATTTTCAAAGAGTAGCTGAGCAATGTGGACAGAACATGAGTGAATGTCACAATCTCCCTGAATAAATATAAACAAATTGCCACCAGCAAATATATAGTCATGTGATGGCCTGTGGCTCAGGGCACTGAAGGCTTACAAGATCACTGAAAACAAGTTCCTCCTCCTACTTTTTTCCTTCAAGTAAATGTATTGGTGTATTGCTTTCAGACCCAGCCAGCAAAATCTGTCTAGTGCTGCAGGTAATTGGTGAACTGATCTTTAGGATGTCAAAAGCAAATTTTCTAGAACTGTGCTGGTTGTCTCCTGGAGTGGTAGTGACAGAAATCTATGCATGAGCTCCCTTCTGCATGAAGAATCATACGGAAACCTCTCAAGAAATATTTTGCTACTTAGCAGTAAGTAGCTAAATAGTGCTTTTTTTGTTGAGGGTAGATAAACTACCACATTTTTTTTTAGTGGCAATGAGCACAATTCTGAAGAAAATACTATTTTCCTATGTCATAAAACAGATGTAGGGTTATACAGTTAGGGTTATATAATTATGCCATAACCACTGTTCCAACACAGATCTTTTAACTTCCATCCCTGTAATTCAGATATATGTAGAGGTCATGATTTACAATATTGCAAGGCTTGATTAATCAGTGCCAGTTTACTATTCATATGGATGTTCCAAAAGAGCAAAAGATCTAATTTTTTTTTTTTTTATTTGAGGAATGGAATAAAATTTCTGCTGTGATAGCAGTAACACTAAGGCATTCTTCTTTACCCCAGCCATCCTGAAGATCTCAATAATCTTTTGTAACCTTGGCTCATGAAATCTTTTGTGGACACTTTCACAGTGATACATAAGAACATCTGTATCAGAGCAAACACCCTGTTTCTGACAAGTCTTGTACAGATATTCTGGAAAGGATGTAAAAACAAGAAAAAACTGCCACATGATTTCCCCTCCCTGCTCAGAAATGTCTTAATGCTGGAAAAACTTCATTTTTGATACATTTGTCCAGTTGTATTCTGAATTAATTAAATACTTTAACATCCACACTGTCCTGTGCCAAGGAGCTGTACAGTTTAAATATACACTATTTGAAAAAGTATCCCCTCTTGATTTGATTTCAATCTGTTATCTGCACAGGAGTAAAGGTCTTTATACCCGAAGTGGATGTGGGATTAAAATCCTGTATTTGAAAGATTTAGGAATAGAAGGAAGGTACTGAAGCTAGAAGTGGAAAAGAAGCATTTTTCCATTGTGATGTGAATTTTCTGTTCTTTTATTTACTGCAATAGGACAAACAAAAACTTTTTTTGCATAGGATGAAACAATAAATAAACATGTTATCCCTCTCAATGTTTTATTTGACATATTATAGTCCAGCTGGAGAATCACTTGGTATAGGATTTACATATGACACATATGGTATAATTTCAGGCATGACCACTCTACACTGGAACCATTTCAGCTCTAGAATTTAGGCAAAATGGCTTTTGAGGAGTGTTAGAACATTGTCAGGGCACTATAGGACACCCAAGTAAGCAAAGAGCTGACCCCAGCACCCAACAAAGTCATGTGGAATAATCTGTGAGGTTTTAGACACCTCTTAGTTGCTCTGTGAGGAATATACAGCCCTTCACTATTTGCAGCAGGTCAGTCTAGCCCACACCTCAGTAAAACTGTTTGTTAACTATAGTATCTTGCATTAAACTGTAATAAAATTTGCAACAAATAAGCATTCAATATGAAGAGAAAGTGTTTTAATACGTGAGGACTAAAGTTAAGTTGCCATAAATATGAAGTGTACAGGGCTTGCCACAAACACAAAGTCTACAGTGGCTCTTGAAAACTAAAACTTAATTATTTTGTTTTGTTTCCATTGAGAACCTGACATATAGATGTTTTGTAAAAACAAGTAGGTAAGTCTGTGGCTTTCAACCTTGCTAAATAGTTATTCTTTTTGCACTTTCAAAATTAAAAAATCAAATGTAGTATATGTTGAAGGGCATATTTGTCTGTATGGCTACCTGTATACTGGGTCAATACAAAATTCCTTTTGTACATGTTAGCATCATTTGTTTCCTTTGTTGATACAATGATTTTGTTATTGTTGCTGTCAGTAGCAAGGGTGATAATGGATTTGTTATTCATGGAATTATCTATCTATGACTGGGAAGCAGACCTGACTGTAGCACTCCTATTTCTATAATATATCTGTAATTATGCATTCAGGAAATTTGACAGCAAAATGTCAAAACAAAAGCAGATTTGCTCTGTTGAAGGTGCTTGAAGACAAACAGCGTTACATCAGAAGCTTGTATCTGGTTCAGACAGGCTATTCAGTGCAAAAAAAAAAATAACCTTTTGAATTACTTTCAGCTTTCCATACCTCATGTAAACAGGCTACTGAGGTGCCCTGTCACTTACTCATCAGCAACACAGGGGGCAGAGATGAACAGGAGTCACAAAACGAGTAAGAGAAAATGATCATTTCAGAAGAATGATTTCCTGTAGCTTTGAAAAGTGAGGGTTTCCTTCAGTAGCATTTGACAGTTATGGCTGAGTACCTCTCTTACTTTACAGGTATTTCTAACATCCATGTGAGGCATTATTGATTTTCACATAAGACAATGCCTGCTTGCTTGTTGGAGCTACTGTGGTGCTCTCAGGAGGTTGTACCAAGCTCCAAAAAGAAGCAGTGATAAATGCCCACATTCTATATCAAGGGCAATATATTCTTTTCCCTTACCCTCCAGTATCTACAGTCTGACAGCTTTATATGCCGATGTCTATGAATCACCAAACAGGCAGTGGGAGTTAATTCCATGAAAAAAATTAGAAGGTGATACATTTCAGATTATCATTGAAAGTGGAATTTAATTGTCTACCTAAGAGGAAGTTAACACCAAAATAGTTTTGCTCACCAAATGAATTTAAATTTTTCAAAAATATACTATTTCATTACTGTTATTTCAAATGACTATAACAAAATTACAATTAACACTAACACCAGGCTGAATCTTTTTGCTCTAATATTTTTGCTCAAGTCTTTTACTTAAGTGGTAAGAAAAGGCTGAAGAAGAAATCAAGGTTTCTTTCTACAGGCACAGGTGTCACTTCTGTACCTGCACTGAAGGTTTCCAGCAGACCCCATATGTAGAGAGGCATCTGAGCATTCAGTCTGGAAAATCTATGGTGGCTGTCACACAACACTCTCTCTCTTCACCTTCTTAATTCTTATTTTGCTTTTGACAGTTGGTAAGTCATCTTTTTAATGGCTCACCACAGTTTTAATGCACAACTTCAGACCAAATTGTTTGAAACCATGACTTAATTCATGGAATCTATTAAAAAATGTGTTGACAGCCTTCATTCCAGGAAGAAAATGTTAATTACTTGTATCACAGTAGCACTCAAGATTCAGGCCATATTGCCCTAGATTATAGATATGCATAGTTCTTGTATCTGTTTTTTGCTCAAAATGAAATTGACTGATGTGAAATACTGCCACACTTATTTTACACAATTCAGAGCTAGCTTTTATTATTGCATAGGTGAGAAGGGGTGACAAAGGCATGATAAGTGAAATGCTTAAGGTTGCAAAGAGGTCTATGGCAGACCAAGCAATCACTTTCTCTGGCAGAATAAGAATCACCTTTCCAGAGGACATAATGTCCATATGATACTAAGCAAAGTATATAATGGAGAAAAAGGGCTTTTAATAACAGCCATTCCCTATATGACGGTTTATATTCTGAAGCTCAGTTTTGAGATATCCTTGGGCTTGGGTCTCAGAAAAAAAGTACTCTACAATTCCACCAGACCCAAAATGCTTCCAGCTGGGCTTTTAAAATCTGGGCCACCCAGATCAGTGGCCGTTTGTGAACATTTGCTCTTACAACTGTGATTTGACCTATATAAGAGAGTAATTCAGAAAATGTCTGGAGTCTTATTTTGTTCAACAGATCTGTAACTGATATGGGCTAATGAAATATCATTCACCATAGTTCCTAGCCAGATTCACAACAACTTCTTGGTCCATCTGTTCACTAAAGACGCAGCATTTTACATATCTCTTTGTATCCATATTTGTAAAGTCTGTATTTAACTTACTTCAATATATTTATGATCCTTTCCCAGTCAGAAATGCAGAAATGAGTGCATTCAAGAAAAAGAAAATAATATAGGTTGGGTACAACAAAAATAGAAACCTCCCAACTTGAAAAAAAAACCAACAAAAAACCCAAACCCAACATGCTTGAATTTCTACTGCATAATCTTTTCCTATTCAAAAGCACATATTTATGTGAATTCAATTCAGAGTTGCTCTTCTATCAATAAAGAACTACACATCGCTAAATTGAATAGCACATGAATAACGAATAGGCTAAATATTGATCATTCAAAATATTCACTTCGTACTTAGAAATTTTAACAACTTTAAAAGAATGACAACTTTGTCTGCTAACGACATCTTCATCAAAAGAGAAATGAAATTAATAAGTAAGAATTTTATTTTATGCAACTTCTCTGAATGGTTATTACCATGCTTTTACATATATATTTCTCTTACAGATACTGGTTAAATGTTGAAAAAATTATCATATTTTTTAAAAAAGCTGTTCACACATTCATTAGAATTTCTGTTTAACGAGTTGTGTTTCTTTGTTTATAAGGTATAGATAAAGGCAAGGACTCTTTAAACTAATTTTATTCCAACAATACCATTTAATATATATGTAAATTAAGCCATACCATTTAATAAAATGTGCCAAGTCACAAACATTGAAGATTTTCATTGGTTGAAAGAATCTTCATGAAAGAGTTAAGTTTGTCTTTATCACTGTGGCTGTTTTCTTTTATTGTCTTAACTGCCAGGAAATGAAGCCTGATTATAAAAGACTGATGGAAAAAAAAAAAGTTAAAGGAGCCCACATTTCATTTATGAATATTTAAAGAGAGAGATGCACAGGTAACTCTTATTAAGACTGTCTAAGTATAAACAAAAATAAATATAGTTATCTGTAATTTTAAAAAAATTCTAATCCCCAAAGTCGTAGTGTCCCACTTGATATACTTTTCTTTCTTTTTTGAGTAAAAAGTTGTTGGTGAAAAGGGGTTAAATACAGTTTCTAAATGAAAAAGGGTTTTATTGTGTCAAGTGTCAGGAAGTGAGTAGAGGTGCAAAGGAAAGAGAGAGCGAGAGAATAAGATCGTTAGAGCTGATACCATGAAGTGTAACATAAATTCAGAGATGACAGAGTAGCTGAGGTCTTTGAATTGCAGCCATCACAATAATGTTACCTACAGCTGAGAATCCACAGAAGAAAAAGAAAGGAGAAGGAAAAAAAAAAAAAAGACAGGAGAAAAAAAAGAGAAGAAAAAGCATAACCGCAATCCAAATGTGATCTAAATACAGAGCAACAGACTTTACTACAGAGCAATAGACTTTATTACGTGGAGCCTACTGAAAGGATTTTTAAAAAGCATTTCCTAGTAAGCATTGAGTAAAATAGTAATAATATCATGTAGACCTTTCATAGGAAGTATGTCATCTCTCCTTAGAAAGTAAGTGGCTTGCAGTGCCAGATTCTGACTTATAGAATCAAATTAGACACATAAATTGCATGAACATTTGGCCCTACACATGTTGTTACTTCACTGTTCCTTTTATCTTGTCAGATACTACAAACTTTGACAACTTTATTTGTACTCACCCTGATAAATTCTCTAGTAGTACACATAAGTGTACATACTTGCCCCAATAGAGAATGTTTTTTATGCCAGATATACTTTTTTCATATGAAGCTTCTTCATGGCTATCCAAGGAAATGCTGTCAGGAATTCTTCCTTCTCCTAGTTATTTTCTCCTAGTGCCACCGTATTTCACCTCATAGGCAATGTGCTGCTCTTAACCCTCTGAGCTATGCTCATCCCATTGGTTTTGCCTGGGAGCAAAATCCTGCCATCATAATTACTCAGAGATGATAGAGAAGTGAATAGGAGTGTTACTTACATAAGGCTAAAAGCCCCTTGTCTGGTTTAATATGCAAGGTGGGCCAAGTTTTCAGGTGGTGTAAATCAGTGTAGCTCCACTGCAATGGCACAGAATTAGTATGTTTCAGCCAAGGAAGTGGTGTTACATGTGCCACACTTTCATACTACAGCAGAGATGTTAGTTACACCAGCAAACAGAGCTGATGCTACAGCAACCTTGTCAATTAAAAAAAAAAGACTGAAAGAAAAACTAACGCTGTTAGTTAGGACTCCTTCAGTCCAAATGTTGTATCTAGTTATGATAAGAGAACAAATAACAAACCATATTTCATCAAAGACCAAAATTTGCAGGGCTCATACAAGATGCATTCCTGTTTACATTATATGTCAGATTCCTAACAATTTCTTTTGCTTTGACTAGGAGTTACCTTGCATCTTATGAAATCTACATAAGTTTCAGAATTTGGAAGAGGACTATGAACTTTTCAAGAAAAAGATTAGAAAGAAAAGCACTAGAAGTCAGAGTGGAAAATGCGCACTATCTGGAATAACAGAGAGCATGTCAGACTTGTAAAAAAGAGAAGTAAGGCACACTGAAAAACTCAAAAAGGAAAAAGAAAAAAGACTTTTCAAATTCAAACATCTATGTGCTACCAAGCATTCTAACAGTAAAAGAGTTTTAAAAGTTTGGCAGAATAGGAAGTTACTTGACAAGCTTCAGTGATTTATATGACATTTGCTTAGATGAGAAAGTCAACATGGGAGAAAACTCTAATAATTAACATTTAACTTGCCATGTGTGAACAATTATTTCAGCATCATCTTTTTCTATGCCACAAGTCTTATACTTACCTATAGCTTACCTATAATGGAAAACAAGGACAAAGGGTTAAAAAAAGTTTAAAAACACAAACATTTTCCAAAGTGTATATTTTCTACAGAACTGAATGTTTTTTAAAAAGACATGATGAACATAAGAGTCTGTTTAATTATGCTATGAGACCAAACCAAATTTGAATACTGCAGGAGATATAGGTATAAGTCTTTAAGCAGGTCAGTGCATTAAGTTCTAGTTTGTTTTCATTGATGGTGACTAATGACAAAGTATCCTAATTTGGAGACATTATTTGTGGAATGAGCTCCTTTGTCCTGAAATCTAAGCACCTTAACGAACCAGCCAGCCATGTAATATGCTTTCAGAGAGCTTTTTAAAGCAGTTATATGAACCTTCTCTCTACCCAGTACTCACCCAATATCTGTGATACAGTTTTTTCAGATAAAACTGACAGCTTTGAGCAGGAGAGAGTGGACCAAATGATCTGTGGAAGTCTCTTCCAACCTCGACTATCCTGTAATTCTGTGATCTTTTCAAAGGAATTGCTGTCTTCTTTTAAGTATGCTCTGTTTCAAGTAAAGGTTCAGCTCAGCTTTAAATGGTCTAAACTCTACTTTTGGTCTTACATGCACTTTTTTTTTATAGTGAGATGTCTTTGACAACATGGAGTTACCTTGTGAGCTTTTTATTTCTGTAGTACTTGCATTACTGCATTTGACTTGGCAGGGGAAAATTCCAGAATAACTGGGGGCGATACTTGGTTTTGAAATCCGTGCCCTGATCCTTTTGTTTCTGCTGTTCTAAACTGTATTTATATTGTATTCAATTTCTACCTTAATTCTTATTTGTATCCTGCTATTTTTAGTCTCTGTGACTCCTGAAGTAAATAAGATTATTTCCATGGTGTATACCCTTGTCCTTGGCCAAGAGTATGTTCAATGAATTTGCAGATAACTTCTCAAATTCTAGTAGAACAAAGCAAAAAAATGTTCCCAGTCTTCTATAATTGCCCAGATATGCTATGCACAGATTAATCACCAGACTGGACCTTTCCCACTGATCTTTTCTATGTTAACTTTTTCTAATGTACAGATTTTAGATCTGGTGTATGGCAGGAGTGAGCATTGGCTCTCTAGTGGCAAGGGACTACTTAGTGAAATAGAGAACATTAGATAAATACACAGGGGAAGCAAAGGCCTGACCCCAGATTAAAAGGATAACAAAACAACTTGTTTTAAGAAGTTTTATTTCACAGACAGAGTGCTGGACCTTATGCAGGATATAAAACATGTCTCACAGCAAGGAGGGACAACCTTACGTGACACATGTGCCCTCAGTACCCAGGCCTCTGAGAACAGCTGCCTTCTGGGGACCCATGTGGAAAGAATCTCAGCTGAAGAATAAGACAGCTCTTGCAGTTTCATGATTTCTCACCAGAACTGACCAATAATGCTTATTTTTTGGTGTCCACTCAGGTCATCACCTGCCTGCCTCTCTTCATGACCTCATTTGTAGCAAATCTCAGCTAAATCAGAGAGCATTCTTATGCAGCCCAGGGAGGCTCATGAAGCAGGATGTCATGTGGGCAATAGACATTCTCTGCTCTCTGCAAGCACATCTTCCTCTTTACAAAGGCTCTGGGTGCTGTAGTGCTGGGTACCAGTGACAGGCTTCAGCTTGAATCACACAGATAAAGCAAGGGATATTCACAGAATTAGTTAAATATTTTCAGTAATGACAGAAATGGATAAAATAGTGAAGGAGAAAGAAATAGAATCCTCCAGAGTGTTTTATAACTTGACTAAAGGTATCATGGATAGCAGGGACTTTACAGGCTGTCAGCATTAACATTAGCAGTTTTTAACCATGACCTGAGCTCTGACAAGCTGTTTCCACACTGTCAGTCTCTCTGCTTGAGCTGGCAAGTCATATATACTAAAACTGTCCAGACTTTATCTGTGCAGCTACTTTAAAAGCCTATCTGGTGCGTTTGCCTGTCCCACCAGTACAAAGAGAGCCTGGAAAAGTCTGAGTGACCTGTTAATCTGAGCAATCTTATTGGACAGTTAAAAACAAAATATCAACATGCATCGTCAGGTTGGCTTGAGACTCCTCACTGCTTTTCTATTTCAGCAGATTTTTTTTTTTAGTGAATACCTCACTGGTCTTTAGTGCAGGCTTTGAATAAAACACTATTTATTAAAGAGGTAAATAAAAGGAATTTTTCCACTTAACCACTAAAATGTTAATTTAAAAAAAATTGTTTGGTATAGTGACTAATGATTTAGCTCCTGAATTTCAGTATCATCTGGTCTTTTTGCTGTGCCTGTGGATTCAGTAGCAGTTTTCAGATACTAGCTCTGGCTGTGCTACTATGTGCTTGGATTTGCACAGGAAGAAGGTCTGAGTGAGTTACAGCATGGCAATCTTACCAGATTCCAAATCAGGCCAGGCTAGACTACAGGGAACTCAATGCTTTTCAATCTAGATACAGCACATAATGCTTAAATACTTCTACAAATCTTGAAATAGCTCTGTTGTGCCAGTTTTTACCTGAGTAAATGAATTATTTCCTTCTTTAACTCTAAGAGACCCTAGAATAAGAAATCTGAAAACTAAATGGATGAGTGAGTGTAAACCTGATGCTAAGCACGATGTATATGAACTTCTGTATGTGAAGAACTGGAGAAGTTGTGGATGCCCCAGTCTTGGAAGTGTTCAAGACAGGGCTGGATGTAGCTTTGAACAATGTGGTCTAATGGAAGGTGTCCGTCCCCACTGTAAGGCGATAACTTAGTGGTATTTAAGGTCACTTCCAGCCCAAGACATTCTATGATTCTGTGACTGGTACTTACATAGATTGATTAGTAGAAAGAAAACTTTGGAGTGCAGAATTTTATAAGCAGAAATAATATGCAGTAAAGTCACAATGTCCTTTAATTAAATGTTTTAAGCAGAACTTGATTTCTAGGGGACTTTTTAAATAGAAAAACAATTGCTCTCTGGTGCAGTGGCTTTACATTAAGTCCCCACAACAGAAAAAACAACAACAACAACAACAGCAACAACAACAACAACAACAACAACAAAACCAAAAAAAAACCAAACCAAAACAACCCCCAAAGAACAAAACTCCACAATGATAAATAAGAAGCAGGAGATTATGGCAGGGGAGAGTTATGTAAATGTATATTGAAGGGAATGTGTATATCTGTAAGATTCTATCATCTCTCATAATGATTTAGAGACCTTTATCGGGAGGTCTGGAGACTTTTATCTGCCCAAATATTCTCACAAGAAGAAAATGTCAGGTAATTCTCACTGTTAATATAATTCTGAATAGTAGGTCAACTGCAAAGCAGGTTCATTCCTCTGCAGTCTTGGTGTGGGAATGTGAAGTTGCTGCTGTTATGGCAGTATATATTTCCATAGGTTTTGTAGAGACAAAATACATTTTGCATTGTATACTTCCCCAATACAAGTCCTAGCCAATCTCACAATGGAAGAGTTGGAAGCTTTCTTTTGAGCCTTGAAAAAGCAACAATATTTGAATTGTTTTCTAAGATCTAAGGCTCTTTTTCTACAATGCCAAACCAGGCCTAGGAAATACAAAATAAAAGACAAACAAATTGCTAGTGACGTTTCAATTACAGGTAAATATAAAAAGGGAGGATCTGATCCTCCACCTTAAATAATCCTTATTGAAATTAATTGAAGTGGATGGATTCAATACCATTTTTTAAATTACAAAAGGTTTCTCTCATTCTTGTTTCAACAATGTTAGTGAGTTGTGAATTTGAAAGTGATTTGCTTTCTCTCATATCTAGTGGATTCATGGCATTATGGGGGGGGGGGGGTGTTTTATTTTGTCCAAATGGTCAATGAGCACCATCACATCCTAAGCTCGCATCTTTTAATAGATCTCATATGCTGAGATGCAAGCTGCCAACAGTTTTTACATCTGAACTTCTTGTGTAAAACAGATGAACTCTTGTTACTAGAATTTGAAAATATTGTCTGAAATCGCATGCTTTGGAAACTATTTTGAAAGTATAAATGAAAATTATTGTAGACTTGCCAAATTGCAAATCACTAATTATTATTTAATAGAAAAGTGACACCAGATCCAAAATCTCACCAGACCTAAAAGCACTAGCCCAAAATATTGGGTCTTGATTCTTGGTTCCTAAATCTAAGTAGAAGTTAATAGCCAGGAACTAGATTTTTCTGTGGACTGGAAGGCTGCATCAAATCATCCGTGAAGCAAAACATCCTGAAATGCAATTTTGCAGACTTCAGGGTTCCCTCTTAATTTGAAAATCTAATGTTGAACTCTGTGTGTAAGTACAGTGGAATGCAACAACAGAAATGAACCATTTAAAGCAACAATGCAGAAGTGGGCTAGAGCACATATTCAGACTTGTCTTGAAGCACATTCTTTGGTATGCACTTCTTAAAGGTAAGCTACTAATTATTGCAAAAGTCTTTCTGTCTTCACCCACCCAAACTGCAGGGCAAGCAATTGATAAATAACTAAGCCCATGTCTCTTCGCATGGAGATTTATTAGCAGGGGAAGGTAGGACATGCAAGGTTAGTTTTTGTTTGGATTTTTAATGTTTTCTGTAGTTTATGTGTAAATCTAGTCAAGTCAAGAAGCAAGTTTTTATTAGTTTTACTCTGCTTTTAATTACCCTTTTTTTTCCCCCTAGGATTATATTTGTATGTTTAACTTATTACAGTGTACCCTCAAGGAAAAGAATAGCCAGTGACCATGGAAGGAAACCATTGAAGGGGGAAATTTCGTATCCTACTCTTCCTTTTTGGGGTTATTCCAGAGTCAGCAAAAAGCTTCCTTTTCTGAGTGGGCTGTTCAGCCATCAGGTTGCTGGGAGGCAGCAAAGCCAAGAGAACACAAATAAAACAATGGCTGATGCTGGAACTGGTCACAGCAAACTCTGCGCAGGCAAGGCCATGGCTCTGAAAATTGTCAACTGGAAAATGCTTTGAAATGTGTACTTGCTGCTTTGCAATGAATTTCCTCCCAAAACATCCTTTGCCAGAGGTAAGATGATGAACAGGATTCTTATAATAGGCCAAGCTCATCAAATTGTAAACAAAATCACAGCAACAGGTCAGTAAACTTGTAAATCCTGAATTCTGCTTTTCAAGTGAAGGACAGTAATTAGCTGAAAAATGCAAGGTTGCTGAGCTGTTCTTTAGCATTTCTGAATTTATTTATAGGGAAGCAGAGTGTGTTCTATGTATCAGTAGTGGCTTACATTAATGAGAGTTCCTCTAATCTTTTCCATGCTGGAAATAAGGTGTTAATAGTCCTAAAATGAAATAGTACCTAAAACACAACTCGGTCATTTTCTTCATAGTTGAAAGTTATTTGCATAAGTTATATCATCCTTTGCAAATATTTACTTTGCTATAGCCAAAGTCACTGCAAATGATATGTGATGGGTTTGAACTCCTGTCTTTCACACTTGTCTTTGAGTCTATATCTTTCACTCTTGCTGGGTTTCAGAAAGATGAAGAGAAAAAAATAATTTATTTCTCAAATAAGATCCAACATGGACTTCAAAGTGAAAGACCTGAATTCTACCTATAAAATTTGATTACAGCCTGATTAAAAAGGTGGAGGGGGGAGGGGGAAAGGAGCTGTATTCATGGGCTCATTATAGGCACAAAAAGGGGATGCTCATACAGACCATAGAGAATTTAAAAGATTTATTTATGATGTATTACTGTAATTTTTAATTTAGACATGCAAATTTTTTAATTTGCACTGACTGCTTTGCCTTAATGGTTTTGATTAATACTTGGAGGTAGTGTTTGTGAAAGAGATTTATACTGTGATTCATCTGCAAAATAATCAAATCATTACCAACTAATGACAAAGCTGTGAAAAATGATATAGATATTGTGTAACTCCCAGCTATTGCAGTGCACGTGAAGGTACCCAGTTCTTTCAGTAAATATGGACTTGTGTTAATAACTGCTCAGAAGTTTGCTCTAGGTCCCTTCTAATTTGGTAACAAAAAACATTGATCTTAATAAAGTTGCCTGATAAAAGCAGGAGTGATTAACATCCCTGAACCCTACATTCCATGAACATGCTGAGGTTGGAGATACCCCTTCTCTTATCCCAGAAAGGAAACCCCATAGACATTTCTACCTGTCTGTGCATCTTACTACAGTACTCTTAAACCATAAAGTCTTACAGTAGTGAGGAGAGTCCTCAGCAAAAAGAGTAGATCATGTCTGTAGCTTTCATTATAACAAATAAGAGTCAAAATTATTGCCTGTAGGTTTCAATGCATTTTGCAATTAGAACTTTCTTTCTTCCTGTCATGGAATTCGCACTTCATCTTCTTTTCTGGGAAATATGTTACTGTAAGACCAGTGAAAGAATCACTTGAGTGCTAATATATGGTATTTTTTGCAACATGAGTGCATAGTCACAGACATACATGCATAAACATGCATGCACAAAAAGTCCAAAGTCTTAGAACTGTCTCTGGAGGAGGCAATTGCAAAATAACCCCATAAAATTAGCTGCCAATATATCATTTTGCTTGAGTTCAAGCTTTTTGTGGATTTATAGCAGAATTTTCTTTTTCTTTTTCTTTTTTTTAAGGGTTTTCTGAAAGAGCAGATAAATCTGAACTTTCTGCTGAAAAACAGGAAGAAAACAGGAAGAGAAACTAGTTGCTTACCAGCTTGTGAATTTATACCTCTAAACCAATCTAGATCAGAAGATGTAAACTAGAGTAGAGCTATTAAAAACATTAAAGCTATATGGCCTTAAACTAGCTGCTAATCTGGTTCCATTGGTTCCATCAGTCTAAGGATGCAGCCTCACTTGAGGACATAAATTTCATTTAACTGCACATTGCTGTATCTCTTCTTTCCCTTGCCAAAGCATACCTTACTGATATTTCACTTGTATCCAGTGCTGATTCAGTTCAGCTCACTGATCTGACAGAAGACTAACAAAAAAATACAGTTAATTTATTGATGTGACTCACTCTTCAGCTGTGGCATTGCTATAATTGAGGCAAGGGAAGTATGGGAAGCTGGGGAGGAGTGTGTGTGTGTGTTTGTGTGTGTGGAGCAGCCTGCCCTTTGGACAAAAACCTTATTGTTAGGTCAGCTGAGGCAATAAAATCCCCTTTGTTGGTACATTTGAGGATCTCAAAAGGAGTCCCACAGAATACATCAACCTTCTTTAAGCTCTCATTTTCTAGGCAGAGCCACTGTCAGATCTCTTCATGATCATAAATCTGTTCTTTGATTTTTCTTACTGCATGACTCATACTTTCTATCTGCCTTTCCACAACAGCCTCTAAAATTTCAACAGCCTGCCTATGGATTAACAGTAACATCTTCTTCTGCCAAACCATCCTATAAAAGGTCTTGGTTGTCTGATAGAATGATTCAGCCATTATCACTTGAGTATCAAAATCCAACCAACTCCCTGCCTTGGAGGGACACCAGTCTGGTGTACACACTCAGTTTTTCAACCCCATGAATCTGTTCACTTATGTTCCCTGTTCTGATCACAAATTTCAAGTGCCCGAGTTTACATACCAGCTTAGATGACTCACAGGTGAGCAAACTCTAGCCTGACCTACTACCTACCAAATAAATTCTTCCTTCATGGGCAGAGTTCAAAACAAAGTCAGTCCTGGACCACAGCTGACTTTCCCCATCTTGAGAAGCAGCCTAGAGGGCGAGCCAAACTCTAACTGTGAGCAGCCAGGAAAGTTGAGCTTAGATATGAGATTTAATCTAAATGAATGCAATAGAAGGGCTATGAGTACCTAAATCCTCTCTGAGGAGCTAGAACTATGTCTAATCCAAGATTACTTCTCTCTAAAGCACTCTCAGCTGTGAGCAGCAAGTCTGTTTACTTTACCATTGAGCTCAAGACTTCAGTGCATATTCTTCTTTCCTCAATGCCCTTTGCAGCCCCCCCAGCTGCTTATTCATTCTACCTCAGCTTTTACATTACTGTGGTTGCTCTCACTCTGTTCTAGGAAAGAAGAATTCTACAGAAACAGACGCTTGCAGGTAAAGTGGGGCAAATGAAAGCAGGAGGCAACCTGAGGTTTAAAAATTACTTACACAGACATGTTAAGAAAAACGTGTGCTCTACAGAAATACTCAGTGAGACAGTGTGAGTTACCTGTGAGGTCCTGTGTGGTGGCTCCCTGGCTGCGTGTTTCACTCAGTTACTACTCCTGAGAATGCCTTGGAGTAGAAAGTAGTTAGTAACAAAATGTCACCTCTCATTCTACTTTACTTGTCTGTGCTACCAAATAATTAATTAGGTGTAATTTTAAGTATCCATCACACTGCTGATTAACGCTTTCATTGAAGCCAGTGTAATGTCCTGCAATAATTGAAAAAGTATTCCTCTCCTGAAAAAAGGGCCAGCCTAAGACTGCTGACCTGTGACTTCATGAAACCCATTGATTTAAATACCTAGTCATGATCTAGTCCAGAGGTGTGCATGCACTGTTACTTTTAGTCCATCCAACCTGCAATGACATGAAATATTCCCATACAAATTCATACAGAACTGGGGCTAGATCTGCAGAGGGATTTGACAAATGCTAAGTATGGCAAATATTCCAATACCTAACTTTTAGACACACTGTGTTAGAAAGTTATGCAGCCTGGCTTGTCTTGTTTGCATAGAGAAAATTTGGCACCTCTGAATAGAATTTTCAGAAGACAACAAGCTAAGCACAGAACTGCTGAAATAAATACTGACAGAAAAGGGTTTGGGCTGCACCACTAAAAACACCATAAAATTCTACCTAGTCTGATTCCTTGACCCTTCTGCAAATAAAGGCCTCAGCAAGGAGTTCTTACACACTTACTCATGCCATAAAAATGAGGTGCAATTATAAATTCAGTAGTTCAAAGTTAGATACCCAGGAAATCCAGGCACTTTCAGAGTTCATAAACACCTGTGCTGTAAGTTTTAAGAAACTCAGTCTATGTCCCTTTTGAAGTTATTCTCAATTGTATCCACAAACAAGCTTCTGGAGTCTGACCTAATTCAGAGCCCAGAGAAAAGATTAAAGTTCTTAAGTCCAACCACTACTTTATTATTTAAGCAAAACTAGGACTTAAAAATATGTATAATAATATATACATTTTAATAATTGATAATGTGCATTTGTGGTTTCTTTCACCAAACTTTTAACAGCACTTGGGTATGTAACCATTTCTTGGAAGATTTTTCTAGTGGTAAATATTTCATATATCAGGACATCTTAAAACTAATTCAATTTTCATCTTTACCACAGTGTTCTCTACCATGTATTCACCATTAAAAATAAAGAGAAAATAATTCAGTAATATATTACTAGGACATAGCCTTTGGCTAAGACATTTTAAAGAGATCATATGATTATTGATCTATGGTGGTCAAATTTAATGAATCTTAGAAGGTTTTTTTTCTGGAAAAAATACTTTTTACCTCCAAACACATCCACTTTCATTACCTCTTGCATAATAATTTGACTTGTTGTTACTGATTTCTTATTTACAGGATTTATGACTTAGTTCCTCATCACACAGCTGGACATACACACATATATATATATGTAAAATAATGCTATGATCCTTGATACAGGTTAATTTGACACATTAAATGGAGTTTCTAAGGGTTTGAAGATTATTTATCTGCATCTAGTGTGCTTTATATATTGTAATGCCCCAACCATTACAAAACACTACTTTCAGAATTTGTAACCAGTAAAACATTATGCAAGTCTTGAAGACTGCTATACTGGAACACTCAAGAAAGAACTACTGAAGCCAGTAAGAGTTGCAAGTTTCCAATGGGCTTCATCAGGCAAGACACTTACAAGACATGGATATAGAATTTATGAGGCAGGGTGATAGTGGCAAGGGAGCAGAAATGAATTGTGTCCTCTTTAACATAATCATGTAGGTATGAACAATTCATTCCACATTACTGCAGCTTCAGAATAGAACTTCAGCCTATCTAAAACCTCCATTTCTGTTAGTGTGAGGTCTTTTTACAATTTGATTAAGTGATTTCAAACATTTATGCTAAATATTACCAGGCAGAGCATGATGAGTTAATACCACTGATACAAAAAATACACTGGTTTCAATCTACGTGCAGATGAGTGAATCTGTGTAGCAGATTTGTTTCTCATAGCTCAACAATCTCCTTTTGAGTCTGCAAGAAGTCAAAATTCAGTTTGAAATTAAGACTTTTCTCAGATCTATCAGAAAACCACTAATTTGCAAATGATTCACCCTGAAAATGGCCAGTTCTGAGTTGTGAAAGTCTAACTGTCTTCAAGTAAAAATTATGTTGAAAATCAGAGACAGAAAAAGAAATATACCATGAAAAATTTGCACCTTTGGTGGTTTTTCCAGCATGTGTGAAACCCCAAACACTTTAGCTTTGGTTTTCACTACCCCAAAAAAAAAAAAAAAAAATAACTAATTATATCATACAATTCCCCTTTAAAGCAAAAGGAAATAGGTTATAATAAATTAACAAACTCTTTTGAAGCCTCTTTTTTTTTTTCCTTCCAGAACTACATGTTCTCTATTATTGTAGCTGGTTTGAATCTATCTGGAGAAGCGACTGCGTATTGTTGATATAAGTGTTCTGGAGAAAAGTCCAATGCAGCAGGGCACTACCAGTACCAGACAAACTGCAGCATTGCTGTACTAAGATCCTTGAAGGCATATGAAACCTGCAACACTCCCTGACTGCAGAAATCCAGCACAGTTAGACACAACCTCACAGTCAAGGCTTCATTTGGACGATTTCACACAACCTCTGTGCCACATGCCACCAGGCTCCACAAGCCACCAAAATCTCTCTTGCATGCTCTGACAAACTTGTAACCAAATGCCAGTTTACAGAGATGTGCAGTCCTGCAAGAAGAGGACAGGAGAAGCTCTCTCCAGTAACAGATTGCTGAGATTTAATAAATCACCCCAGTGATCTTAGCAAGTCACCCCTAAAATTCAGAGAAAGGCAACATAATGCTGCCAACCTGACTATGTGAGTAGCGGAGGGAGAGAGGATGAGTTCTTCCTAGGAAGGAAGGAAGCAAAGAATTTTCTTCCTGGTCCCTTTGAGAAACCAACAGGAACTCTGAAATATAGCCTGTAATATGAGGAAGATGCACATAAAGTACAGTTCTGACTTAGGTCAGTCACTCTTGGTTACACCACCTCACAGGATATCCAAAAACTTGTACCACAGTTTCCCTGTTCCAGAAATTCACCTGTTTAGGAACAAAGATTCTTTAAAATCGTATCACTTCAAGTAATTTCAGTTCTTTACACTGCTATTATATCTGGAAAAATAACTCCAAGCATAGTGAGAAACCTTCTGCTAATATCCACTCTATATTTATTTACAGCAATTTTAGAACCATAGTTCTTATGCCACAAAGACCTTTTCAGTTAAATAGCTGTTTTTTGCCTTTAACACTTACTCCTGAATGCAATTCTGAAGAATCATACTATCCCCTCCCAACCTTTGTTTGTCTAGGCTTAACAACCCATCTCATTTCATCTCTCTTCACGAGATTAACTCTCCATTCTCATAAACATACCAGTAATCTTTTTCTGCTTATGTTTCTTTCTTGAACACAAGTGGCCAAGACTTTGCATAAATTAAATGAGACCTTGTCAATGCTACAAACAATGAAATAAAATGAAAATGCCTAAGTGATAGCACATCTTACAATTCTAAAGGACTATGCAATTACAGTAGACTTTCATAGTTGTTCTGGATGGCAACTTATAGTCATCACCCAGATAAAATAGTATGTTCATGTTTTTCTTCCACTATCTGCAACTGATACCTGCATATTCTATTCAAGACCAAGGTCCTCAAGTTCCTAGCTTTGCAATCTGTGCTGGTAAATTTCATCTCATCTCATGACTCGTATCAACAAAATCATCTGGTTCTCCTTGCCTGATGATCCAATCCTTTGTTAAGATGATCCTTCCCCATTTTATGTTATCTGTACACCTCACAATTACACATTGACTTTTTGGTCCTGGACTAACCAGTAAGTTAAATAGGATCATTCCCAAGACCAACCATGAAATTACTTGTCCATTATTCTTCTGTTAGTTCTCCTGTAAAAAAATAATTACTACCATCAATAATCAAGTCCAGCCCGTTGTCATTGTCTATGAAATCTAATCTAATCTTTGCATGGGACTTGTAAATATGCATATTAAAAAAAATCTTGGTCCAAGGCTTATAGTCTGGATGTTGTCCAAATTCTACAATTCTGAAGTACAGAACACTAATTTCTGCTTTTGCTAAGATATAATTTTTATTGCTCTACTCTCATTTCCTTTAGGTATCTTTTGTTTTTGTAGATGGAAATTGTTCAAAACATTCATGCAACTCTGGAAAATTTTCAACTGCAGAAGGCTTTTGAAATGAAATGTATCATTGTGTTTTTTATATAGAGAGAGTAATGAAAAAAACCCCCTGTTGCTCTTGCAGAAAGAGATTGGGAAATTTGAAAACTTCAAAATCATTTTTCAAGGAGTCAAACCAAAGTTTAACATCTAAAACTGGGTCTACAGTAATACACAGACTTATGAGAGAAAAACCAATGACAAAATATCTGCTGATCTGCATGGCCTCAGAGGAACCAGCAAACAACAAGTATCTAGGAAGGGCGAATTTCCTTCTGAATTCGCAAAGAAAGAATGGTTATGGTGGATAGGTACAGAAGAGTAATAGAGGAGTAATAACCTATTGTTATCCCCTTTAGTCACCACCTTCAGTGAAAATTGATGGAAAATATTTATTCAATACTTGATCCAGTCCTTGGTAAGCCTCATCTCCTATCTTGACACTCCACCATCAGCATATAGAAGAACTAGCTCCACTCAGGTGGTTTATATAATTAGGTTTATATGATTATTTATATGATTAAGAAGCTTCAGACATTTATTTTCTGTGCTAATTCAGAAAGACTTGAGAATAATTTAATTTGATTTCTATAGAGACTGTTAGTTTGAAAATGAACAAACATTTTAGACAGTAAAGAGTTCATAAACAGTAAATTCCTGGTTAATTCCAACTATTCTATGTTCTTCCTTACAGTTTTTCCACTTGAAAACAGCATCGCCCCTTTGAATTGAAATAACTCTGTTTCTCATAATGATTCAAGTTCTCAAGACCTGAATCCTACTTCTCAATCTATTAACTAATTTCCCCATGTATACCAAACTTGCCTTTCTAAAATTCAAATCTTTGGTTGCAGCCTTTATTGTTGTAGTAGATAAGCATGCACAACCACAGGTAAAGTTACTTTTTAAATTTCTGTTTCCTCTCTATAAGAAGAAAATTGTTTCCCTGTTTTACAGAAAGGCAATAAGATAAAATTCATGCTTTGCCTATAGAATCCATGGCTGAAGACCCAAACTTCATTCCTGAAAAAAATCACACATGTGATAATACTCATTCAAATCTAATTTGAATATGGGACAAAATTATGCTCTGGGCACAACAGTAGTCACTTAAATATGAAATATAAATCCTACCCTACTAAACTTCTCTTAGTTGTACTCCATCCATTAGTACAGGGCACATTTTTTTCCCCTGATCCTCAGTGCCTCTTTAAAAAATATAATTTTTACCTGCTTATGTAATCTCAAGCAACCTGAGACTTCAGGGTGCATGCCAAGTGCTTCAAAAAACACGTATGTTCAAATAGAATGTGTACAAATGAAAGCATGCTGATACAGTTGCTGATGTATTTCTGTCTCTATTTCTTGCATAATATCAGTGCTTGGGCTCCCCTCACTTCTTTGGAAGGTATACTCCCTTGGGGCCATGGAGATAACAACAGCAAACCCAAACCACCTGGAGACAGTATTTAGTAGATGATTAACCCAATAGTGAATCAGAATGTTTGAAACAGAAACAAGAAAAATGCAGGAAATAACATGCACTGGGTTACAGGATTGAAATCCCAGCCCCATCCAAGTTAATGCTTAATGCAGAAATTCATTCTTTATATTTATGATCTTTCCTGAATAGTTCTAATGTCATTTATGACAAATTTTGAGATGAGAAAATGATATGGGACAATGTATCAGTTAACATAAGAGTCATGCACAAACCTGTTCGCTTCTGTGTACTTGTATTTGTTGGAAATTTATAAAGATTCTTCTTTGTGATAATAGGAATAAGAAACCTGTAGAAACTTACCTCTTCTTCCTTTAACGCTGACTGGAGGGTTTGGGTTTTTTTCTTGGAATAGCTATGCAAACTGAACAACTGAGGTGGGAGAACAATAAAACTACTCATTGTGGCTTTATTTATTGCAAAAGCACCAAACAAAAAAACAGTGTCAATCAAGTCTTAATATCTGTTGCTAGGAGAATAAATTAAGAGAAGCTTACAGCAGTCAAACTCTGAGGATGTTCCCCTAGTGTGGACAGAGAGAACATGCTCAGTGGAATCCACCTGGCTTCATCAGAGCTGGCAATCTTCCATGCTACCGTCAGGGAGTCATTTGGATTCAGGTTTCTGCTACTTGAGCTGAGATGAGGTGGAAGGTCAGAGTCTGAGTGAGCTTAGGAATCATGGCTAGTCTCCATGGGTCCCAGCTTAAGGGCCATGAAGAGCCTTTGTGGACAACAGCCATGGAGCTGCATGGTCCATGGAGAAGGGTCCCAGATCAATTTTGGTTTATGCATTTGCAATTATCTTTATTTTACCTTATTCACATTAGCAAAGTTATGTATTTAAAGGAAACCTGAGATTTGGGGAAAGAGGGCATGTCTTTGAATTTCTTTTTAAAAGACAAATATACATATATATGTGGCATACATAGGAAGAGTTCTGTAAGGGGATGGAGAGCAAGAGGAAGCTACATGGGAATCTGTTGTCATCTCAACAAGTCGAAAGTTGGGAATCCATCAGGCTCCATCTGAGCACAGCCTTAAACTGAAGTACAATTGTGCTTCACTCTAAAGTCACTGGGACTGCTCATGATAATCCACATAAATTAGGCATGCATCTAAATGTGATGCAGGACTATGAAAATTCCATTTAGAAAATACCATGAGGTCCTGGAGTAGGTTAATAAGTGAAAACCTTGTGGGTTTAAATTTTTTCTTTTCTTTTTTTCTTTTTTCTTTTTTCTTTTTTTTTTTTTTTTTAAATTAAGTCACTGACTGTGCTACTGCTGTAACATTATTAAGCCTTCTGGATTGGTGGTCTCTGACAAAATACTGGGGGAAAAAAATCCTTCAAGGCAGCAGCACACTAGGTAATGTCAAATTAAAAATAAACAAACAGAAACCTCCAGTAGCAAAAAAAACCCCAAACAAACCAAAACAACAACAACAACCCATAGCAAACAAAACCACATTTCTCCCCATTTCAAGCAAGATTTTTCTTTTTTTTTCCCACTGAAACTATTAAATAAATATGCTTGTATTTTACCAGTGTGCTTGCTGCAAAAAGTGCAATCTATTTGTACAGCAGAGAGAATGAAGGACTTACTGCTTAAAGGCACAAAAAGGGTGTGTAATAGGATTCTGGCATCTTCCCAGACAGCTTGCAGACAAATTCAGAGATGAACAGAGAAGTATCCTTTTTGAAGTATATTTGGCCAAGGTCTCATTCACAAACAGATAAAACCAACACATTTCTGCATGATAAGGGTCAACAGAATAGCGTATTAGTTTGAGAAGAGAACCCATCTGCAATTTTCTTATATAAAAATATACGAGGACACAACAGGAAAGCTGTCAGCATGACAGTTGGAGGATTCTGCCAAGGAGCCAGATGCTAGTGTCAGAAGAACATGTTCCACAGCTTGGCATCTGGGTTCTCTCATTGCCCTCCAAGAAGGAAGAAAAGGAGGAGTGATAAGATATGCCTAAATGAATAAAACTACAAGCAATTCCACCACCACCCCCAACATGCTCAAATCACTCCTTCTTTTAGAAAATCCTCAGCTACATGTTCTCCTACATCTTTTTAAATTAAAATGGAAGGTGATAAATTTAACCCACTTGTGTTTTAGTATGTTGGAAAAGCATTTGCAGTTCTGAATACATAAGTCTCACATGATTTTAATTGCTCATGTGTGTAGCTGTGCAATTTATTTTATTATTTTTTTGTTAGCTTTACACAATTTTGCTACAGAGTCTATTTCAAGCTCAGATTTTATCCCATGTCATTCTTGGGACATATAATACCACATCTGTGACTTACAGTTAAGAATAATTACAACTTTATTCTTTCTCTGAATAGTTACTAACTTAGAAAAGCTGAGAAGTATCTAGGGCAAAAAACTAAGGGTCGGTTTAAGAGCCAACATGTTGATGAAGCACCATAGGGAATCACCTCATTATGTGTGTAGGGAAGAAAGGCTGTTCTTAAGATAGCTTTGAGAAAGACACAGTTGCTGCACAGCCCTCTTAATGATTTTGATCTTAGAGTAACAAGACTAAGCCAGTGTTCACAGTCCCAGGTCCTTAGGTCGTGTTCTATGGGCAATTAAATATCATTTTGCATCCATGTTACTTCCCTGAGTCTATCCCCATGATGTCTGAAAATGACAGCCTTGACTGGATTCTCAGGTGCTGCTGGATGTCTCCCTTTCTTCTGCTGACTAACTCTGATTAGGGAGGATGGAATGATTCCCTTCATTAAATTTGTTGAATCCCATATGTAAAGATTTAAAATACTAAGACCAAACTCCTGCTGTTTCTGACATTTCTGTACAGAGACAAGAAGGCAGGAATCATGTACTTTCACCTATCCCATAAAAAAAACCAGCTGCTCTCCTCTGAGCTGACAAAAGCTTCTAAGATTAGATATTTCAGAACTGCGAGAACTTGCCCCCAAACCTTACTCTGGATAGACATGAAGCAGCCACATAGCACTGATATTCTAGAAAGCATGGGAATGATTTCCACCTAGAGCATTCCTAATTCAGACAAAACAGCAGGTGATTGATCTCTCTCTGCACTTATTTAAGTGTCGTTTAAATCACCTTCAATACCAGTTCGTCCCCAGAATCTTGAGGCTCAGGAATGAAGCAGAAATACTGAAATTTACAAATTTTATTCCCTCTCCATGCAATAATGCCTAGCTTATTTTTTCACAAAAGCAGTGGTTGATCCCTTTCAGGCATTCTTCCTACTTCTCTTTCAACATAACACCTGCAAAAATGATGAGGGGAAATGTTTTTTCAAGTAACAGAGAAGAATTAAGTAAAGTGTTGTATTGTAAGCTCTGTCCCAAGTTGTCTGGTTGTTAACAAACTGCCAGAAGAATGTTACTATTCACTGTAAGGATCGAAGGAAAAGGAAAGCAAAGCATCACTGCTACTGTAAAACCTACTATTTGGATTCAAGATAAAATATGTACTTAGGACAAAAACTTACGGTGTTTGACCCCCAAATTAAGAAAATGCTACCCATACATAGTCAACAAAGTCTTTAAAATCAAAGCCTGTGACAGAAAAATGAATGTCCATATTTGCTCAGGAATAAAGTTGCTCAGCTGAAATCAAAAGGTGATTTTAGTCACTGTCTATACTTTAAAATTCATTTTGGATCTGAAAATCTGGATATTCTTATTGCCTCTTCCACCAGAACAGGTAATAAAGCATCTGCTATTAGAACTGCTCCAGCAATGAGATGTGGAACATGAGGTGAAAGAGATCTCAGATTAGTCTTCTACTGTCACAGAGCTCACAGTATCATAGGAAAATTTATTTTCAGTCAAGTGGATACAGTGCAAAGGAGCATATGGGAACCAGCTGAGGAAAAGGTCCATTTCTGTAATAATACTCTCCTATTTTAATTTAACTTGTTGGTCCAAATTTTGTCTACATGATGTTCTTGGCTTTACTGATGGGATTTGGAGCTGAGTTTAACTCATTCTTAAAGAAATTATGTCTCCTAATCTCCTTAATCATTCTTAAAAAAAAAAAAGAAAAAAAAAAAAGGAAAATTCAGACCAGCTACTGCTGACCCTGAAATTAACCTTTTCCTGCTGAAAGCAGAAATAAATCTGATCCAAAAAAGGAGAAAAAATTTTGTCATTCATTGTTTCCATTGTCACGTTTGACAGAAAGGGACATATTAAAAAATGTTACCAAGTCCATTTTTTATTTTAATCTCCTTTTTCTTTTTATGAAGTGAAAAAATATCTGACCTTGTCAAGCCAAGGCTGCGGGATTATCTTTTAGTTTACTGCTAGGACAGGAAAAATGCTGATCTTGGCACCACTTGGAAAGACATCAATAAGAAGTCTAGATCCATCTACTTTTATTGCTACATGACCACTAGGACAACCTTGTGAAAGAAAACTTTTTCACACAGAATATGCAGTAGATAAATGTATGTACATGGCAAAACAGCAAGAGGCTGGAAATGCACAAGAAGTAGTGCTATCAAAGTTTGAAGACATTTGTCATTACAGGATTCAGCTGACATGGAGAACCCTCCACGACCTGAAATACATTAACAGAGCAGGAATGATGTGACTTAGAGGAAGTAAATAATCAGGTACAGTTTTGTTTTCAACCAAGTATTAGGCCAATATTTCTTGATTCCCACTATATCATTCCAAAACCTTTTTCCCAGTATCTCTGGGGAAAAAAAAATCTTACTAGCGGCTGAAGCAGAACTCTAAGTGACTGCAAATATCGTGGTGGACCTGGTGGACATGAAACACTGTGATGGGGAACCAGGGGAGTTGGACTATGGGCACAAAGTACACACAAGGGCACAGGCAAGAAGTTTGATTGCAGGGTAAAGTAACAGAGCCCCACACTGTGAATCTGCTCTCCCCAGACCAGACCCTGCCAGCAAAAAGGTCCTGAGTGCTGCCCATAAAGGGCTACAGTATCCCTAAGCTGAGGGATACTCAGCACTCTGAGGTCTGGTCCAGGAATGTCAGCATCCTGAAATGGCCTAAAGTGATTTTCATTTCAGGTTTTCATTTTCAGATCTGTTGTGCTAATACAAATCAGAAGTATTGAAAATCTCAAAGAACTTCCAAACCATCAGTAGTGCCAAAGAGCTCTGCTGATGTACAACAAAGTTTGTAGTAGCAGACCATCCCAGCTTTTCCAGTGCTCCTCTCAAATTTCAAAATCTTCCCAAGGTCTGTTCATGACATCCATATTTATTTGTTTCTACCTTCAAAATCAATTCAAAAAGGAAAGTTTTAGAATCCACTGTAGTTTCTTAGTTTCAAATTACCAAGAATTGACTAAGGAGAAAGAGAGAGTATGAGTGCTGTGCTTCACACTTTTTATGCCACTTTTTTTCATGAGAGGAAAATTTCATTGTATGTTCAAAGTCTTTAAAGATATATATTTCTAACAAAACAAGGATTTTTACAATCAGTGAGTATTTGTTTTGTTTCCTCCTTGCCTCCTCCCTCCACACCTGACCCCCCCAGCTACTACACACAATTTTAGGAGAATATTTTGTTGGCTATAATTAAACTATGTGTGTTAATTAGAATTAGATTTTAAATGCACTTCTTGAGAAGCAGAAAAAATACAGGATTTGAATGAGCCCAAATTGAGATGACACTTTAATTTCCACAGGTGTTTCCATAATCCTAATTTCAAATTGATTGTACTTCCTGAACACTGAGAAGCCATTTTCAGTTATGAACCACTTTTTACAGTGGGTAGAAAAATTCCCAGTCCCATTGTTGGCTCCTTAAAATAAATGGCTACCAAAGAAGATTTTAAATGGCAGTAAGTTCCTCAAAACCAAAGTATCCAGAACTGAAGGAGGACATCTGTAAGGATAAACAGACTCTCTAGTTCATAAAGATTATTGCTGTTGCTGTTGGACAGGACACAGGAGGTTGATCCATCACACCCATATGTGCCACCATATATTTACACTCCTGTGCTCACAGTGGAGATCTGTAGAATCTATCATACAAAGCCAATGCAACCTGGCTCTGCACCAGGAAAGCCTAAATTATTCATCATGAAACCAAGTAGAGCCTGAGGGCTACTTCGACTTAATGGCAGCTGGCAGTGGCCCCAAGAGACTAAAATAGCAGCCATTAACCCAAGTGCTCATTTGGTGTTTTTTCCCTTTTCTTTCATCACTATCTCTAAACCAGTGTCAGGGAGGGTTGGCGTCTCACCCTCTACAGACATGAGCTCCTCTTGCCTGGCAGCTGATGGAGCCTACTGGAGGAATGGCACGGCACAAGAACAGCATGGTCCATGAACAAATTCAGCACAATAACTTAACTCACAGCATTACTATTGGCCGGGTAACATTGGACCCGGATTTGCAAACTGGCTGCAGAAAGGAGCTTAGCACTATTATTAATGTATGTCCTTCTGGTCTGGCTGGGCCTTAGAATTTTTGCTGAAGGAATTCATGTAATTTAAAGCCCAATCCAACCTGATTTGGGAATAGTCCTAAATGATGTAACTCATAGTTTGTTCCTGGCCACATCTGTGGTACAGAATGTTCCAAAAACATCAGAAAGGATATGTCTGAGCAAGTTATTAATTTTCTTTCTAAAAATTTCTAAAATAATTAATAACTTTTAGCATTGAGCTGGGCTGGGCTTGTGCAGACAGTTTTCATACAAGCTTCTCCATACTGCAGTGCCAGTGATCTGTAACATAAAACCAAATAAGTGAAAATTAATCTTTTTCTACAATAAAAAAAAAAATCTATTCCTTTATTCATGTTGCAATATTTTTTCCAATTGCTTTCTCCCACTTCATCATCAATTATACAGCAGTGCTGGATCAAGTGTGAGTAATCAGGTTGAATTCCACCGACTTGTGAATAAGGAACATGATAAGAGAATAGCATGACTGACTCTGGCACAACTGCTTATTCTTCCATGTAGTGTATTTTTGTTTTCATACTATATTATGAGCAATTCTTTTTTAACAAATTTAGGCCATGTTCCACCTTTGGCTCTTGTCAGAAATTCCCTAGTCTATGTTTATGTATCCTGAGTGCAAAATCAGAACCACATTACTTAAATTTGAAAAAAAAAATAAAAAATCAATGGTACTTCTGTGCAGCATGACACGTTGGAACCACATTGTTAAAACAACATGCTGCAAAAAAGTACCAGGTACTGTCAAGGGCAAAGGAGAGAGGAAGATTCTATATGGATCAGCCAGCCCTTGAGGCAACTGTTTACTTCAGAAGCAAAAGCAAGACCTTATACGAGTCACAGATCAATGCTGTCTTTGGATTTGCATTTGAACAGCCAAGCATCTTAAGTCAGTTGAATCCATACTGCCTTTAAGGCAAACCAGCCCTAAATCTGTATCTCAGTTGCCTGGTGAGATTCGGCCTCTCTCCTGACTCAAATTAGGTTTGGACGCAAAAGTAGATGCTGGGAAGAAGAATTCAGCATCAAGTATGATTCTCAACTTCAGGTTAAGGTAAAGCCAAACTGCAGCCCTACCTGTAGAAGGGCTCCAAATACAGGCATACACTTAGCAATAACAAGTAACTGCAACAAAAAATAACCAGGATTTGGGGGTTTTTTACAATCTCACAGCTTTCTCTTGTCACTAAGAACGTGAACAACTCTTCCCGGTTTGCCTAGGAGCAATTATTCAATTTAGAATAATGAAGACAAGAACTCTTCAGCAAATGTCATCATCCACTGTTCACCACCATCAGCAAAAATGGCTCCTTTGACTCCCATTCAATTGATTAAAGTTTAAGTCCATAAAAGCTGCCCTCACATCATGTTTAGTGTTACTTATTTCATTAAATGTCAGAGTAACTGAAAATTAGTTCAATAGAATTACTAAATATTATTACTTCATATAAAATGCTCCATAATCTTTCTGCACATCAAAGCATGCGATTTACACCAAAATCATTGCAAGTCAATGCTTCCACACACCAGTGTAAAATCAAGATGCCATGCAGTGTATTCAGCTAAAATTAAATCCCTTCTGTTGATTCCTCCTCTTTGGTTTTTCTGTGTATGAACTTCAGTATTTCTGAGAATTTTAGACTAACCATATCTGTGGGCTGAATCTTGTCTAAAATAGACATCTTCAGGTGCAGTTCTAGCAATGCAAGCTGTAATAACAACAAAACACCTTTCAGTGCTCTTATAATTGTAGACATAAGGGACCTATCCTGCCTTACACAGTAACCTACACCAACTGCAGTGGGAGTCACATGAAACCAAGGTCAGAATTTGGCCTACAGATAAGGAAGTACTGCCAGCAAAGTGTTTCCACTGAAAAGTCAAAACAAGTTTACCAACTAAACAAAGTAGATTTCCTGAAAATGACAACAGGTATAGGTGTAATTTCAAGAACAACTTGAGGGTTTCATCAGCCATCTCTTTTTTTCTCTTTCTTTTGAGAAACATCTCGTTTTATCAGAAACTGCATGTGTATACTTGTATGTGTGAACCAAGAGTCACTACAGAAGTGAAGTGGTAACCAACCTGAGGTTTTTCTCTTTTGCTTCCTGGCTGTGTAAGCCTTTTTTTTTTTTTTTCTTTTATTACTGTAATTATAAAATTATGGGAGAGAGTGGTATGTTGACCATCACATGCAGGAATTTTATTGCAAAATTTTATTAGCGTTTTTTCACATATATGTGACTGTAAATGCTCAGTGTACACATGCACACACAGATTACAGCGCTGTGGTGTATCTGTATGCCTGTGCATGCACACACATACACAGAACAATATGCACCCATAAACACATCGTGGTAGCTGCAAACAGCTCGATGTAGTTGTACAGCTATTTGCTGAATTCAACAATATTCCATAAAAAAGTGGCAAAAGCAAAGCAAAATACAAATCTTTACATACATGGGTCTGTTAATGGTTTTATCAGAAAATGGAGTCCAGTGTTTGATAGGTAAAAGCTGTAAATACTGTAAAAGTGCAAACTTTATAAAGCCTTTTAAAATATTTTGATAAAAGATGTGAAGCATTGGAACCACTTCTAAACTCTTCATTTACTGAACCACATCTGGGGTTCAAAACCACTCAATTCATGCTTTAACTGATAAGTTCACACCCCTTATTACTTAACAACATAGTAAAATGTATACTTGCTGCAGATTAATCTAACAGATTGATACCTCTAAGGAAGGGTTCTGGATGGTCTGTCATGTCTATGTCTGTCTGACAAACAGTTCCAGGAAGGTTACTTGTATTTAAAACACCTTACTGAGAAGTTGTTCTGGGTGCCATAATTTTATTCTTTTAGAAAAAGTAGATTTTTAAAATTTTTTTTTTCTAGAACTAACAAATCAGGAAGTTGCTGACTTGCCGGAAACTTCAGCTGAAAATAATAAATCCACCAAAAGAAAAACAGTAGTTTCATCGGGAAAAAAAAGTCTGGTTTCACAGAAAATGGAGATTTGGCAAATACCTCCCTTTTGAAGTGAAGGTAAAGTTACAGTCTAAGTCCTGACCTAAATACCTTGCTTACTTATTAAACAAGTATCTTGGAGGAAGAAGTCTCAGGATACCTTGCATAATTTTGACACAGTAGGAGAAATCCAACTTGAATCTTTATCTCTGGCTTCCTGGAGCACCAGCAAAAGTAATTTTCATCAACCAGCTCTGCCCCACCTCCTGTCCAACCTCTGCCCTTCCTTCCTCAGTCACCTCTCCTGCCTAGGAAAGCTGAGCAGTCTGCTCCCCGAAGTTGCTGGATAGATAAAGACACCTGAGTGAGTTTTCTACCTAGAACTTCATAGCAGAACTGCATTGTCAAATCTGCTCTTTGGCTGCATCAAGGAAAACCAGGGAATGCTGAAACTTTTTCTTTTTTTCCCCTTTCCTCTGAAGCCAGTGTTGCAGGGTATGTGTTAGAGTCTGTCAGATGTCATCCTCCTGATACTCAGAGTCCTCTTCACTCGTTGGTCACACCCTCGTGGGATGGCAGCGAGGTTTGCAGAATGCACTTTTGGTTGCCTGTCTTCGGGCTGCTCAAGTCAGATTCCAAAAGTTAATCATGGTTTCCTGGAAAAATGTAGCATTAATTTTAAATGCAAATTATTGAAATGTACAACTAGTAATTAATATTTTCTAATTAATAAATACTGTGTGCATGATGCATTAGTAACGCTATTAAATATTTATCTATAGCTGGAGATATTGTGAATTATAATAAATTGTGAAAGGATTATATTAGCTTTTTTTAAGCTAAATAAAATTGAAATTGTGATCAATATAATGAAAACATGACATTAAAATTCCTCTTGCCTCACAAAACCATATCTGTTTATGTGTTTTATGAACAAATCTCATAAAAATGTTAGCAATATTTAAAAACAAAATATGTTAAATAAAAATAAAATCTACTATGGAAAGTAAATTTAAATATTTAATGATATAATTAAGTCTTATTAATGTAATGTTCTTTATTTTTTTAGATTAAAAATTCACAAGAATTGTCACCCTCTTTCATCTTAATCAGATGGTATGTTTGTCATAATTATTTGTTATGTATTTTCATTAACATTTGATGAATATTAACTTTGCAAAATAGAACAATCTTTTTCCTGAACAAATCTGCTGGAGCAATATAAGGCCAAGTACCCTGTGCCTCTGCTGCAGCACCACTGAGGAGGCAGCAGAGCGACAGGAGGATTCTCACCAGCTTCAAGGACTTTTCCCTCCAGCCCATTGCCAGGTGCTCCTTCATGCATGAAGACAAGTATGCTAAGTTTGGGTTCTCATGTCCAATTTGCATTTCTGCTCATCTGGGTCAGGCTCTCAGCCATGGCAAACTGATACAACTTCATAATTATCCCAGTTCAGAGAAGGTGAAACTTCACAAAGTCTCTCCTCAGCCATCCTTCCTGATGCTCCCTCTTCAGAGCCCAGCTCACCACTGAGGCTCTGAAACAAGCACAGGGAAGATTTGGAGAAAGCACTGTGAGACCTTAGGAGTGTTAATGGCCTAAAATCCTCCTGCTTTTCAATCCTGCTAAGCATTACTGCTCTGGAAAATGTTTACATTCAGGCAGCATCCAGCCCTGAGCTGTGCGCACTGCCCAGGCAGTAGTAGGGTTGACCGCAGACAGTAAAGGCAGTGGAAAATGAGATCCTTTCTCCTGAGGGCTATGTTTAGCTTTTGCATCTTTTATCTCGCACCACTCACATCGATGGGACTACACGTCCAGTAACACATAACCACAGGAAGAGTTTTGATGAAATAGTGGCCTTTTGCATTATTTCAATATGTTAAGTTCTGAAACATCTACATATCTGCACAAAAGCCTGTTACTTACCTTAGCAAAGCCACTGTAACATCACCCCATGACTGTTAAAATACTTTTGAGTCTGAGAAAGAGAAAGCTAAAATATTATTAGAGACTGGGAATTTAGACATCCAGTTCCACATTTCACCTGTACTGTTTACACAAAACCATGACATCAGATTATTTTGAAAGACTTGATTTTGTCTCCTTTTCAATTATGAAGAATAAAATAAAATTAAGTGGCTGAAAGGAATAGATAATGAACTATCAGGATTTTTTTCTGTGTATGTGTATAGAAGCTCCTTATTAAAATGACTGTTTCCTTCAACTGTTTAATTTCATTTCTCTTAAGCAAGTTTTTACTTGTTCTTCTCATACTAATGTACAGGTATCAGATGTGTTAATATGACACCTCATGGGTCACACCCTGAACTTGAAGAACCACTTTAACCTCTTCATTACCCTGTGGTCATAACCTGAACCTACTCCCATGGGGCTGCTTGCCCTGACCTACAGAGGTGTGACTTAGTGTAAAAGGATGCATCAGCAGTCAGGAGGCATCACAGGGTTTGTCTGTCCTCTCTACCCTCTGCACAACTCCTTGGGATACTTCTTCACTGCTCTGACTGCTGGACAAGCAAAAGCAGGTGATCACAGTTATCGTGGTAAGGCCAAAGCTAAAGCATGACTTTTTAATCTGTTGCCATTGGTTTCTATTTTGTCCATTGAAGCTGATGGAGATTAGGAATTGCACAAGAACATTTTTAAGACAGAGAAAATGCTCACTTCCCCTGCAAGATATCTCTCTCTGATAGACACATACACTATTAAAACATACACAATATTTTCACTATCTAACCAAGCCCTGAAGTTATCTATATCCTAGAGAAAGAGTCAGCTGAGGACTTGTTTTATGGTATGATAAGGGCAGAAAACAAGTTTTATTTGACAACTTGAAAAAAACAGGGGCAGAAGCAATAAGGACTCAGAGGTGTGATGGGAGTCACAGAGAGAACAGCTAGTAGAAAGCTGGGCCAGAGGGGAACAGCTGTCAGGAAGCAAGTGGGGGACAGAGGCAGGGGAGCTAGAGCAGGAGGAGGGATTCTTGTGTAAACTTTTGGTGTTATCCACATAAACTCACAGAGTAGCTGAGTCACCAGACAATGAGAAGCCATGATTTCTGGGTAAAGCTCAGGAGAAAACAGTAATACCCTTGTTATCTTAATAGTCACTTTATGGTAAAAAATCTTCACAGGTGACCTTCCAGTTGCGAAGTTTGCGTGTTGTACAGGCGTTTGTGAGCAGAGACAATAAACTGTCCTGTTTTGTTTCCCTTCACATTCATTTGGAGACATTTTTTCCACTGTGTACTGTTTAGGGCAAGTAGGTAAGGGACAAGAGACTGAGTTCAATTCCAAGTTTGAGCTACTGGCTCACTATGTGACCTGGAACAAGAAAATCATGGGGATGGCAAACGCCCCTCACTTCTTCAGCATTACCTTGTAGTGCCTCTGAGCCTTTTGCTGTTTAATTGGAACAGGAAGCATTTGGTGGGGTGCTCTCAGATCAAGGAGGGAAATATGCTTAAATAATGAAAAGTTAATTGTTTTTCTGTTTATTACGTGTAGGTGCAAGGACTCCACAGGCAGGATTGAGCATTTTTTGCAATTAGCTTCAGAAACAATATTTTGACTCAGCAGACATCTGAAGGTAGAAACTGGTAATTTCACATGGACAGAGCATACACCCAACAGAAGTGGGACTACAGATCTCTGTGGTTGTTGAATTTCATCAGTAATTGTCTTTTCCATTTCACCTTCCATTCGAAAACTTGCAGGTTTTATTAACATAGAAAAAGCCTTAGGAAATTTTGTGGGCTGTATTTTGTGGAGAATTCTGAAACAAGATATGGATCTTTTCCAGCAGTAAATGCCTTCTAAGAGGCTGTTGAGACAGCTGAACAAAAGAGGGAAACCTCACAATGGCTGAAACCCTTACAACCACTTTAACCCAAAACCAAAATAGTAAAACAGATCTACAGGAACACTTGTGATCCTGTGGACATCAGTCAAGGAATTCTTGCATTTTAATCAAATCTTGACTCTCAGGCAAAAATGTCAAAACTCCAATGTATTGCTTTAAGTCTTCAGTAGTACTGAGTGGAGAAAAATGTTTTAATGCTCCAACCAGACACAAAGATAGTGGAAGAATGAGCTGTGGAGCACAACAACTCTGAGTATCAATTTCCTGACTTTCCTGTTCAGAAGACATAAGGGGAGATAAAGAAGAGTCTACATCACTTTTTCACTGATGTAGGCTTTTTCTTATACCTGCACTGTTGATTCATCCTTCCCATTCAGAAACAAACAGACTGAAACTGTGAGCCAGCCCTTGTATAGAGTAAACCTGTTGCTGCCCCTGAAGATTTATCAAGAAATTTTGTTTATGAGGAAGAGATTATAAGGGTTTATAAGAGGAGATTAGGAAGAAACCTTTCCATTTCTTTTTCTTCCTAGTACAACAGTTGTGAAAAGAGAAGTTAAATTTTTCTCAGCTTTTGTCCTTTCAAGAAAATAAAAAAATAAGGCATAAATAGGCTGGCTATTCCTATGGGCAGTTAAGCTCTACTGTCCAGCAGCAGAAGAGGAATACGCTATGCTGTCCATTTTCACAGTGAAAGTGGGGACTCTGAGAAAATGTCTTCTGGAGGTTTTTTTGGTGTTGTAGCTCCAATGTACCTCCAACAAGGCAACAAGATACAATCTAATCTACAGTAAATGATCAGTGAGGTAATTAAAGAAAACGACAGACTAAAAGAGATGAACACAAGTATACTCCCAGGCTTTTGATGCTGTCTTTAGTGGGTATTATTCTCCCTTTGACACCTTTTAGATCGCCCACTAACCATAAACGGAGCCACACCCATCCACTAATTTCTAATAAAGTCCATTATATAATTACATTTCAGAGATAAATGTTATTGATTAAAGATACAGAAGAAATAATAATCACTTTTTAGCTGATTTTGCTACCATTTCATCTAAATTTTATTAGCACTTCTCCAAAAGGCAACAGAGATGCTTAAATTAATGAAAAGCTTAAGGTGTATCAAGCAAATTAATACTAAAGAGAATTCTGAGGAGAACAGTGTCTTTATTGAGGTGCAGAATGGCAGAGTCACAAAAGTATTTAATTGCTACAGCCAGCTCAGTTTCCAGTGTCAGTAGCAGTTAAGGAGTTAATACTTGGGTGTTAATCAGACAGAGAATTTCCTTGTGACATGAGGTGCTTGTAGATAAGCAGTAATATGCCTTGTTTTACAGGTTTTCTGTAGCTGGGGCAGGGTCCCTTGCTGCACAGCATATATTGAGAAAGACGGATACACAGAACAGAGGTAATAGCTTTCCATGTCACAGCAATCTAAAACAGACAGTTTTTATAAACTGGAAACATGGCTTTAATAGTAGTTCTATACAAGAAATATCTCTCTGAAAACAACTATATAGATGGGAGGTTTTTTTCCCCTTCCTAGGCAGGGGTAAAAAGGAAAGCCAAGCAACCAACATAAATCTATTCTCAAGTCTCACGGGAAACCCCATAGGTGAATTATGAGTCATAATAAGAATTATTTGTTGTACTACTGTATGCAATCAATCAGCAATTCAGACGTAGAAGATTTTTACCCTCTATCTCTATCAGATAAACCCCATAACCCTTTCAGAGGACTTTAAACCAGATGTAAATTGATATGAAGCATGAGCAGCTCCCAATACAGCCATATTCAGAGTGACACTTCCCCTCCTTCAGGGGTTCTCAAACTTCTTCCACTCAGAATATCAAAGCTTCCATAACAGAAAAACTAATAATAAAATAAATAAATAATTAAAAGGCTCATTTTCCCATGCTCCCAGCTGCACAATCTGATGGTTCCTGGACAGGTGGAAAATCCTGGAAGAAGAGTGAGAAGATGTTGGGGTCTCATGAACAATCCGATGTCCTAGAAAATAGTGAATGGCAACGTTTTTCAATGATACAAACAACATTTTTCAATGATACAAACACATCATATGGCCAACCCAGGACATGCTGAGAAGACAAGATACTGGCAACATGTGTGTGTGTGTGTTTATCTTTCCTGAAGCCAGGCAGGCTTCAAATGAAATAAGAAGTGGAGGAAATATTCAACAGAGTGAATATTCGGAGTGGAAATTCAGAAAACATAAGGAAAGGTAATCCTCTCTTTGCCCTCAACTCCTTGCTTGTCCCAGAATCTCACTAATAGGCAATTACTACAGATGTTTTTATGCAATGCTCCAGAACATCAAAGTTGAGACTGTAAATACTTATAAAGGAGCATATTAGATAACTGCCTCTCTGCTACTACACAGTCACTTAAATTTTCCCTCCAAAAACTCCACCCCAGATTTTGTCATGATCTTCTACAGCACAGAGGAAAACATGGAAGACACTGAAAAAGAAAGAGATTCCATGAACAACAGAAAACATTGTTTGGTTCTTTATGGGTTAGGTTGATTTTATCTAAACAAAAAGTGTGCACTGTCCTAAACAGAGGGAGTAATGAGACTGCTATCCAGGCTCTGATTCATCCCATTGAGATCTCTGCATTTTGGGTAAATGTCTGTGAAATTTGTCAGAGGACTCTGAGTCACAGACACAATATCCTTCACGTATCCCCCAGGGAAGTCCAGCCAACCACAGCAGCAATCTCATGAAGAACCTTCCCCAGTTCATCCCCAAGGGCAATTTCATAGCCCACAAATTCCACAACCGTCTGATCACATTTACATTTTTCCAGCTTGGCAAACAGGTTATTGTGGTGGAGGCATTTGAGGACAAGTTGAACATGCCAACTGTGTTGTTTCTGGGTTCCCAAAATAAATGTGGGTGTCATCCAGACATGCTCCTACATCCTAGTCTAACATCTTCCTCTCAAAGTTGTAAATAAAATTCTGGAATGTTGCTAGAGCATTAGAATGGCAAGGAATAGGACAGGATTTACCTGTACCAGCTGCAGAAAGAGATCTGCTCTCAGCGGTCTGTCAGATGAGTTTATGCTCCCTGAAAAGGCATGTTTGTTCAAGAGCTTTAAATAGTTAATTAATAAGATGCAGAGGCTATTAACTTTCACCTGTGGTTAGAGCAGGGCTCAGTCACCTACAAAAAAACTTCAAAAGGCCAGAACCTTATTTGACAAAGTCATGGTTATCCGCTTAAGGCATCAAAATGGGAATTCCTTAGCAATCCTTTAAATGAGGTAGTCCCATATATCCCCAGCTTCTGACTCAGAGAGCAAATATCTTCTAGAGGCAAAAAGATCACTGTTTCAGACCAGAGGTTAACAGGTGAAGCACGTTATCTGCAGTCTGATAATACAGTACCACAAAGATTTCAGTATTTCACAGGCAGTTAGTCTCATCAGCTTGTGGTTCCAGGGTGAGGCACCAGTGATCACAGAAAATTTCCAGTTTGCTGCATCCTGTTATGAGGGAATCCAGGTCTCTTTCAAATACGCCAATGAAAAGAAATCCAAGAGTGACACTCTGAACTGAACCAGAATCTTTCGAAAGAGCAGTGGAACTGAACCAGAATCTTTTGAAAGAGCAGTGGATGAACCCAGAATTTATGAGCATGATGGGGCAATATAGTATCAATTCAAATGGAAGTGATTTAGTTTGGTTTTGAATAGGGAATTATGAAACAGGCATGAGCAGAACCGAGAGCTAACAGTTGACTCTAGTATTACACTTCAACTGAAAAAAAGCCCAGTATAGACTGCTTAGAAATCCAGAATTCAATCTATATTTTAAAAGTTCCTGGATATCCTTCATTGAATGCAGGGAGAAACAGAATGACAAAGCATGAGGATGAGGCGGAAGTACTTAATGCCTTCTTTGCCTCAGTCTTTAACAATAAGACTTATTTTAATCTGGGTATGCAGCTTCAACCTTCCTGAGCTGAAAGACAGGAACAGAGCAGAAAGAATCTCCCAGAATCCCTGGGATTACAGTCAGTGACATGCTACACCATTCAGACACACACATTTTTGGGGATGGATGGATCTCACAAGGGTTCTGAGGCAGCTGGCCAAAATGCTCACCAAGCACTTTCCATCATAGATCAGCAGTCCTATCTCACCAGGGAGGTTCCAGCTGATTAGAGGTTGACAAATGTTGATTTGTCATCTACAAGAAGTGCAGGAAGGAGGATTCAGGGAGCTACACCCCTGCCAGCATGACATAAGTGCCAGGGGGGTTATGCAGCAGATCTTGAAGGCCATCACACAGCACACATAGGACAACTAGGGGATCAGGCCCAGGCAGCACGGGTTTGTGAAAGGCAGGTCCTGCTTGACTAACCTGCTCTCCCTCTATTACATGGTGGCCCACAGTAAGGGAAAGGTTGTGGATGTTGTTTACCTGGACTAGTAAAGCCTTTGATACCATTTCCCCTATCACGCTCCCAGAGAACTGGCTTTTCAGGGCTTGGACAAGCAAACACTTTGCTGGGTAAAAAACTTCCTGGATGGCCAGCCCCAGAGAAGGATGGGGATTGGAGTTACATCCAGCTGGCAGACAATTACAAGAGGCATTCCTCAGGCTCAGGGCTGGGGACAGCCCTGTCAATATTTTAATCAACAAACTGGATAAGGGGAATGCGTGCGCCCCCTGCAAGTTAGGGACATGGTTTGGTGGTGGACTTGGCAGCACTGGGTTAACAGCTAAAGGTCTTTTCCAACCTTAATTATTCTATGATGTTAAATTGAGTTTGCCATCAACAAAGTCTAAGTGCCTGAACAAAGTAAGGTTTGCAAAAGAATCATTAACAAATTTTACCTTGATTGAAAATCAACTTCTTATAGCAGAATTAGTTGCCATCAACACACACCTAGTGCAACAGGATCTACAAGGGTTCACTGTTTACCCAGTGGGTGGCACTCCACTAACCTGAATTATGGTATTTGGCCAAGTTAGGGAGTCAATGTATTGGTCAAAAAATTGCAGCAGTCGTGTTTCAGTCAATTGACTGTAACCGCCAATGAAATTACACATATACAGAACTTTCATCACATATACAGAACAAGACAAACTTCAACTGAAAAAACAAACAACAATCAAACAAACTAAAAAGACAGCATGATGAAGATGAGCAAATTCACTACCATTCGTGCACGTTGTGCACTTCACCTGCCTTCTCATTCCTAGATGTTTTAGTCTTTGACAGTGGTCCTTAATCTGAAAAAATTACAAAACTCCTCAATTTATCTTGGAACTCTGAGCATTTGAAGACTAGCAAAAATGAAGACACAAAGTTGTAATGATAATCTGAGATAAACCTATAATAGGCAAGTCAGTATGGAAAATGAACAGTGAGATGAGGCTACTGCTCCCACAGATGGACCTGTGGGTTATAGACAACAGAGGCATCCCCCAAGTTTGCAAATATTGAACCCTAGGCAAAAAATTTCCCTTCAGCTGTTTTCCTCACCACCACTTTCTTAATCACCTCCGTAAATACAGGTTCAAATGAAGGCCATTTGAGGCACTGGCAGCCACTTACAAAAAAGAAGCTGCCATTAGCTTCCCTTGACTGTACAAAAGCTCTGCTGGAAAAAAAGCCCAAAGTTGTGGTGCCCACTGGTCCCTCAGTGCAGCACTTTTTCTTTTTTTTTACTCCCTGCACTTTCATTTTCTCTGTTTCCCAGTCACAAAGATAAGTAATGTCCCTTCTCTCCCTGTCAGCCCTCCAAGTTGGAAAGGTCTTTCTTGCTGGGAGTGCTGCAGGCTCCACTACCCATTAGAAGGGTTGGCTCCACAGTGCCAATTTTGGCCAGGGTCTACCACTGACCAGACCCACTTCCTAAACACCTTGATGTCCCTGCTTTCACTACCATTTTACTCTTTTCTCTCCTACACCTTCGGCAATATCCTATTAGGGACTGCCCCTGCATGTGAATGCTCATGTCAAACAGTGAGTACAGGGATATAAATTGTTATTGGACACACAGAATAGTAATTATTACAACCAAGCCATTGTTTCAGCAATACCTAAATTAGTACACCACAGAGGCAAATACACCCTAAATCATGACCCAAACAGTGGTTCTAACTGCCAGCTAACTCAACTCCATGTTTCTAGCAAAAAACTCCAAGGAAACAACACTGAAGGTCATTCCCTGTGGATTTTATCATGCAGTAGCAGCCATAAAGCATATCACTGTTGTTACCAACCTTTGCTGAATTTAGTGAGGTGAATTAAAGGGGAAAGCTTTCATTTTTCAACCAAAAACCCACTCTATTCTGTAGCAATGTATTTCCATTAATAATTTTAAATTCAGATCATCCCTTTTGAGGGCATTCTGTCTGGGCTGTCTTGTGGTGCTATATTACTCTGTAAACATGTTTTTGAAATATTCCGTTCCTTCTCCATTACCACCTTTTCCTTACTCTTGGGATGAAAGGATCTTTTCCCTGACATTTTAAAGAATTAAGACAGCTCGGGGGGGGGGGGGGGGGGAGGATGGCGGGGGTAAAGAAAACATTTTTCATGTAATCTTTGAAAAGTTTAGTTGTCAAGGAGACCAAGACCTTAGCGACCAGGTATGGAGGCCTATTCAGCTCACTAACAAGCTTGTGAAAGAAGGTGCAAGGATGCCAGTATACCTGGAGGCGAACATGCTTAGTGTTTCAAGAGCATCTTGTTTCCCGACATACCTTTATTACACAACTAAACTGTGACTCAGATTTTCTTCTCTTTGGATGGTATCATCTGGTGAGCAAAACATGGTTAAAGTACCATACTGGGATGATATATTGCCTCAATAAATCACTGGATTGAGGAGTGCTCTGGAAATGTCATTCACAGACTGACACTTTCCAAAGAAGAACAGGTCCAAGAGCACAGTTTATGTAATTGCAGAATAAATGACAGTCAAAAAGTAACAAATTGTAAAGATGCTTTTCTAACTCCAGGCAAAAGGGACACTATCAAATGAGTGTCTCTCTGATATTACTTCTATTGGCAGGATATAGGGGCACGTCACACAATGCCCAGGCTGAGACAGAGAGAGATTGATGTTTGGCATTTTCAATTTTCACAGAAGTTAAATTTTGTTTGTAAGTTTTAAGTCTGTCCATAGTCTGTTTGCTAGCATTGGGACCTAGAGAAGTGGACAGCCTTTCACAGGAGACAATGCTTTCATAAGATTAACCACTAAACCAAACTATTTGTAAATATTATAGAAGCAATTGATAGAAAAAGCATTTGAAATCTGAAAGAGGCATGGGTTTGCACCTCAAATACACTTAAAATTGAACAAAACATAATAAATAGTGAATAAAATTTAAAAATATTTTGTGATAAAATGCATAGTTCAGCATGTGCAAGGCACATCAGTATAAATCTCAGGAACCCCTAAAGATTGCTGTCAGAACCAGAGTTAGTCAACACCTTTGTCAATGATCTAGAGAATGCAGTGTCTGGATAATACCAAGGTTTTTTCAGATAATCAAGTGCCACATTGGCCTTAAGGAACTCCAAAAGCCAATTGAGTGTGCACAACATTCAGCAGCAAGCGAGCTTCCATGTGGATCACTGTGAAGTCCTGTATCAAGGGAAGAATAACCTAAACTTTGCTTACCTGATGCTGTATTCAAAACAGTTTCCATTAGTGGAAATGCTAATGGAGTCATCAATAACAACTCTTTGCAATTCTGAGTTAAGTTTGCAACACCAGTCATAAAATGCTGGGTGTCATTAGAAAGGCAGTCACAACAAAACCAAGAAAATCATTTTGCCACTGGGGACACCTTGCTCCACCCATACTTTAAATGTGTTTGCAGTTCTGGTCTGAGCATCTCAAGACAGAACAGAGCAGGAGAAAGACTAGAATTTAGAAAAAAATACCGAAAAAACAAGACAGAGAAGAGCCAGTGAAGTGATAGAGAGGGTGTACCAGTAAATTTACAAAGAAAAAAGAGAATAAGGAAATATGTATATGAGAAATATATGGTAACAAAAGGACAAATTATTAAATACCGTACTACCATGTGATATTTGAAATACTCTCCTCTTTATTTTTGGGTGGTTTGTTGTTTATTTTCTTGCTTAGTGCATTTCTTCAGAAGTCCAAATGTGTTTTCCAACTTATTGGCCCATTGTTCAGGGATCTAGTTTTAAGTGTACTTTAAAGATGAAAAAATTGCAGACTACAGCAAGTTGCTACTCTGCATGAGTGCTAATAAAATGCCTACCTAGCAACAACTCCTTGTTTGAATGAAATCACCCTTCTATGTACACCTCAGCCTTGCAAACCAGCATGCTTGTCACATCATGCCCAGCAGCAGTGACCTGGAATAAATATAAGGAAAACTTTGATATAGTAAAGAACACAACCACCAACACTGGTGCTTGTGTCATTAAAACAGACATTACCAAGAAGAGGAAAGGTGGATGGTAAGTTAGATTCATGATAAAATTAAGAGAGAATAGCTACTCCTACTACAAGGAAAGAGCATTTCTTAGTTGGAAAGCATTTTAGGGTTACTTGGGCCCCCTGAAACACATTGAACAACCACAGTATGAACTCTCAGTCATCTTGCAGATAACAGACTTGTCCACATTCTGTTTAAAAGTCCCATTATCAAAAGCACTGATTTAGCTTGCACTTGTTTTGATTTTCCAGTGATTTCTAGTATTTTTAAGTACTGCCTTTCATTCACAGTTTAGCATATGAGCTAAAGCAAGTCTAATCCCATGAATTGTTGGACAGCTTCTTGAGAGGAAGAGGTGTTTCAATCTTGATTTTTGTTGAAAGGAATTGAGGTTATTTCTTACTCATTTGCTAGTTGGTTTTCATATTGGCAGTGAGAGGGGAAGAGCAAAACAAGGTTGAATGATGGTACAGAACTATTTTTCATAACAACTGCAGTACATTTTTGCTCAATAACACAGAGGTTGACCAAGCCAAGCTCAGCAGCACTGTGTGGCCAGTAAAAAAATTCCCCAATGGAAATCCTGTGTTTATATTTTTTTAACCCTTATGAACTTATGCTTTTTGCACCTCCTCCATTGTATTCACTAAGTGTATTTTATTCAAAAATGAGCACACTCACAAGTTTCAACAATTTCCTCCGAAAGCTAAACTCATACACAACTTATGACTAATAGACATGTTCATGCAATACTCCTTCTCTTTCACTTCATGTCCATTGAGCAGAGATCACTTAGACTGATACCTTCATTTTGTGTTGAAATAAGCATACTTTTTTGGGGGAAAAAAAGAAGATTACATTTCTGGCTTTTATTCTAGTTCACCATTTTATCATAGCAGCAAACTGAGGAAAAAGCTTCTTAGCAGTTAAAGTTTTGGGTTAAGGAGAAAGTCTAGATCATACACATAGAGCCACTTCTTTCCTCATTGAGTTGACATGACCTTGCACATGAGTAGAAATGAGGAAGGACAGGGCGTATATAGGTCTATTAAAATAAAGAATAGGATTCTACTATAGTTGACAATCCCTATCTTCTAAAGAGGATAAAAAATGATATTTCAATCCCACCTCTGTTTAATTTTCCTCTCCATTTGGGGGACTAAATGTGATACTGTTTTTTGATCCTTACTAATTATTCTCCTTTTTTCCCAGCCCCAAATCAATTGGAGCATCATAGCAGTTTTCAAATTAATTATTAGATTTTTTTCCCCTGACTCATTTCAGACACTTTTATTAGAAAAGTGATTGATATATTAACACCATTAATTACTTATTTGACCCATTAATTTTGTCTATCTGCACAGACCTAATTGAAACAGCCTACACTGATTCTAGGATCTCATTTTGCCAATCGAAAATTAATTTTCAGATACTCTTGACTGCTGAGTCTGTGAGACGGTGAAAAACACTGTTCCCACCTCACACATCTGTTTAATATTCCCACTCTTCTTTCTCAGTCCCAAAAAGACCTTCAGATTCTGTCCCTGAAAGATTCCTATGAGCTCCGTTCTCTTCTCTCAATAAACATGACTATCTCAATAGGCCTCCATAAACGACAGTTCCTGTTCATTTGACATAATTTGCCTTTCCACCATCAAGCTAAATTTCTTCAATAGACTCTTAATTATTCTAACCCCATTATCTAATGCTATTATAAATGTTTAAATAATATTTGATATAGTTCTGGTCCCACTGAAGTTAATGGGAATATTGCTGTTGCCTTAATTAAGATCAAGATAAAATTTATATTGTTTAATTTGTCACATATTACTGTTGGGTAAAAACAACCTAGTTAGTATTCAGAGGTACTAAACAGACCCAGCTCCCAGACTAGAACTGGCAGGGCCTCAACACTTCTCAGGAGAAGTCTGGGAGCCTGTGCTGCGCAGTGGGCGAGAAGAGAAGGGAGCAGTCGCAGGGTCGTGCACTCTGCTGCGTATCGGCAGCCCCAGAAGGCTTCCCACGCTCTGGGATGCTCAAAGCCTTTAAATGGAGTGCTCGAGTCAGGATTCATCAAAAGGACAGGAAAAACAGAGAAGTGAGAAAACAGAGAAAAGCCTTCCCCGATGTGAGAACAAACCAGATACATTTTTCCAAATTATTTGATCAAAAATCTGGACAATTTTAAGTGAAGCATTTTAAAAAATCTTTGGCAAAAGACGCTGTGTGCATTGATCAGATCTGGTTCACAAAGAAATGCATCTTTTAAACCAGAAACTAAATATTATTAATATGAAGATTTTTTGGCTGGTGACCATTTAGCTTTCGTTAAAATATAAAAAATAAATTGCAAGCTTTTTTCAGACTATCAGCAAAAGCCATGGTTATTCTTATACTGTGAATACAGCCATTCATTAAAAAAAAAAAAAAAAGAACAGACAAACTAAAATTTAATGTTTCTTACAGGTCTAATATTGTATTCTGTTCTCTCATACAATGCCAACTTAAGCAGAAAATAACTAAGAACGGATTAATTTGTGACATCTTTGTTATGTTCACGGCCAACACACGATCACACCTACATTATAAAATCTCACAGTGTGTTTCTTCGAGGATTCTGTAGAGGTGTCTCCCCAGAGGGTCTGGCTTACCAGAGTGACACATTACACAGAGACATCCACAATTCCACCAAGACCTCGGTTCTGTTCCTGTCACTGGGAAAGTCCTCCATAAGCTTCCCTGCTTCTCTACAGATGTATTCATCCCAGTACAATGGTGACCCTTAGGACTATAATCAATAAAGGCAGCCCAGGTACTGTTTCACATCCTGTTTTGGGGAAAGAGAAAAGCAAAAGGTTTGCATGGACAGGTTTTAGTAGCAGAATGCTGCAGGGGTGACTTCTTTGAGAAGCTGCCAGAGGCTTCCTCCATGTCCAACAGAGCTAATGCCAGCCAGCTCCAGGACGGACATGCCAGTGGCCAGGCTGAGCCAACCAGAAATGGTGGAAATACATTTAAGGAGGGGAAAAAGCTGTTGCACAGATGTAATTACAACCAGAGAAAAGCTGCAAGAGAGAGAATTTGTGAGAGGAACAACACTGCAGACACCAAGGTCAGTGAGGGAGGGAAAGGAGGTGCTCCAGGCACTGGAGCTGAGATTCCCCGACAACCCGTGGTGAAGACAATACCACAGAGGACCTTAAGGATGCAGAGATCCACCTGCAGCCCATGGAGGAGACCCATGCCAGAGCAGGTGGATGCCTGAAAAGAAGCTGTGAACCCTTGGGAGGCCCATGCTGGAGCAGGCTCCTGGCAGGGACCTGTGGACCCATGAAGAGAGAAGCCCATACTGGAGCAGGTTTCCTGGTAGGACTTGTGACCCTATGGGGACCCATGCTGGAGCAGGCTGTGCCTCAAGAACTGCACCCCATGGAAAAATTACCTACGTTGAAGAAGTTCACGAAGAACTGTTTACCCTGGGATGAAATCATGTGGGAAAAGTTAGTAAAGATGAACTTCCTCCTTCCTGTGGGAGGGACCTTACGCTGGAGCAGGGGAAGGACTCCTCTTCCTGAGCAGCAGGAGAAACAAGATATGACAAACTGACCACAATCCCCATTCCCTGTCTCCCTGCACTGCTGAGGGGCAGACTGGGAAGGAAGCAAGGTGGGGGCAAGTTGTTTTAAAGATTTATTTCTCTTCTCATTCTCCTGCTCTGATTTTGTTAGAAATAAGTTCAGGTAATATCCCTTGAGTCTGCTTTGTCCATGATGATTTTGGATGAGTGATCTGTCCCAGTAATCATCTCAACCCATGACCCTTTTGCTATATGTTCTCTTTCCAGTCCAGCTGAGGAGAGGAGCGATAGGGAGGCTTTGGTGTGTGCCTGGCATTCAGCCAGGGTCAGCCCACTACAGTATTGCTGCTACTTCAGAAGGCAGAGGAGCAGGGTAGGCTATTGAAAGGAGCAAATGGCCCAAAGAGACAGCCATTTACGCCTAACCCCTCTCAGTTTCACCCTGTCCTCCTTTCACTGTTTGTAACCCATTTTTTACCATGTCATCTCCTACCAGCCTCAAAAAAAGCCAAGCCTCAGCTTCTTCCCAGAAGCCAGGTGGAGAAGGTATTGAAAAACTGAACACAAGGCCTCTTACCCCTGCAGCATGTCTGGATATGATGAGTGTAGCAGCAAACTCTGAAATGTTGGAAAAGAGGTCATAGGTGATTTCATTAAAAAATATATGTGCAAACAGAAAGGATGAAGTTCCTCAGTGAACTCATTTGCTGGGATTTCAACATGTATCCAGAGTGACCAGGTTTGAGCCCTGATAATGATTTTCTGGTTATCAGAACTGGGAATCCTAAAAATACAGTGCTTCAAATCCTCAAACACTCTTGATTTTTTTAAATTAAGACTCTGATTCATCCAGTCCTTTACCTCCTTATGAGCCTTCAAATGTTGGCCTCTCTTTCAAGATTGCTGGGAGCAGCTTCCAGCGAACAGGATCTATTCCGTGCGTTCATAAGTAAGGTTTCTTTGTCACAGAGCTGAGAAATGTGATGTCCTACTGCTGGAGGCACTAAGATGATCCTTTCATTGATACACAGTATCCCACAATGCAAAGAAAAGCATCTAGATGCCTACCCCACACCACTGAGGATTTTCCTTTGGGAATTTGCTCTCCAAGAGCTCCCAAATGCTAAGGCTATCTTTTACTGCCCGTTGTTCAAGACAAAGGTGAAATGTCCCTAGAAAGAAATTTCTGTACCAGTAAATGATTTCTGAATTATTGGTAGGATCTTGTAGTCTGAATTTCCTGTATGACCCCAGACCTTCACATCATGTTTAAGTTCCTTTTTTTTTTATTTTCTAAACTGACTTGCCCCATGACATTCTATTCCACTCTAACATATACTCAGTAACTAACACTTGCTGTCCAAATTAACCTACCTATTACTTGCCTCCATTAGTCCTAAACACAAGTGTAGCAAACAAATCAATGAGGAGTCTATGTCCTTTGGTAGACCACTGTGGTCTTTGACAGTAACTAATGACAATGCTAGGCTTTAATCATCCTCCTAATCTTATGGCTCTCCTCCAGCCTGATATTTATTTGTATTGGAAGAGAATAGCAAATACATACTACAAAGTGCCTACTACAAAGCAATACTTGTATATAAAAGCACTTTCAGGTATTTATAATATTTACTGTAGGTCATCAAATGTATTCCCTGCTGTGAAAGATCGTCTTTGTTGTTCTTAGGCTCTTCTTCTACTTTTTCATCTTCCACAAAGAGAAACACCCTTATCTGTGCATACCCACTCTAACACAAACTGTAATCTTCAGCTTTTATCTGTATTGTTCTTGGGGAAAAGTACATCATTCCATGTGAGCAGAGCTAAATCTGTATAAATTATGTTACAAATCTATTAATCTACAGCAATACAGCTCTTAAACACATTCTGGGCAGATTTCAAATATCTGCATTGTTTGTCAGAGCCATAAACAGCTTGATATGGAAATCAAAATAAAAGCTTGATACGGAATGGAGTTTTAATGTATTTCTTTTTTAAAAAGCACATAAGTAGGTATGTTCTTGATGTCAATTTTCTGTCATGACACTTTAAGAAAAACTCTGAGTATTGCAAGACCTGACTGAAAGATGGCACTGCTTGGGCTCTCCAACTGCAAATGAGCATCCATAAAGATCACATGCCTGGAAGCTACAAAAGATTATTCTTTATTCCTCATCTCTCTTTGCCCTTTGGAAATGTTAACCTGCTGTATATAAAAACTGTGCATAGCCTGCCTGGTGAAAACCTTCACCAAACTCCTCCAAACGGTTTTCCTCTGTGTTAATTTGTTTCTTGGCAGTCACTATTTTTAAATGCCATTGCATTACACTTCCACAGTTCAGCTCATATGTAAGATCAGATTTTGTATTCAAATATTCAGCTCAAGAAAAAAAGAAAAAAGAGATCAAAAAATATGCCTGTTCTATGCATATTGATCTCAACTGCCACTTCCCAACTCTTTAACTGAGAGCTAAGCCAATCTCCCAGTGACGTTAACTCAGGTTGCTCTAAGCTCAGTTGTTTGTCATCAGCCCACATAGACAGCTGGGTGTCTTGGGATGGAGGGATGTGCTGCTGGCCGTGAGCAGAGATGCAGCAATTCTCAACACCAAGCAGGGCTCGAACTGCTGGGATCCATCAGTCTTGGCTTTGCTGGCTTACTACCATCAGACCACAGCCATGGATGGGGCTTCATGACAAATATTTTGTTTATTATTTTATTATTTGAAGGAAACAAGGATGCAAAGCCAAACCCAAGAAAATAGGAAGTTGTGCATCCTAAAACTGCAATTCTGTTTATAGAGAAAAATGCAGTTTTAAAAATCCCCATGTTTCTGTGGGAAGCTTCAAGGATTGTTGAGTTCTTTTCAGAATTATTCAGATTGTGGATTTTGAATATTTTGCAGGTCTGGAGTAAGGTCTTTAGTTTTGGTGTCTATAACCCAGGAATACAGCTTAAAATACCCAGTCTTTAAAGTGTAGGTGTTTAAGAAAAGGCAAGTTCGTCAAAGGATTGGAGGTTTTTTGAGAGCTCCATAGAAATTAATTTTTCATTGGTCACCTATCTATTGGAAATTTCTCTTGGCTTTCAAAAACTTTTTAAAACTTTTTTTGCCTTTTTTATTCGACCTTTAAAAAAAATATTAGCAGATTACAAGGAAACCAATATGAAGAGGTTTGCATAAAGGAAGCCTCACCTCAGTGGCAGTTTCTCTAATCGCAACACCTGCACTATAAATAATGGAAAGAAGGACATCTCCTGCCCTCAAACAAACAAAGTTTGCTTTCTAACTTAAGGAGATTACTGAAAGACAGGAAGCTACATGCAGAGTTTATTCTCAAGAGTTTACTGTGGGTGATTAATCAACAGGGAAAGAGACTAATCCCAAGTGGGCTTCTTGTGCCATAGAAATCCATCACATCTTCCTTTCTTGAAAGGTTCAAAAAGAGAAGGGAAGGGAGTAAAAACTGGCATTGGAAAGAAGAGTACAAAGTAGATAGGAGCTTGTATAGCTATAAAAGCAGATCTGAGAGAAGACAATCTTGACCTACTTAACACATGCAGCTTACCTGAAGTCTAAACCAGTTCAACATATGCAAATGCATGGTTCTACATATGAGTATGGGCAATCCCAGGGACACCCGCAGATTGAGCAGGGAAGTGATTGAGAGCAGCCCTGCAGAGAAGAACTTGGGGGTGATGGTTGGTGAAAAATTCAACCCGGGCAGGAGGTGTGTGCTTGCAGCCCAGAAAGCCAATCCTGGGCTGTGTGAAAAGGAGTGTGGCCAGAAGCTTGAGAGGGGATTCTGTCCCTCTTCTCTGCTCTCGCAAATACCCCATCTGGAATGCTGTGTACAGGGCTGGTGCCCCAACAGAAAAAGACATGGAACTGTTGGAACAAGTCCAGAAGAGGGCCATGAAGTTGATAATGGGACTAGAGCACCATTCAACACTGGTGGAGTAGACAGGCCTGAATACCTGGATATTTTAAGAAGCACTGTTTCAGCTATTACTGGAGTTATTCCACTATATGTTACTATAACAAGGAATGGGTAGGTTAAGCCTGTGCTTAATCCTACAAGATGCTGAGCAATCTAGTCTTAAATGAGATGTGACTTAGACATTCTAGGGGCCTATGAACAGGTGTCTCTTTGTCTAAAAGGATTAAACCCTTCCTTAACACCACTGCTAAGCATGTTCACAAAAGGCAAAGTTCACAGCAAGAGTTCTTTAATTAAAGAAGAGAGCATATTTGCAAACAAGGCAAGCTTTTAATTGCAATTTCACAAACAAATGTTTGTGAAATAATATAAAGAGAATATTACATACTAAATAATAGCGCTGCCATGATACTATTAATCATTATGTTCATTTTTCCTGAAAAAGAGCAGCATTCAATCTCAGGTTAGTTATCTCAGTATCACAGAGATTGTAACTCATTCAAATCATGTCCTTATTTCATGGCTACAGAAGCAGATCATTTTGCTAGAAAAGTGCAACATCAAAATCTCACAGTGCTTTCTTTTTCTTTTTAAGCATACAATGGACTAAATTCTGACCTTGGTTACACCCATATAACTTCAGAATTGTGTGGATGAAAGTAACAACAAAATAAGGCAAATTTTGTGAGCCATTCTATATATGTTTAATTGAGCTAACCAAGTGGGACAAGGTTTTGTGTACAAAGGACTTTTGTATTTGATTTTGTTGTAAAAAAAGTTTTTCCCCATCTCCGCCTCACTCTTAAAAAAAAAAGTAAAAAAAAAAAAAATAGATGAAGCAAACAGGAACAATGCTAATTACATTTTGTATGCAGTAAGAATGGGCAGGAGGATGGGGAGGCATGGAAAACAGGCCCCTGCAGAAAATGTGTGGAGGATGGAAACAAAGTTCTCCTGAGATAGATAGAAGTTTCAGTTCCACAGGCTTTGAAATGAATGGTTCAGATGTTGTGAACACAATGGATAGTAATGATGATTACTTTTGCCAATGCCTATGGTGATGTTATAAGCTAATTATATTAGTCATTTACGCAAAGGCAAGATGCCTTTGATAACTACTATTTGGAGCAACAATTCAGCATGTTGAGTCACTGTTAAGTCACTCTTAGAGACAGACTCCAACTTACACCCAAATGAGTCTTCAGCAGCTTTGTTGGACACAGCAGTTTTACTCTGTATTTAAACCTTTATAGAAAAATCCAGTTCTGTCTATTTTTCTATATACATTCCTTTTTATTTTCGCAGTTTATCTTAATCACCTAATCCTCACTTTGTGGGATTGTATTAATGTACATAATGTATCTGAAGATACCTGATGTCCATAAAAATATTAGTCTCCATTTAGCTTTATCTATTTTGGCATTTATTACTCTGATTCTTTGGAGCCATTAATTTCTCATTAAACGATAGGGAATCCAGACATGTTACTCAGTGGGGAATATAAGCACCAAAATACTGTTTGTATCACTGAAAAAAAAAAAAATCTCCTTTAAATCCCTCTTGAGGAATATAACTAAGCACCAGCTTTTCATGAAAACCTAAAAGTGCCCATCTTATTAGCAAACTAGGGTCATGTACACAAATCCCATAAAATTCCCCAAAGGTATGAACAACTTTTCAGGGACAGGAAAAATGTTAATGCCTGATGATTTTAAAGGATGTGTGTCCAGAATTTTCTAGATGTTTCTGTATCATTAGAGGAAAACAGATGTGGCAACCTATTTTAATATTCCAAGTTACATTCTCTTCTATAGCTCAAGATTTTCTTGCTAAGAATGAGACTGTGAGAACATTTGAGCCGCCAGTCTTAGAATGTACTGGTCAAAGACCCTTCTCAGTCTTCACCCAAAATGGTCCAGACTGAGAGGAGCCAACCAGCTGTTTTAACTTCTCTCCTTGCACTGATGTTTACCAAGGCCTCTGCCAGCAAAACTCTGCTCTGCCATAGTATCTCGGTAAGCACATCATGTCCTACCATCCTAACACATCTTTGTTATCCATAGTGAAATCTTTCTGTCGGAATGTGGAAGGCAGTGAGTGTCTGGAGATGTCCACCAACTTCATGCTAGCAAATAAATCTTCAGCACAGAAGTCAGATTTCATATGGTGGTAGGGCATAAAAGGGCACTTACTCAAGACAGGACCTTTTCTACAGATCTGTAAGCGCACAAGTCTGCAAGACCATAAGTGTCACAAACATCTTCTTTATCCAACATAATTTATGGCTGCAATTGTAGCAAAGTGAAATTTCTGAGCCCTCCCAAGTTACTGTAGGTTAAAAGTCAATGAGACAAATGGCAATCTTTGTGCCCATTTCAAGAGCTGCACATACCATACATTCCTCTGGTTTTGTCTGATCAGTCTTCCTAAAGATAAACGCTCCAGAGCCTTCCCAGGCAGGAGCTCAAAATTATCCCATCCTTAGATTCTTAGCAAATAAACCCTGATTTCTGCCCTTCAGGTCATTTGGGATTCTTTACATATTCATGAATCTCGTTTCTCAATACTCTTCTGTAGTTTTTAGTCACAGAAAAAAAATACATCTGTGATGAATTTTTCTGGTTTTCATTTTGTCTCCTGACCTTTGACATCTTAAACCATATTAACCCAAAGCTTTCAAACCTTGTATATACACAACTATTGTAACTAGAATCCAATCAAATCTTATTAATAGCTACTGAATACTTAAATGTGATCTTGTGTGGAAGACCAGAGCTGTCACCATTGTTTTAATGGAAAGTAGAAAGAGATTTTCAGAAAATTGTGTCAGGACTTCCCCAGACTCAAGTCACTTGAGGCTTGCATTGCTGTGCATCAGGAAAGCCTCCAGGAAGAAGAAATAGCAATTCACATGGCAAGGATATAAAATATAAAATTCAGAAATAATTTTTGTCTCTGCTCACTTTTATGAGTCAGTAATTTTTACAAGTTACCTTTATTGTGTATTTCCACTTCATAAATTGTTGAAATTGTTTTCAAGCACAAAATTGAAGGAGGCATTGTTAGGGATACAGTTTCTACTAATTCTTATATTAGCTAATTCCAAGAAACATGCAAGGCTCATCAGCAAGAAAATGCTTGTGTTTACACATAATATATGTACAAGGAGTATATTAATTTTTATAGCACAATTTATTCCAAACTTAGTAATTGTCAAGATCACTGACCACACAATACTCACTGCTCCACAAATCACTGTCCATTTTCCAGCATTCTGACCAGCCCTGGTGCTGCTGTTACTTTTTTTTCCCCTCAAGGGGTCAGTTCATTGTTTGACTCCTTTGAACTTTGTCTCGTGCCGGGTGTTTAGAGGTGGATGAATAGTTACAATAGTATAACATGCATTTCAGGAAGAAATGACTTTTTGAAGGACAGTTCCAGGAGTTTGAGTTTGAAATGCTATCTCAGTGAATATGGATTAAAGGAGAGGGCTTGGTTCTTGACCTATGGGCTTTTTGTGCTTGCTAATTTTGAAAGACACTTTAAAGCCTGTCCTGGATGATCTTTCTTATATATACTGTATTTTATCTAAAAAAGCATTTGATGTCCCTTTTGCTTGAAAGAAATCACTTTCTGAGTTTAAAAGCAGGAAGAAGATTCCTCTGTTGGATTGCTTTGTTGCAGGTCTTTGTGACTTCCTTAACTTTAAAACACTAACTGTTCATATTTATAAATTTTGTCTGATAGGCAAGAGCATTAGGAATTTTTTAAATAGCCATTATGCTGTGAAATCCTGCTTGACACTTGCCCAGATAACCCTGGCATCCAGCTGTGTAACTGCAGTTTGAGATCCAACATTCAAAATCCAGTCTTCTCAAATTCCATCAAGACTTCACTTACTTACAAACTGCTTCCTTTACAAATACTATAGAGCCAACGTAAAATTTACTTCTTGCAATCTGTTGGTATTTCTGCTGTTTGTGTCTTGTCAAATATAGATGTAATATAGAAATGGAAGAGAAAATTGAAAAACAGAACAAAACCTAAAACTGTATAAAATATTTAATCTTCATCCTTCCGGTTTGGCAGCAAAGGTAACATTCTGATTGGCATAAAAATGGCATAATGAGAAATCACAACTATTATCCACGTGGTCCAATTCCTAATACAAGTATGTTATCATCTCATTAGGGCTTACTATTTTTGAGGTAAATTATGCTGAAAGTAAATTGTACAAAAATTCATAAAGGCCATGTTGTTATGGAATCCGAATGGAGAACTACAAGTTCAACCCTCTCCAAATCGAGTTCAGGGTAATTTTTTTTTTTTTTGTAAGAAAATGGACTATACAATTGTATTATCTTTTCTTCTCTCCTGCCAAATAACTTCTGTGCTCATTGTCCTATTTCAATCCAACTTGAAATGTCAAAGATAACTATGTTTCCATGTAACTCATCGGAATTGAAAGAGGAAGGAGAGCAGGAACAAGGTTAGTATCTCTATTAAGGGGAACACAACTAAGTTTAGCTCCCTCACCCTCTGTTTGGCCAACCAGGCAGCATTGCATCTTGCCCTGCGGCTTCCCTGCACCTAGGGGATGATGTCACATGGGAAGGGAGGAAGATTAATTCAGTTCAGGGATTAAGAAACAAAAGCATTAGATCTCATTAGCTCTGCTGTTCTTGGAACAACAAACCCTCCTCCCCCCTGCCACCTCTATCCTGATCAGCTTTTCTTTCAATATATAATAATATTAATCCTTTACAGTTCTCAGCTCTATCTGGCAAGTCCGAAATTCACTGAAATAGAGGACCAGTTTGTGATTTTTTTCCACTCTTGCTCACTTAAGTAGTCTCATTAACCCCACTATTCATGTAAGCCACCTGCTGTTTGCTTGAGCAAAGAATGCATAAAAGTAAGCAAGAGCTTTGGGAAAACTAAAATTTCTACTTATACAGTTCACACGCCCAGTGCTGCATATATTGTTAACAATGGCACTACAAACACTCCCCATAAAAGAACATTTGGGACCAGATCCGTAGCTTTTTAACTCAATAAGAGTCTGATTTCAACAGAACTTTGGATCAAAGCCATAAAAAGCAAACTACTTATAGAACCCAGCCTTTTACAAAATGAGCGATTGCTAGTAGGTGTATCACCAACCTTCAGTATTTTAACACCACACCCTGACATATGCGATTATTCATTATTCTGTGGGAAAAAGACCTTTATATGTAAATCCTGGGAATACAGCAGATTAAAATCAAGTAGAGTACTTAAACACATTTGTAATAATTAATAAAAAATTACAAACAGGTGACTGAGGATAACTGCCTCTGAAACATTTATTCTACTAGTAATTTTATTACCATTGAATTCTTGCCAGCCAGGAAACACCTAGAGGCTCATGTTTCACACCCAGTATTGCAGAGGTGAAAAGGTAGAACATTCTGCCTTAACAAGTATGCAAAGAGCAACTTCAAGCGGAAACAAGTTTAGCACCCAGCTTGTACTGGCTCAGCCACAGAGAAACTCTCCATAATAACTCGTTCAGTTGTGCAGCTTCTGTGAGACTGCAAGCTTCTTCTTTGGCTCTTGGCTGCAAGGAGGCATTTGGTGTGCATGCACGCTCCCCAAATCCACTTGCCCTGTGAAGGTTTCCACTAACTAGCTGCTTCATCTGCCTGACTTCCTGCCATATATATATATAAAAATATATATATTTTTTTAAGCATATCACAAGTTTATATTTAAAGAGAGCTAGCTAAGGAGCTACATTATAATCATGCAGGGTACAAACAGCGTCTTTTCTAAACCAACAATAAAATTTTGTAGTGGAATAATTATTCATCTCTTAAAGAATAAATCCTTCTGTTGTAATATACTATACAACCCAGAGGCATAGTGATCTCTCCAGATGACAGTAATTCTCACTATCCTTATCAAAAATGACAGTTGTTCCTTTGAAGCAGATTGCCATGGTAAGGCACTAGCTGAAAAGCCAGTTTTGTTCTGTCACGATAGGAACCTATCCCAACTCTGCATACACTAACATCTTCCTTCTGCGAAAGCAAATGGAATAAATCTCTTCCATTTTTCCCCAAGATTTGTATGTCTGTTCATTGTGTGTGAAGTTGACTGGAAACTTAGATACACAGAGCCGAGCAGACAAAGTTGATCTAAACAAAGGCAGTACAAAAATACTTGCTTGGCTTCAGCCAGATTCCCTCTTCACCTGCAAATACAGGGTCTTAGACATGCCTTTATTTAGTATCCAGAACTATTCCTATTTACGACATCCAAAAAAGTGTAAGGCATTTTTTCATGCATGTCGATCCATGTATTTCTTTTTCCTATCACTGTTCTGTGACAGTGATAGGAAAAAATGTGTACTGATAAATTCATAAAATGGCACTATTGTGCCCAACATCATCTCTGCTGTGAGGAAGAATTTTGTTTAGTTTTTGCTTTTTAAATACAAGGCCACAGCATTGGCAGATAAAAGTATTGGCACAACTATTGACATTACTGCAGCTAGTACCACTCCTGCCCAGAGTATTGGCACAGATGCAAGGAGATACACCTTGAAAGGAACTCCTTACAGACTGAAGTCGGTCCGATTTGGCCCAGGAAGAACAAGGTTTAAAATAAGCACCAGCAAAATGGCATTTTGAATGCCAGTCTGTATCATCTAGCTCTGCAAACTGCTCTTGTATTCTTTCCCTGGGCAAAATGAAAATGTGGAAAATGAACACACTTTGGGGTGTGATATATTCTCATAACGATCCTAGTCAGAGCACAGGCACTCAACACAGCTAACAGGGAGAAGGAAAGCCTTCTAATAAGCCTGTGTAGCATGGAAAAAAACCCAGATGTTTTGGGCACATAAACCTCTCTTAAGATAGAAAAAGGACCTTTATATTTACATGATGTTTGCAATTGTTCTGGCAGAGACTGGTAACTCTACCATGCTGCTGAGGTGACCAGCAACACTATAGTGAGCACAGCCCTGTAGTAATCCAAAGGCCCACAGCCATTCTTCAGGAAGGTTTGATGGACACAATTATGAATTAACAAAAGTAATTAAATTAATTAATCTGTTCACAAATAATTCATAGAACAGGGAAAGACAAACCAGTAAGAGTCTATAAATGATAAAGATGGGTGGGAGAGAGAGTGAATCCATCTAGCTGCATCTGTATATTCATTACATCACTCAAATTTAATTTGTACCAGGAAGAAAGGAGGAGCCTTATCCCCTATCATCTTGCACATGATAAGATCATTTTCATCTGTGCAAAAGCGAACATGGGGTCTTATTCCATCAGAATCCTGCATTCTCATTTAAGCGTTTTACATCTACCACACACTGGTCTAACTGACCAGACATATTATCACCTCAGGCATATTGTCAGCCTGCATATGGAGCTAGCTAGGATTAGTTAAACTATACAGTTGGAATTATTTTTATAAATAGGAAATAAATAGCACGGGATGGGGCGGGGAGAATTCTGGCTTATGATAGTAAAGGTGGTTTAGCATTATATATATATATATATATATATATATATATATATATATATATGTGGAAAATTTATATTTTGTTATAATTTGTTAGCACTCTGGACACATCATTTTTCATCATGTACTTTGAACGAGAGAAAGATACACTTTATAAGAATCCTCCATGCTTATATTATAGCATCATTCTCACTTAATAGCCTTCTGGCTATCCACATGCTTCATAGCAGAAATTATCTGCCAAAATCACTTAATGCTGAAGATATCATGGGACTGCAGGAAAAAGTCCACATTGTAGTTTGTCTTCATTTCTTCTTCGATTTCTTTATTTTTCCATCAATCACAATAGTTGATTCCTTAATGGTGCCCTTGAGAATCCCTACCAAGAAAGCAGAAAATCCACAGACTCTCTCTCAGTCAGATGCTTCAAGCGTTCTCTGAGGATCTTGTAAATCTTCTCTAATGACAGAATGGATCATTTAGGTCTCAAAATGTTTAGTATAATCTTTCCTCCAGTCAGCCTAAGGGGCCACAATCCTCAGGGTTGCAGCCCTTCCCCTAATTTTCCGAGGTTTTGAAAATGTCAAGACTAATCTTAGATTCACAAAGGGGTTTTTTTTAAATAAGTTGCTTGACCTTTGTGTTTCACAGATATTCTGACTGATGCAAGCCATTTACAAGGAAAGATTGTCACCTTTTTTTTTCCTTGGGATACTCCCTGCTACAAGAAGCAGCTTTTAAGACTTCTGAAAATCTATAGTTATTACTGATCTGACCTCAAATCATTCAGCAGCTACAAGTTCTCTCCTGGCTGCATGTTGGCTCTCATAACCTACAAGAATTGCCACGGTAATACATCAGTAGTAAGAATAAAACTCAAAGCATGAGAAAAGCTTTTTATAATTGCTTTCACAGAGTTTTACAAAGGAAATATTACTGCCATTTTAAGGGGAAAATGCAAGCACTGGGCAATGCTACATGCTCAAGGTCACCCAGTAGGGGAGGGTCAGAGCTGCAAACACAGACTTGGGTTTATAAGGCCACATATAGGATTCTAACCTTTATACCATGAGTCAGTGTTGTTCAACAGATTAACCAGTCAATCACATACTTTTTCCATTTTCCACTTTAATATGGGCTCTGACACCTAGTCCCTGTAATAGCCTTGGTTAAGCCACTGAGAGGAATCACTTTTTATAGGCTAATGTCAAGGGTTTTTTTTCCTCACATGCAATTTAAGTTTTCAAAATGTGCTTCCTAACTCTCATACTTGCATAAGGATAGACATATTAATAATTGACATTTTTAATTGTGTAGCTTGCACTGACAAGTCCTGATTGAAGCAATCTGTAGATTTGCACCCACAAAAAGAATTTAAAGGTGGTTGCAAATGCAAGCATTCCACCTTTCCAGATCTAAATGTGCATACACAGAACTAACCTTCAGAAATATGACCTACAGTGATGCCAGATGATACAATAGTTGCCCATAAGTTTCCAAAATGCCATATTATTTTAAATTGCCATTTAAGTATCCTAAAATAGGAACAAACATTCACAGACCATTATGAATAACATAATTCAGCTAAATTTGCCAGGAGGTTGGAGAAATTAGCTCATTGACCCAAGACCCAAATCTGGTCCTCTATTTGCTTATTCTTGCTGAAAACCAGTCAGTTACATCTACAAAGAACACAAATAAGATTTTCCAGCATTTCACAATATTAAGGCCTGATCAGGGTCTTTCCACAGTTTTCAGTGCCATTTCAAGTGTCACACCACTGTATTCTGGCAGTGGATGCTTGTGCACCTGGAGAATATGTGATTGGGCAGAGCATGTCCCTAGAATTCACTGCAATCAGACTGATGGGGATACAGTCACACCATTTATCCCTAGGAAGCATGTCTGTAACATGTTTTGGGTTCCAGGAAGGAACATGTTTTGTTTTTCAAATGCCTTGCTACAATAGACAGAAGGCAAAGGAAAAGGAAGGACAACCTGCAATTTTACCCAGCATTCACTCTAAAAACATTATACGAAGGTGATAGGACAATATAAAGATTCAAAGAGAACAACTTTTCTACTCAAAGTTATAAGGGCAGCGCTAAGATTTCCTGAAATTTTCATCAATGTTTCTCAGTATTGTCCCTCTTCTATTGTCATTATTGATCTTGAATGCTAAAATAGCTAAAATAGCATATCTAACTTGGCCATTCCTACAGTACTTTGAGATAGGTGAGGTTTGGATTGTTCCTTACTTTTCTTGGTTATAAATGATGGAATAGATGGGCAAGTTGTAGGATTCTTTGCAGCTATTTTGTCTTAATGAACACACCTTGGGACACATTCTTTTCAATGTATATATCTCCTTCATTTCCTATTTTTAACATTTGCAGTGGAGCTACTTGAGAACTAGCAAGTAACCTAAAATTTCAAATCTGATTTACTCCTTTTATAAGAAGGTTGTTAGCACAAATACTGAAATAAACACTTTTGTGAAAAACACAGACTGTGAAAAGGGAAATATCTTTAGCAGGAGTAGATTTTACAGGTCTTCTTAACTTTATTACATTCCAGCCAAAGTTACTAGGCAATCATTCTGCAAAGGTGTTACACCTATTGTGAATGTCATGGAGAGCATGAAGTTTCCTCATACAGTATAGCACCATCACAAAAACACCTGTGTTAAAAATAACTGCAAGTTTTTCTACTCCAAAGAATTCCTTAAGCTTTAAAATGTTTCCTTTCTTACCTGATGCTTTAATACTTGCATTACGTTCCAGACAACAACTCTCCCAGCAAAAGCATCATCTTTTTTCTCCTATTTTTCTGACAAAGGCAAGTACTTCTCTTTAGGTACCAATAATTGCATCTGCAGCTATTGTGACTGCCACAACCCTCTCCCACAAGTGGCACCATGTTGGTCTGGAGAAAGGCCCTTGTCCAGCAGGAGATATGGCATCTGCTTCCACCCCAGTGTCCTACAACACTGCTGGGGTAGAAGAGTAAGCCCAGCCTAAGTCCTGGCATGCATGTGAATTGCTTCTAAAGAGGGAAATGAAGTGTTGCCCAAGATGAGTAAAGAAGAGTGGGAGGGCATTGAGCTGAACAAACTTAAAAATATTTGACCATGAAATTGGTCCTTGGTAATCAGAGCAAAATTACTCTATCTACTACAGCTCCAGGAGTACAAAAGAACAAGATTATCTTTGCAATGGTCTTCAAGAGCATTTCCTCTTTTGGGAAATTCTGTAAACAAGCAAAATCCACACATTTGTCTTTTATACAACATTCTTCACCCAACATAGTATGACAGACATTTGAGAGGTAAGAGAAGTGCAGAATGTTGAAAAAAGGTGGAGTCCTTCTACCTCTTCACAGCTGTAAAATTCAATGAGTTAGGATCCAGTAAGGCAGCAGGGTGAGGCAGTTTGAGAAGTACAAAGCTTTTTACTTTTCACCATTGTCCTGGTGATCATTAACATTGAGTAGAGCCTTTTCTTTGTTTATAATACAACATTCCTTGTAGAATCAATAAAATCTCAGACCAAAGAAAAACTACCAACAATCTTCTTTCCAGAAATAGCACATTCTCAATTCTCGTTCACTCCTTTATCCGCCAGCTGTTTTAACTGATTAGTCAAAGGCACACTCCTTGTTGACATAAAATGTGTGGCAAAAACAAGTGTATAAATGAATAATTATTTCCAACACTTGCAATAAGATTAAGCGCTTATTGGATTAGGAAAGTAACAGGATTTAATGGGGTCATTTATGCTGCAACTCTAGTATAAAAATATACAGTGCACGCATACATATCAAATTACTATCTCCATAGTCCATCTAGCTATAACCATTTAAATATTTTATCTATACAGCAGTAATACATTTCTGGTCTCTTCCTTTTTATAGGTGTCCTTGGGCATCTCTGTAGTGAACACGTGGCACAGCTGTTATTGCCATTGGTGAACAAGCATTTTTCAGCATGAGCTAACTTCAGTAACTTATAACTTTCCCAGATCTGGGAAACTGCCCTTTAAGTCTCAGGCACATACACAAAATGCCTCTTTCACTGCCTCTCCTCCCTCTGTATGTTGCTGGAGTCATCACAACACTGCCAGCCTTCACTGCAGTGTTCCTAGAATTTCCTGAGAAAAAGAAAGGAACAGGAAAGGATTATTTGCAAACCCACATATGAACCACTGTATTGGCTGTGTTTGGCAAGCATTTGGCAGCAGGAGGGTTGTAGGGGTGACTGCTGGGAGGAAAGGCTGTGGGTTGCCCCATGCTGTACACAGCCATCTCCAGTGAGCTCCCCAGCAGACACACCACAGGACAAAGCTGAGCCCGTCAGGGAATTTGGGCTGTCTCTGAAAACATATTTAGGAAAGGGTAGAAACTACTGGACAGACAGAGGACGAGGAGGAGGAGGAGGGGGGCAGGAAAAGAGTGAGAAACAAGAGAGGAAAAACCAGTGACAGAGGTGACGTTCTTCAGCTCATTGAGGAGAGGACCATACCAGAGCAGATAGATATTCTTGAAGGAGCAGCAGCCCAGGAAGAGCTTGCAATGGAACAAGCAATTCCTGAAGGATTGCAGCCCATGGAGAGAACTCACACTGGAGCATGGGAAATGTGTGAGGAGGAAGGAGCAGCAGAGTTTATTAAGTGTAATCTGCATTCTTTATCCTCCCCGCAATGCTCCATAGGGCCGTGAGAGGAGACAGGACTGAAGGGGTGAAGTTAAGCTTGGGAAAAGGAGAAGCAGAAGAGTTGTTTTAATGTTTGTGTTCTTGGTTCCCACTACTCAAATCTATTTAAACTGGCAATTAAATAAATTCATTTTCCCAAGTTGTGCCTGTTTTGTCAAAGATGGCATTTGACAAGCGATCTTCCTGTCCTTACCACGTCCCTCAAGCTTTGTCATTCTTGGTTTTTTCTGATTTTCACCATCTTTCCAGCTGAGGAGATGGAGTACAGCTGGGTGGGCCTTTGGCTGCTAGCCAAGATTAATGCATCACACCATGTGCAATTGCTAGATTGATTTTTTCAGACACTATGATGTACGTATGGTTTTGTGATGCACCGTTGTATCTTAGTTTTCTTGGTTAATTTGCAAAAGAATGACCCTAAGTATCTGTGCCTTACTTGTAAGATCAGTATGCACATCTGAATTGTTGAAAGTTTCTTTTTCAGCCTAGTCTGCAGAGCAATGAACTCCCTGATGCTACCTTGATCTAGAGTTGATCAGGAGGGTCAAAAGTTCCTTGGTGTCAGAAATTGCAGGAGGATCAGAATAAACAGAGATGTTCACAAAAAAAAGTCTGACTGAATCCAAAAGAATACTTGCATCTGTAGAAGTAATCAAGAGAGGAAATAGCAGTAGTATTTCTATATTTCTAATGGCTCTGTCTTTTTACTTCTTCAAACTGAAAGAAGTCTGGTTTACATACCATCTGCACTCTGCCTTCTGTAGGTTTAATCTGTTATGTGTCCTTTAAAAACATGGACCTGCAAGCTTAAATTCCTGGAAAATAAGCACTAATATTGGATATAGGACCCTACTTATTAGTGACAGAAAAACAACCCTTTTTCCAGGAATAAAGTTAAATTAAAGCACCAGTAACTAAAGCTTTGTGGTTGTTGATGCTTCCCTTTAAAGGAAACACAGAAAGAGTAAAAAACACTGGGCAAATATAAGCTTTTTTAAACATTTTTAGCAATGTGAAATTCTTAATCTGAAGTGGACATTTCATTGTGATTTTGGGGTTATTTACTTTTTTAAAATACATTTCAAAGAAAATTGAATATGTATGGTATTTTCAAACCAGAAAATGGCACCATTTATTTTAAAATACGTCTTCCAATTTATTTTAAGGCATTTAAGGGAAGTTACTTTTTGTTTGGTTGATTGGACAAGTAACTTGATAAAATGAAATCAAATTCTCAGACTTGTTTGATACTGCTGAACCTGCCTTTTACACGTATATGAAAAATACATATAGTAAGTCAGATGAAAAATATTGACAAACTTTACCTGGAGCCAGACACAATCCACCTGGAGTGTTAAAGCTCTGGAGCTGCCACAAGGGAGAAATCTGAGCAAGGCTGAAGGATGAATCAGTGCTTCCTATTGATCCCAGTAAAGTTGCTTAGGTCTTTGAATATCAGAGAAAGCTATAAAACATATTAAAAAACCAAACAAACAAAAGGCATATGCCCTTTGATGTCCTTTTATTTAGGTAAAACTTCTAAAAAATTAAGATAAGACTGTACCTTACTTCCTTGGAAAGTGAATTTAAAACTTTGTTAATATCGCTTTATCTTTCAGTTTCCTGAACAAAGCAAAAAGTCTGGCCAAAAGAGGCAGATAGTACAGAATGTCAAACTGATTACTCCAAACTGGATTCCATACGTATAAGTCAATATTAAAGAGTAATGATATTTTCACCAAAACCATCTTCCCCTCTTATTGCTAGCAATGACACACCTCTCTCATTTGACCATTTAAAGACAGGACTCTGCTCAGAAGCCTATGTTTAGCTTTCAGGAAAGGGAATATCTTGTAAAGTTCAGGAAATACTCTCATTCTGAGAGCTGAGCATGTCTCTAAATACCTCACTTAGGTCTCCTAACAAATTCCTGTCCCTTATCTCTTTAATAAGTATCATGTTCAAGGTGAAGCTCCTTCCAAGTTTCAACGAAGAAAGTAGAGTAACCTCACCCCAGCCTGCTTTATGTAAGACAGGACAGGAAGGAAGATGGGAAAGAACAACAGGCCATCTGCTTACCCAGCACCCAGAAATCCAGCAGAAATACTAACTGAAAAGGTGGGAATCCTGAAATGGGATGCTGCACCTGAAGCTGTCAAGGCTGGAACATGCCCCTGTGGTATGAGATTTGATTGCACTGACTGTAGTCAATGCTGAACCTCACATCTCATCTATGCCTGTATTAACCACAACTGCATCAGGCCAAACTACTTCTGAAATTTTTCTGCCATTTCTTACCCAAATACAGGCTTCATTTTATGAAAGGCCAGTATCTTTTTGCTTTGTGATTTTGCTGCTGAAACTTCTTGTTTATGATAAAAGATCAAGTAGTCAAAGTCAATAGGGTTATTTTTCTCACTTTCATGAACTCTTCCCGTATAAAGTGGTTTCTGGCTATCAGTATTTATTACAAATCTACATAAAGAACACAATCAGTTTTCCTTGGGAGAGGGGCACAGTTATAGAAATTGAGGTCGTATGGGTGGAAGGCAAAATTCCTACCAAGACCTATCTCAGGACCAAGTGAAGCCACAAAGTCTCTATTGCAATGGAGCCATTGCAGGGTCTCCCATGTCCATGATGTGAAATGCATTCCCTGCCATCAGACAATCCCACTGATAAAACCTTGCCTCTGATTTTGGATTACACCAGTCCTATGTTCTTTATTTAGTTTTTCTAAGTCCAAACAGATTCCATTGATGCTGAGTTTTCTTAAGAATTGGCTTTTTATTTTTTTTTTCTATAAGAATGATATCTTGGACTTCTTATATTTGCTCAGGCACTTTGAAACAGATACAGATGTCCACATCCTCTCACCCTGTTCGTCCCCAAAAATCTCACCACATCCACATGGTCACTGACTGAACAAACTGACTGAACTTCCCAGGTCTCAGAATCAACTCAAATGGGGAATAGCTTATCTGATACTCTTTTCCATATCATCATACTGGACAGTACCCATAATTTGTTTTTGAGGATAAAATCACTATTATCTAAAAGGAGGCACTCAGGGGTGTGAAAGAATGGTTCAAATACTCTAGGTCTGTAACTTAGTCCAAATACATTCTTTAATTGTGTCATCGAATCTTTTTATCTTTTTCTTTCTAAAATAAAAAAAAATAAAAAATGTTATGATAGTGTGAATTGTTGGAATCTAAATTGGACAGAAATTGGAAGCTGTGATTTCTGCAACTGACCTAAATAAAATATGCCATAAACTCCCCATATATCCAAAGTTCAATAAATATTGTTCTATAAAAACATTAAGACAATGAAGTAGAACAGCTCAAGGGTTTTTGTTCCCTTTTAACTCTGTTCACATGTACATCTGCTGTGCAAAGCTAGGTGACACTTTCATGAAAACTTGAAGTGAATTCACTGTATGTTATTTTACTTACATACTCACCAAGGACGCAGATGTTCACATACTCTCACTCTTATCTACATCAGTGACCAAAGAGGAAAATAAAAACTGATTTTCTTGTTGTATGTGCCTCTATCACAGTTGCAAATCTAGGGCTTGAGAACACCTTCCCAGCTTGCATCTGTTTTATATATGAGGATTCATGAGCTCAGCACAGAATTTCTACTTTTCTACTTTCTTTTTGTTCCAATAAATACAAGAAAACAAACAAACCATGCATGAGTGAAAATAATTTGACCTAACACTTTTTCTTTACCCTTTTCCTATTTGAAGACCTCTTTTCATATTTTCCTAGTTCTTTTTCTGCTATCCTCTTAACTGAGCTCCTCACATCTCCCCTCTCCCAAATGTTTTCATTCTGATCATCTAGGCAGAGACACAGAAGTGATCACATCCTTTATCAGAGCAGTTTGTAGACATCACTATCACCCACACAACGTCTCACTTTCCCATATCTCCTCTGAGATCTACTATATGGGCCTAGACACAGGCTTCCTTTGAATATTTCTCTCTTTGTACAACTCATCCTTGTTTTCAAAAATGCTCTCTTCACTCTATGGTTAGATTTAAAGCAATACATGTATATTTGGTGACCAAAATTCACAAGTATAATCCAAGTTTACAACAAGAAAGTTGATTTACAGGAGAACAGCCTCTTTGCTGAGAAGATATCACACGGTTACTTCATTTCCTCTGCTGGCATCCTGTTGCAGACAAGGTAATATTTAAGATTTTATCCTGCACTTTCAAATCCACATATATAACTAGTCTGAATTATGCTTAGGACTTTTCCTCTGCAATAATGACACATTGCATCAGCCCCTCTCCAGATGTGAACAAAGTGCTTCTCCCAGAGTAGAAACGTGTTAGTGCAGGAGACAGGACTTGGCCAGCAGCTGGTGTTCATAATTAGAAAGGAATTCACTTCTGGTATGCACAGGAGGACCAGAGAGTCATCACCTCAAACACAACATATATCCTACCACATATCCCACCATATAAATCCCACCATGTATCCCTAAAGCAACTTTCACAACTAAACATCCTGAAAGCAAAGCAAGCCAGATGGATGGACAAAGAGATGTCTTTGCAAGTGTGACAGACTAAAAACATTAGTTGCTTTCTTCACAAAAGCTAAGGCTTAAAAAAACATACCCAAAACTTATCTTTAAATTGCTTAAAACACCGTGGCAATGTGTTTATCCTCCATATACCTTGTCATGCAGGCAGTGTCCATGCTGCTCACACATGGGCATACACACCTGAAGGCCAACCACAGGCCAAACACATCAGTGTCACTCTGAAAGAATCCCCACCCCACTGCGCTCATTGGAAGGGCTTATTTATACACTGAATACTTTGGGACTGAGAGCAGATGGGATCTGGACATAGATTTGTAGAGTTTGCACAGTTTGCTTAAAACTTCCTATGTAGATTTAATTCCTGGTTGCATATTCATTTTCCACGAGTTTGAACATAAGAGCAAAAATAATATGAGTCAGTCAGTAAGAGTACATTTCTTTGTAAATAGGAGTTCAGATTTCAGACACTTGACTTTTGTATAACTTGGACAAATTTACATTAAGTGACAAGTGATGTCACACTGCTGAAGGACATAAATGTCAATATGTGATATATCATTTATATAGTTTTAGACTCAAAAAAGAACTGTAGTAGGGAAACTGGAATGATTTTTTTTCAATACCTAGGAGAACCTTCAAGACCCATTTATTCCAGAAGGTGTTGCATATGCTCTACACTTTTCAGTTATTCTGAAAACACCTGAAAATTATAAGGATAGGAACACAACCTGAGTGTTCTTCTTCAGATATTAAAGGATTGACTCAAATTGTTTGTAAAACAATTATTCAACAAATCTATCTTCGACATTTTTCTGTGTTCAAGAAATATACAAAGCAACCTACAAGGATGTATAAATGCCTCACTTTTCATCAGCTGTAGGATTTGGTAGCATCCTTCACACATTTGGAGGTTGGAAGATGTTTGTGTTATCAGCTAAGCCCACCAAAACCAAGCTGGCATGGGGCTAAAGTTGGATAAACCATCAGCAAAATGGAGGTTTGTTGTTCATGCTGGGCTCTTCTGCCTTTAGGATATCATTTCCACCATGAGCCGGTCTCCTTAAGCTCCTTCAAGTGTTTTTCATGGCAACCCCCAGTACCAGCCTCTCAGAAAGTTACTTTTGTGGCCCCCAGGAGATGCAAATAGTGTGTTGATCATGAGTCTCTCCACCTCCACATGAAGGGATAAAACTGAAGAGACTGTCTGCTGTCAGCACAATGCATCTGGTTTGCCTTTGAGATCAGACTTTAAATTACGACTGAGGGCTCCCATTCACACAAGTGCCTCCAGCTTTAGCCTTGCACGCTCACAGTTGCCCAGGAAGCTATTGCTCTTTGAGATCATCTCAGACAAAATGCACCAACATAAAAATGGCTTCTGCCCTGACCCACATTACAGTTTCTCTAAACAATGCTTTTACCAAAGTTAGTCTAAAAAAACCCTCTACTTTTTTAAAGTACACCCACTACCTTCCTCAATGTTGCATCCAAAACAAAGATGTGTAACAGAGCAAGGTTTGAAGACCATTTTCTGAATTCTGAGTTAAATTAGCACTTTTAATACAACCAAAGTAGTGATGTCAAAGTGGAAACCTTGTATGTGCGCAGGGAAGGTAAGACTTTTAAGAGAAAGTCAAAAAAAAATCCCCTAAATATTACTGGTATCCAAAATTGTATGAAACTATAATAAAACTACAGCTACTTAAGGGAATCGGACATAGTATGACTGGATGCAGAAAGAAAACTGATACGTGTGCATATTGATAAGATGCTTAAGCTTTTGGAAATCAGTTAAATCAACAGAGTGGCCAAAACAACATAAAACAAAATGTTACCCCTTCAAATGCACAGGTTCTGATAGTGAAGCTTCCTATCCAGTCCACAGTTTCTTGCCATACTCTGTACCTCAGGGTTGCTTGAGCAAAGTGAAGTGATACAGTGGGAATAGAAATGCTTCATCTCAAAGGCAGCTGTATTTTTAAATATATTTTTTAGCACTTCGTGATGTATTTGCCGTGTCAGGAGACTTAAATATTTAAACAGGGTGACAAAGTTCATTTCAACCTCAATGACAGTCAAACCCCCTGACATCCCCCTTTTGTAATGTGAGCAGAATTTTCTTCATAGAAATAGCCCACCTCAAAGGAGCAGGGAAAGAAGAAAAAAAAAAAAGGTAAAAAAACTTCTGTTCCAACTTTTAAAGTCATGGAAGTCTTTGCAATGTCTACTGAGTCACCCCATTCATCTCTACAGAGGAGATGTTTGTTTTCCAAACAAGCCTCGGTCACCCATATGGTGCAGCTGCCCCGCTCGCCGCTCGCACGGGGCAGGTGAGGGCAGCACGGCAGCCGCGAGTGACCTCCGGGGCCAGGAGCTCGCCAGCCTCACCCCAGCCTTGAATCCTTCTTTCCCAAGCGCACTCTCAGCTCTGCCCGAGGGGTGTGCCTGTCCTCGGCCAGACCCGGCGATGAGCAAGCGCCTGTGAAATGCGACAGAACGAGAAGAGCGGATTTCGCTCCCCAGCCGGCGCGGCCCCGAGGCTCTGCGGGCGCCGGGTCACCCTGGCGGAGCCACCTCGTGGCCCGGCTCGGGAACGGCAGCAGCCGCCCTCCTCCCAT
>JAHLSL010000044.1:9331089-9364230 GCA_025920805.1 Petroica traversi
CCGTGTTCCTGCGCTCATCCGCAGGGTGTGCGGGGCACCTTGGCCCGGCTCGGGAACGGCAGCAGCCGCTCTCCTCCCGCGCTCCTCCTTCCCGACCAGCCGGGAGAGATCCGGGAGCCGAGCCCGCTGCGGCTTCCCCGCCCCGCGCCCATCCATCGTGCCCCGCACACCCTGCGGATGAGCGCAGGAACACGGAGCAGCATCCAGCCCAGCCTTTCGCTCTGCGCAGGGCATCCGCAAGAATCACACCATGTGCCTGAGAGCCTTGCCCGAACGCTTCTGCGGTTCTGGATCACCGTGGCTCCAGGAAGAGCGGTGCTGGTGCAAGCCCACGTTGGATGTTGTAGCTGGGACACGGAGAGGCAGGCAGAGAACAGAGGCAGAAATATATTCTGCTGGGGTGGCAAAAGGTAGTGACTGTCCTCTGCTGAAGTACTTGGCTTGTATTAGGGAACAGCCTGCTTGAGACGAGAGGCAGGAGAGGGCTCGCACAAGTCCCATCCTTGCACTTGCAGGAGGGAGATTGAGGATCCAAAGATCATACGGTCAACCCAGGACACCCTTTCTGTCGCTATGGACAGAGGGAAGAAAAGATCACCTTGGAAAAGAACATTCTGGGGAAAAGAAAATAGTTTGTTATGTGAAATATGTCTTATGCTGAATAGTACAAAGGTATGAAAATATTAGTGTCTCTTGCATGAAGAGCAGTGACTCCACTGACAAATCACAGAATCATAGAATCATCAGGGTTGGAATGACCTTTAAGATCATCCAGTCCATCAATCCAGCACTAATACTCTAACCCCTAAACCACTAAACCAGGGCTAACCCCTAAACCACACTCAGCACCAGATCCAAATGCCTCTTAAACCCTTCCAGGAATGGTGACTGCACAACCTCCCCAGGGGAACCTATTCCAGTGCCTGACCACTTTAACAGTGAATTTTTTTTTCTAATACCTAATCCTCAGATTAGGTAGCCTCCTCTGTTTCAGCTGAAGGCCATTTCCTCTGGTCTTCTCACTGCAGCCACAGTAAAAGAGACTGACCCTCACCTCAGTACAGCCTCGTTTCAGGGAGTTGTAGAGAGGGAAGAGGTTCCACCTGAGCCTTCTCTTCTCCAGGCTAAATACCCCCTGCTCCCTCAGCCCTTCCTCGCAGGACATGTTTTCTAGCCTTTCATGAGCTTTGTTGCCCTTCTCAGGACACACTACAGCAGCTCCTCAAATGCCTTTTATAAAGTGAGGGGCCCCAAACCAAGTGCAGTAAAAACAACACCTCAAGAATGGCTTTAAAGGATTTAATCTGCTGAAAGGGCTTGACTGGGTTGGGTGGTTTTTTTGTGAGTGTGTGGTTCATTTTTTTTTCTAACCAGTGGGCATGTGGAGGGGCTGTGAGGAATGGGGCAGGAAGAGCAGCACCTGGAGCTCCCTCTGCCTTTGCTGTGTTCCTCTCCTCACAGTAGGGCCAGCACATGAACAGCTGAGCAGCCTGTGGGAAGGAAACAGAAACCAATTCCCTCCCAAATACACCAGGGTGCTTGCAGCCCTGTTTTTTACCCAGTGAATCAAAAGGCATAAGGAAATGGGAAATGGGGAAATTATGCCTCATGTTCTTCCAGAGCATTGCAGGCCAGTACCTTGTCAGACCTGTTTTTCAAGCACAGAGGTGTAGAAATGGCCTCCTACACACACACAGGGCTAACACAGAAGTCCCCAGACCCCATATCTTCAAACAGGAACAAGACTGAAGAAGCTGATTGCCTAAACTATTTTGGCACTTACCTTGTTCTTTTATTCGTCCTTAGATCCATCCTTCCATAATCAGCTAAAACAGACGGTCTTCCACACAGGGGCCAAGATTTTATGCCTAAAAGCCATGCCTGCTGTACAGCCATGCTACTGGCCATGAGACTTGGGGAGGAGCAGAATCATCCTGCCAGGAACTTCAGCTTCCTATTCAGTCAGGGAGAAGGCAAAGAAATTAAGTTTCTCCATCCTCCTCCATTTCCAACTTGGCCTGTGCAATAGCCTGTGTGGCTAAACAAGAACAACAGGATCTTGTTATTCCAACATCTTACTCTAGAAAAAAAGTGGGTCTGACATGTTCCTACCTCTATATCAATCTCTGCCCCTCTATTATGCTTGTGCAAGTTTTTGTGGAGCTGCTTAGTAAAGCAGTATCTGAAGCAGCCCAGCCTGAAAAAATGCTTTGAAAATTAAAATAGGGTGATTGTCCTCAAAAGATTTGTATCCATTGTATTGCCTCATGGAGCTGTTGGAATAAGCAGAAAGGCAGCATTCCTCAGCCAGCTTTTCCAAGATTAAATGCCTGCTGCTTTCCACCATTGCTGAACCATCAGAGTCACAGGAAAAATCTTCATATAATTTCTGTGTGTGATACAAAGACATAGACTTCAAGCCCCTGCTTGGTGACTCTCAGGGAGTCCTGCAAAGCCCCATGGAGCCTTAGTCTGATACCTGCAAAATCAGCTTCTCTGCCTGAAAGAGCAAGTAAGCAAAAGACTGTGGCATACTCTGATATAGTTAAAATGGAACCCATAAAAGCAGCGGAGCTAGAAAATCCCCTGCCACTCTCAGACAAGGGGTTCTGGGGCAGATTTCTGGCTCTGAGGGGTGGTGGCCACCCATGCTGGCACAACAAGCTGGCACAGGGCAGCTCTGTCAGCGTGGCACTGTGCCCAGCTTGTCAGCTCTGCCGGGAGAGTTTCCTCACTGCCCTGGGTCATGCCTTTCTCACAAAGATTTTACAGGGATGTCATAACTATACATCCTCACATATGCCCGGTTAAGAATTAGAGCTTTCCTAATCCTGCATAATTATTAACATGAGAGCAATTAGACAGAAAGATCAAATAGCTTGTTATTAAAAGACCAGTGAAGAGCTACCAACTGGCATAAGAAATCTTGATTCCATAATACTGGAATGAAATCCATAATCTGTAGAATGTTTACATTATATGATTTATATTTTATGGGATGTATCATTCAAATTCCACCTGTCCTGTGCTATGTGGGAACAGTATAATTCATCATGTAGATGTCCAGGTGAAGGAGAAGTGACATCTTGTGTGGCTGTGTAGCCTAATCCCACATTTTTATGGTCAGACTTTAGACTATTATTTTAAGTTCATCTAAAACATTAGTTAGAGATTCTGATTTATAGCTTTTTTTTTTTTCATCATTGAACTGATAAAGTAAGCTATAATGAGAACTTTCTGGATGATAGATGTCATTCTTCTAAGCAGTGCTATTAGCACTTGTCCGGTTTCAGGAATATTTATTAAAGAAAAAAAAAGCCACACATATGGCTTGGTATAATTATGTAGCCCTTCAGAGTAAAAGAACTGTTTAAGAGAACACATATTCCTAAAGCTATGTTTATCTCCTTTTAATTCCTATTACTTTTTCCAAGTCTGTCAGCTTTACATATAATTTTACATTTTGTCAAATGAAGTTGATAACACTAATTTCACAGAAATAAAGGCCAACATTCATAAACTACAATATCAAGCCAACACATGCCAGCATCTGTGAAGGGAAAGGGGGATAGGAAAAAGGCCTTGTTTTGGTAGGCAAACAGATCTCAGTTTGCATTTTACAAGGATTATCATTAGTGTTGAGCAAACTCAGTGTCTGTGAACATCTTACATTATTCTTGTGGACCACAGGTTTTGAAGAGCTAGCTTGATTTTGCAGACATTTCTTTGATGCACCTTAAACTCTTTTTTAATCCCCCACGTACGAATTGGAACTGTACTATAACTTAGCAGATAGGTTATAGTAAAAAAGCCTCACATAGCTACCTAATCTGCCAGGTATTTCTTTGGACCATGAACAGAAGGTATTACTAGTATTCTTTCACTAGTATTTACTGTTACTAGTATTTCCTTTCTTCTGTCCATATTATTAAATTCATTCTTCACACAGTGTTGATATCTCTTTTTCCATGCTGCTTTCTTCTCTTTACTTCCCTTATTTTATCATTAGGCATTATTCTATGTCATCATCCTCTGAAAAGAACAAGAAGCTAATAATATTTCATGATTAGAAGTGCTCTTTGAATGGGCTTGTAATGAGGTAAAATGAGTTCACCCATCTCTAGTTTTTTGTATACAATATTCTCCTAATAGTGAGAAATACTTTGACAGAATCCCCTTAATTAAAACATTCAACAAACTGAGAGCCTGTAGTAGCAGGCTTTGTAGGTTTACACAGTACTGTACCTTAAGCAGTGGTTGGGCTGAATTCAAGGGTAAATTCGTGTGATCTATGATTTCTTTAGGCCAAAGCTATTTTATACTGCCTTAGATTTTTTTATTTTAGTGTACTTAAACACCTTCAGAATTACTTAATTACCCCAGAATAATTTTGATTCACAATCACTGATTAATGTATGAGTTACATTTTTGTCCCCTTGCATGAATCCTTTACCCTTAGTCTATTTTACTGTAAAAAGCTTTGACAATGTTAGGGTGTGCTTCATGGGATGTGCTGCTTCACTAATGGACTCCTTGTGAATAGTGCAAATATCAAAGAATTTTTTCTCTGTTGTAGGAATCAATTACATTTTCTTTTCCTTGCAAGCAGCTGTGAGGTTTGCAGCTCTTTACACAACACGGGCTTTTTAAAGTGAAGAAATGCAGAAAACTACTGATAGAAAGTTACTTTCCCATTGAAAGTTATTACAGCTTGTCTGTGGGCAGAGAGATTTTCATTTAATAAAAAAAGTCCAGAAAAAAGAAGAGATGTTATAAATAAACAAACCAAAACTATTATTTCATTGTAATATCCATGGCCCTTAGCTATTGGTGATCTAAAATCAAGCCAGAAACACAACACTGCCAAATTGTTTACCAGCCAGTGTTTGTAAAAGCAAAAATAAGATTAGCACATTGAACACTACATTTTTGGTGTCAACCTTTCTCTAGACTTTTCTATACCTGTGGCAGTTGCTCCAGAGAGGTGTGATGGACAGAGAGGAACAGGAGAGTGCCTGACATAAGTGGTGCATTTATTTGAAGTTGTAGGGCAGCAGCTCGGCTGGGTTCAAGTGAGTTCGTTGACACTACTTCTTGGAATTACTTATTCTTGGTGGTGTACTTTGATTAACTCTTTGAAAAAAATGGTGTTCAGATGTTATGAGGCAGGAACTGACAGTCATTCTGCAATAGCGTGGGAGTTTATAGTTTACTCAGCAAAAGCTTGCATGCTGGTGTATTTTAGAAATGTTGGTCACCTCAGTACTTGAGAACTTATTCTTTTTGGAGTCTCTTAGTTCTCCAGAACAGAAATTAAGTGCATAGTTTCAGAGTTTGAATTTCACTTACTATTTTGTTGCTTTCACAGAACCACCATTTTAACAAGGTCTCCACTATGTACTTGAGAACAGTTATGAACTCAAATGAACCGCCTGTCCCTGACGGAGCAAACTCACCTTGTTTACTGAGTACTGATAAATTCAAAGGATAGGGTCTTTCTCTTGATGAACTGACACAACTGGACCAAAGTTTTCTGATGTCAAGAAAAGACCCTGACAGACCTCAAAAGTCTAGGAGTCACAGTGTAATTTCATACATCCAAGAATGAAAAAAGGCAGTGAAAAACAGGAATGTCATTAGAACTGCAACTTTAATATAGCATATGAAAGTTTTATAGAAGCATGGTGCAAAATCATCCTTAACCACATTTTTACACATACATGTTCAGGATCAAATTTCAGTTATAGTTGCTGAAGAACTGTAATCACTGGAAAAGACACATGGCATAATTTTACTCTGCAAGGAATCAAAAAGCTGCTCCAACAGCATGCATCAGAGAAGAGCTGGTCAGTTTTATGAGAAAGAGAAATGATGCACTGTTGGTAACAGCTCAGTCACAGCCTGGTCTTACCATGATAAGACTGCACCTATATCCTCATGTCTACCTATCTTCTGTGTTACCTGGGCTGGACATGTCTTTGGTGCTGTTAAACTCATATTTCCAAAAGCCTACTCTGGGAAACTAAGGCTCCTAACATGTCTTTTCCGCTGTCTTTTTGGCAAGTAGGAAGTGAATATTGTTCTTTCCATGATATGCCCCATGCCCACATCCCTGTGTTGTTAGTTGTTAGTCAGTGCAGATCATTTAGCACAATGTACTTCACCTGCCAGGAGAAGGTGGATCCAGTTGACTCACTTACTTCACATCATGCTGGAAATGTCAGACAGTGTATCTATATATATCATACATGTCTGCCATGACAATAGGAACCAGAACAGATCTAGCTGGTTTTCCTGCTATCAGGATAATGCTGCTAGCTTGTGAAAGGCGTTGTGGGAAAACTCTTTGAATAATTTTTGAGGTGAATCACAACCACTAGGTTTGGAAAATTATTAGGTCATGTAGACTAGCATTTCTCAGCATTGTAGTGGCCAGTAATACCATTGCAACATTTAATTACCAACATTTACATAAGGAAGGACTCAAACAAAAAGGAGATAATAGTAAAGAAATATTCACAACTCTTTGGTTCTAAATGAAAAATGTGGTAGTGGTACAACACACAGAAATCCTTCTTTTTTCAAAAATAGCAAATTTTTTTTAGCTTCTCCATTGATTTAAAGTGGCTGTAAAACTGTAGGCTCAGCAGCAAATAAAAAAAAATCCTGAACTTTCTGTATTTGTGAGCAACTACTTAGTTGTTAAAAGGGTTTTTTTTAAAGTAATGAGCTATGTCCATATTTACATGTTCTTTTCACTTAGAAACACAAAGACAGCATCATTCTCGTGTGATTCCCTAGTTGCTACAAGAAGTTTCAAGTGTCATCAGCACTTGATTAAATTAAAGTTTCTCCAAGTTTTACAGCTTCCTTTAAAGCTGTCCTACAGGTTCTTTAAATGCAAAAAAATTTTTAGTTTCTTCCACAGGGAATAAATTTGGTGCTGTTCCTCTCTGAAAAGTTCATTTTCTCCTGTGCTTACCATAGAGAGTTGCAGCAAGAGTACTTTATGAGTACAAAGTAATGTATACAATTAAAAGAAAAAACAACCGGGAAAAAAAAAGGCAGTGTAACAGAAATCTCTTCATGTCCACTATGTGCAGAAAGTATAAGCCACAAGCACCCATTTTTATCTGTGTCAGAGGTGACTTCTGTGATGCCCATCAGTGTTGCTGTACATGTCATTGGTTAGGCCACTGTTAGGGGGTTTACTGTAAAATTCCTCTTGCAAATGTTTTTGAAGGGCAAATAGTGATTAGATCAGTATCTTTCAGAAATGGAAGCTCTGAGGCAACATCAAAATTAGTCTTGATGACCAGTACCTTACAAACCAGATTAAACTATGCGTTTCTGAGAGTCACATTGCAAAACAACACAAAACTGAAGGCTTTTCTTTCCTCTTTATTCCTTGGGTAAAAGTTATATAGAACATATTAATTAAAGTGGGATGAGCTGGCTATCTTGTGATTTGTTCCCAGTAACTACAGGAAAACTTTATCTGACCTTGTGGATGTGTGAGGAGAGTTGGGAAGAAACACATATTGCTTGTGCTAGAGACTGCATCCTCACTGTAGAAAGGTTAATGAAAGTAGAGTCCAGGCTCTAACCTGCCCTGCCTAGTTAATTCACATGGGGATTTTATTAAAAGTAACCTTGTTTTGGAGTTAGAGGGTTCAGGTACAGAAAAAATTAGGGAGTGATGCAAGTTGCCATTAAATGATACAGAGGAGTTGGCAGGGAACAAACTTTCTATTTCCTCCTTCCCACTCCTCACTTCACAGTTTGCCTCCCCCTGGTCATGCTGACACAACTAGATGTTGGGCTGTGAAATAACCAGATCCCTGAAATGATCCAAGTAAAAATAATCCTTCAGAAGTCTACAATTGAAGTATAACTCTAGCAGAGCTCTTGGAGGAAAATTTTAATGCTTATTTTATTTAAAATAAATGAGACAGAAATGATTAATTGTGATATCAGAAAAACGTTATTGTTAAGCATTATAAAGCAGTGGATCATGTTTTTATCAATTCATGGATTTTTAATTTTTTTTTTTACAGCCAGAAGGGACTAAGCGTTATGAAGATGATTTCAAGCTCATGGAGAACAAATGAATTGAATTTTGAGCGAAAAGTCAAAATTGACACCCTAAAGTTAAAACTAGATTGGCAGGATATCTAAAAATGCAATAGTGAGTATTTTTAAAAGAGAAAGAGAGTGAGATCTAACCTTAATAACAAGAAAACATAGAAGACCAAGTGTAAGGTTTTGAAAGATATATTTATCCCATTTACATATTACTGCTGCTTGCTAAAGCTGTCTCTGCCTAGTTAGAAAAGATTGATGAAAAAATGCTAAATAATAGAAATGGAAATGTGTGCATTTCATGCAAGTGAAGCAGCGAACAAGAGAATGAGCAGATTGCCTAATAATCAATGTCTGTCTACATGGTTGGCAGGGATAACTTTTAAAACCAGTGCTCAAAGACCTACAAAAGAGAAGAGATGGTAGGTAATGAGACAGGTCCTTTAATAATATGGCAGAGGTATTTTAGTCCCTAAATTATTTGTATATCATGCACTGTATTGTAATTCTGCTACTTTTACAAAATATATGTGAAAACTATGCTGTTTATGCTAGAACACTTAAAGAATTGTCTGTGAAAGGCAAGGTGATCAGATGTTAGCAGAAAAAAAAATTAAATGTGCCCTGATTGAAAGTGTAGTCTCAAAAGGGGGTTTTGGCCCTTTACGTGAACATGCAACTTTCTGTTTTCAGTCTGCCTAGTTTCCTGGACTAGACAGCACATTTAAAAAACACTTATTCAAGGAAATTTCATTTTGATTCCTGTAGCTTAGGAGGCTTCAGCAAAATTTTCTCATCTGCTTCTCCATTTCACTCACTTACTTGAACAACTTTCTCTCCTCTGCTTGAGTTGAAGCAACCTTTCATCAGCATCGTTCCAACCATCTCTTTCTTTCAGCTTCATCACGACCAGATGGCATGGTGTAGTATTAACCTGTTTACATTTTAGATTCTCTCCTCCCACACTGTAGGTAGCTGGGACTTGTTTGGCTACAAAAAAAATAGTGGTGGAAAAACCTCCATTATTTTTTAGAGAAATTTTAGGAGAAGAGTGAAAGATTCTCTGTTTTTTACAAAATAGAAAATAAATCCAGATTTACTGATCCCTTCTAGATTGCACAAAGGGATTTACCTTGACACAGTTTTGGGCAAAGGAGGAGAAAAGAATGCAGTATAGTAATATTAGTGCCATTTCAAAATCGTTTATTGCTGAGCTCTGATTTTTTTTAGTGTCATTTTATTCTTTGCATATTCATTAGGGTCTTGTTCTCAGCCATAACTTCTCAGGCCTAATCTAACATGAACAAAACAATATTTAAATCAAAAACATTTTGAACTCAGATTAGAGTACTCATATCTTCTGCAAGCTCTTTGCCTTGGTGCCAGGTAATATATTTCTCCTTCTGACATGAATACGCACATGGTATTACTAAGCTATATGTGGTAGATATCTTTGCAGTATTTTTTTCCCACATCCATATTTATCAAAAAATCTTTTCAAAATGTTAATATAGTCCTAAATGTTGGGAAAAAAACATCGGTTAAAGGGGCAATTTAAAAGGGTCACTTTTCATTTCAGTTTACTGGTGTTTATTTCTTCTAAATGTTACATTTTAACAATTGTTATTTTTATCTAGACTCCAGGCCTTTTGTGTCCATTATTGGAAGAAAGACAAGAGAACAGTGAAAGACTGGATGAAAAAGATTTACACCTTTTCCCTCGCTAGTTACATCCATGTAATTACAGCAAAGCACTGAGTGGGTACCACTTTGCCATGCACCTGAAGCATTTTTTCCTTGACAGTGCACTGACAGTTTAGTAACACAGCCCCTACTGTGACTGACAGTTGGCTTTGGACTAAATCATATAAAATTGAATAGGAGATGGTGGCTATTGGCTAGTTCAGCCAAAGTCTATTTGGCAGACTAGATTAACCTCCATGAAGCTCTGCATTATTGCACAGTTCCATGAGATGCTGGTGTCTGCAGCACAGGTTTACCCTTAGTTTGGCTACTAAGAGTAGCCAAAGGCAGCACAGTAAAAAAGCAGAGAATCACTGAAAAGGCTTTCTTTAGCTGTAACAAAGATTACATGTGTGCCAAACACATCAATATGGTAGATGACCTGACAGAATCAGTGGTTAAAACAATTTAGTCTTCTTAGGAATGTTTTTTCCTGGGGTAAAAGCTCAAACCTCAGCTCACTCAAAAGAAAATTATTCTAGAGCATAATTTCTATAGTTAACACCTTAGGAAGGAAAAATGAGTAAATGAATACTGTTACATCAACACTTCACTTCATTTAGTATTTTCCAAGAGCCAGTTCAATGCCATCTGAATCTGTAAATTACAGGAATGAAAAGGATTTAAGTCTGTTGATTGGGGAAAAAAGCAAATAGAATATTTCTATTGGAGAAGCAAAATATGAAGGTGATCTGAGAAATTGCATTAATGTAAGCTTTTGCCTAGAATCACAGATGAGTCTAGTGTCTGTGACTGAGAGATGAGAAAATAAACAGGAGAGTAAGGAAAAAATGAATGGAAACATAGTATAAGCCCTGCCATCTGACCTCTGCCAGCAGAGCCCAATGTTGATGGGAGCTCCTGTGTGAGTTTTCCAAACCAAGTTTGTGCTCTTCTCAAGGGTGCAAGGACTGCAAGATTAGGGCTCCCAGCTGATCTGCATAGACCCCAGTGAGGGAGGAGATTGTCACATATAGTTATCCTTTACTTTAGACACCTAGACCAGTTGCAATTCAAGGTAATCAAAAGTAGGGGCCCAGGATTCAATTGCTTTCTCCCAAATTGAGCATCAAGTGCTTGGAATAAGTTGGGGTAGCCAAGATGTCAGCCCAAGGTGTCACACAGGCACTACAGAAGTGCGGTGCCCTTCTGCTGCAGCACCTTCAGGCCAGACAGGTGACAGGAGGGTATCTCCAGCCTTCAGGAAACTGATCCAAGAACCTAATTTCTCTTTTTAACCCCCCAGGAAGGTGTAGGCACCTGAATCAGTTAATTCAGGGGCTGAAGTTAAAGAACATGATTACAGACCTCAGAAAGTACTTACATAGACAGGCGGCTTTGTCCATTTGCCCTTGCAAATACACATCCTCTCCCCAGTGTTAGTGACTTTTGACTCCTGCCACCAAGACTAAGAGGGGATTGTTGTGGAATGCTGGAGTCCTTTTCCCTCCTGTCCCTGTCCTTCTCAAGGAGGGAACTTTATTGAAGTGGGGCAATAGCAAAACTCTGCCTGATGCTGAAGCCTATAGCTTCAGGCTGTCTTAATCCAGCCTGCTGTATCTCACCTCTTCTGCTTGGCCTCTGTCTGACTGCCTGAGCAATTCACGCAGGGTGGAGGTGATATTTGTGCAGAGGGGTGGGGAAAATCCCACCCTTGAAAAAAATGCTAGGATGCTGAAAAGGGGCCATGTTTTGTACATGGCCCCTGGCAGATTCAAATGTTCGATTGGAATGAAGCAAAATCAGGGCTTGAAGCATGGGTCTTTATCTTCCATGTAAGTGTCCTAATATCCTCTACATTACTGGCTTCTCCAGAGTTGCCTTAGAACACTTGTTTCATCCTGAGACAAAGAGGGAAATTTCTGAATTTTTGGCAGGATAGTAAAACCACCCAGCTACAGTCTCAAGGCATGCACCCTCTTCTTCATGGGAGGTGAGCAATCACACGCCACGCTGTTCCCTCAGGTACTGGCCCAGCTCCACAGGCTGATAAAGAGGGATAATAGGTCTACAGCCACACCTCCTTCCTTTGCCTTTTTGACATCCTGCTCCCCAAATCTGAGTGACAACAAAGGCTACCGTAGTTCCTGGGCTGCCTAGGACACCCACAAGGCAGCCTGTCAGGTCCTGCATGGATGCCAAGGCTCAGCTGGGAGCAGATCCTCCACAACACAAGCCGCTTTGGAGACTCAAAAGCACTTCATTCCTTTTCCAGCCACCGGCAGCATCACCCTGGGTTACCTGAATTATTCCAGGGTCCAAAGTTTCCTTCCCACCCTGCCATTCCGCTCCTGCATCGCATATCCCCCACTGGCCAAACCTCACCTGTTGGAGGGGCAGGAAGCGGGGGGAAATTAAACAGTCGCTGAGAAGGCTCACATAAAGCAGAAAGATGAGTGCTCCAGCCAGCGCTGGCAGTGCCGGCACAAAGTTCCCCGCGCAGCGCTGCCAAGCAGCTCGCTCCTGCCTGCGACGCACCTGCCGGCCGAGAGCCGCGCTGCCCCTGCCAGGGCTGCCCCCAGCAGCGCACCGGCCCCAAAGAGCCAGATCCAGCTCCTAGTCCTGATGGAGTAACGCATCCCTAGCATCCTTACCGCCTGTAAGGGGCCACAGAGCAAACCGGGAACACACACTTTTCTGTCCGGAGAATCCTCGGCGGGATTTATGGAACACCGCTGAGCACTTTTTAACAGAATTCAATGCCGGAGAATGATTTTCAGTGAATCTTTTATTCATCTACACGTGGCAAGTCATATCTGCAGGGGGAAAAGAAAATTCTAAAAGAAGCCCAAACAATAATAATAGAACAATTGTTGCTTGAAAATCCTGATTGCCTATAAATTATAAGTCAATTCAGCTCTGTGACAATTTATGTTTTCATTTATGAAACCATTCTTGTTATTAACTTTCAATCTTGCTTACTGAGGGAAGTAGGAATACACCAAGCAGGCAAATCATTTTAAACCACGTCTTGAAAACCTAGGGTTATGGCACACGGGACACGTTTATTACCACTGTTTTAGAGCATATGATAAGTTGAAAATGGGGCCCTATTTCAAGCAGCAGGGGTTGGTTAGGACAAGGCAACTTACCATGACCGCAGTTTCTAATGTAAAAGTGTCAATGTGCTCGGTATATTCATAATGTGTTTATTCTCATTACAGTTTTCAATTTGTCAGTGTTTTACTGGCATGCAACCACAGAGCACAGACAGCTATTGCTGGTTAACCTTGTTATTGCAGACAAGTTACAAGTCCTGACAAGAGTCTGATAACTGTGCCTACTTATTTTAAGCCCTGCATGAGGAAAGGGTAGGAGGTTCAAAGTAAGTTATGCTTTCCTGTGTGAGTCCCCATATGATCACTCAAAGTTACTGTAAATATAAAAGCAGAAGTGCCTGATTGCCATTTTGTCATTATGACATTAGACAAGAAGGTAATCAAAAGACAGAATCAAACATGAGGCTGAAGTTACAAAAGTGTAAACCCCTGAAGCCTCAATCCTCTAAAGCCAGTGTATGGATTTAGTCACCTGTTCAGGTCTTTTCAGGATGGAGGACTCATTTACTTGCAAATAATCTGTCCTGGAATCTATATCCCAGAAGGAACAGTGACCAAACAGGTAAAGAGTGGAAATTACTATTTCTTATGGAAAAAATATGCTTTTCTCCTCCTCCTCCTCCTCCTTTTCCTTTTGACACATTTATCACATATTCATCTGTCTCAGCACCTTTTTGTATCCTGACGCAGACTTTGTAAATTTGCTGGGTCAGAATAATCTCTTTTCCTATTAAAAAAACCAAAACAACTTGTAAAAAAGCCCATGATCTAGCTCTGATCTTTGACTGAGGCCTGCTGGAATTGACCTTACCAGTTGACCAAATGCTCCACAGCAGTTAAAAAATAAATATAGAGTCATGGAGAGGTAAAAAGAAAAAAAAAAGTGTGCAAATTCATGGATCATGGTAAATCATATAACAATCTTACAGTTTCCCAAAAAGAGATATGTAAATAAAGTCTTTTTAATTTTCAGAGACACTGGCTATGCACTGTTCTTTAAAAATGAGGATTGTGGATGTGCAGCCCTACAATTAAAGGATTCATTTTCTATTTATATTTTGTCATCTAAATGAGAAAGCCACCAAGGACCTCTGGGAAAAAAAACAAACAAACAAAAAAAACAAACAAAAAAAAAGGAATGAAAATATAAGAAAAGGGGGAAAAAAAGAAAAAAAAAGGAAAAATAATAAATCTCTTACAAGCATCTGCCAGTGGCCATTTGCACATCATTTCTGATTGTAATCCTGCTGTGGAGAGAAGTGGTGCTGCCCTGTGCATACCTTTGGTTTCCGCAGAACTTCCTTGTCATTAAGGTCTATTAGAGTTCATTAGTGTACTACAACCTGAGCAGCCAACATATGGGAGATTGAGCAGAGAGAGCCAGGATTTTGCTCTCAAAAAGCATCTGATGCCACTTGGAAATCCTGCTTCTTCAGTCTAGGAACATGCTGCCTCTGGAAAGGCAGTTTCTTAAACACATAGCATTCTTTCAGGGGCGGCCCATTTTACCAGAAAATTAAAAAAAAAGAGCTAAACTCAGAGAGCTGTGGAGCTGCTGTAAAATCAAAATTAAGAAAACTCTTTTCTGATTCATCTTTTAATGTTTCTTTAAATTAGATGGAGAGGAGAGATAGTTACTTGCTTCACCCTCACCCTTCTCCACCCTATCATTTAACCACAGAAAAGCCTGATTTATAACAACAGCAACTTCTGTACTATCAGACATCTACAAGTTTTTCAGTCTGCAATTTTACCTCACATAAATAGATACTGCAGACATGCTACAAAAAGTTAGAACCATTTAATGAACTACTACTAATGTGACTACACTTCTGAGGACATGCAGTTCTTTCAAATGTATTTCCAAGTGAAATAGCGCTTCTGAGATTTATTATAACACATATATTTTTTTCCCTGAAAATTCAGGGCTCAACTAGTAGGAAAGCCAAGAGTGGTTTTTACAGACATCTCCTTGTTAGCTCTGAATTGGACCATTTTCAAGATAGATGGCTTTAAGTAGAATTGTGCTTAAATTATTCTTAAGTATTTGAAAACTGGTTATTTTCTTCTTTGAAATCTGTTTTGATCCAAGCTTGATTTAAAGAAAAAACACAGTAAATTAAATGCAAAACTGTCCATTTCTGCATTTGTTGTTTTGCAGTCCTACAAATGTTCTGCATTAGAATACTCCAACTCAGAGTAGAAATTTCCCACATCATTTCACAAAGCTTCAAGATGGAACACCTATTCTTCTGATAAAATGTTTGTTTAGAGAAACCTCCCAAGCTCCCTGGTGCCAGTTTTGCCACCTTGGTAAATATTTATAAATGAGTCACAAGCCTCTGAACAAAACCTTTGGATTGGAGCCTGACTGAAGCACTGATATTAGTACCCATATTCATATTTCACTTGCTGACCTTGTATCTGCCACTTTTATGGTAAAATCAAATGCTTTTCATCATTAAAATTAAATTTCTGTCTTATATTTCAAGCTACGTCTAAATTCTACTCCTTGAAGTTCATGAAGGCATGTTTCTTTATGCATCATACAGTTGTTAGCACCATGAGTCTTGGGTAAGGTAACACTCCTGATGAAGTTAAACCATAAGGGATGTTTTCTTAGGTCTGTGAGAGTGAAATGGCACATTTAAATCGATTTTGTTTATATCCAGTGCACAAAAGAAGCTTATTTTTATTCTCTGATACACCTTGGTATCAGGAGGTGAAACGTCAAGTGTAATGAGGAATAAAAGGGATCACAGACATTCCACCAAAAAAAAATTACATTTTTTTGTACATGAGATTCCATGCTAGGGTTAATCCCATTTTTAGTTCTGTGGCTGACAGTCCATAGGGACTGTGGTGTCTCCACACAGCTAGGCTACATAGGCAGCCTGTGTAGCTCTCATTGGGCCAGTAGATTTGCATGGCAACACATTGTTTTGAAAACATCAGAGTTAAATTAAGGTTGTTTGTTTGGTTTGGAGTTTTTTTGTTTTGTTTTGTTTTACATTAAGTGCCAAGAAGAATGATATGAACTGTGTGAGGTCCATCACCAAGGGATTCCTGGCCACCATTTCTGTCCAGTCATTTACAACTTAGAAAAGCTAGGCCTAGTTTTCTGAGACAGTTTCATCCCAGGATCAAAACAGAATTCAGACCAACAAGGTCTGAAATTAAAGAAAAGAAATATAGTCTCAGTGGCAATCCTCATATTGATCTTCATGAGGCTAAGATCGTTTCATCTACATCAACAACAACCCCAACTGGAGACCCAGAGATGTCAGGCTGATCACTTTGCATGTCTCTGTAAAAGAATGTTGGGGACAGAAGTTGCAATTGGGCAATGAGCCTCCTATAGAAATGCAGGAATTGTGCTGGAAGGAAAAGACCTTTCTTTCAGTCATTCGAGGCAAAAGCACAGCAGGTATTTTCTTGAAGGTCTGTGTTCTGCCTGGACCTTTCAGATCTATAGCAGAACAAAACAAAAATCTAAAACAAAGAGAAGTATTCATTCATTTTTTCCCCCAATGTTTTAGATCTGGAAAAATGTGACAGAGAAACTCTAAAGTTGAGGGGAAACAAGACAAGGGAATTCATGGCTAAAAAAATTAACATTCTTACAATTACAATGTCACAATGGCTGATGGACTGAGGGCAGGCTGCTCATAAAAAGGGGAGGTAATAGGACATGATGGAGAAGGGTTTGAGTGGACAGTAATAAAAGTGTTACAGAGTAAAAAGGAGAGTTATATTTCCATCAGTGTGTGACCGCTGACATGGTTTTACATAGCACCACTCTTACTTAAAATGTGTTAAAACATGGTAATTAGCCTATGGCATAGCTCATTTTTCTAGTGCTAATGATTAGGATTTCAGGAAGAAAAACTAAGAAGACCATAAACTAAGTGCAAGCCAGTATGGGAATACCCCCATGTTTGTGGGCAGACTGCCTTATTTATTGCAAAGGTATTAACTAGGATATTTATCATGGTGTTTGAAAGGGTAACAAGATTATCCTCAGCACAATATCACAGTTAAGAAAGTGTGCAGGAACAGGCTGATTATCAGAAACAGCACAAGTATTTTATTTTCCTGACTGAAAATAGTTGAAAGCAATAGAAACAAGTATCTGGTGCCAAAAAAATACAAATATTATCACTCCAGCATGGGATTCATGAGCCAGCTCTCAAATTTGAGTCCAAACATTACTGACAATTCTTTTAAAAAGTTCAGTAACATGTTTTTAAAAAATTCAAATGTTTCTGCAATTACTGTTTTCATCCAGATCACAAAGAAGAAGTATCAGAATGTGAAGAGAAAGGTCTGGCAGTCCTGCTGAGCAAGATGAAAACACAAGAAGAGCTAGAAGACTCACAAAAACAAACAATCCCTCCCAACAGTTTTTTGGTGGGCCTTTTTTTTCCCCTTTCTCCAAACAAGAAATTAGGAGAAGTGCTTGTATATTGTAGGGATAATACCCCTACATTATTTCAAGTATTCTTCTCAATACTGATTATTTATTAGGTTATCTATTCATACTTGCCAAGGGTGTCCTCTCAAACTGACCAAAATTAAAGGGATATTAAGGCAAATTCTCCTGTTTCACCCCATTTTCTGGGACAACTGTGAGAGCCTGTGGTGGCAGAGGATACGCCAGTCCCTGATGGTGCGTACATCTGGGTGGCTGCAGAGGCAAGCAAGGGTCCCAGGAGGTTGCACAAACATCTCCTCATCCAGGAACCACAGAGATCCATGTCACAAATGTGAGTATTACTGAGCCCTGGACTGGCTGGGCTGGACACGCAGCAGAGAGGAGGGACAGAGGGAGATGCCTGAGCAGTTCCCAAAGTGAGATCCGAGAGGAGCAGGCACTGGGGCTCTGGAGGCAGACTCAGGCACAGGTGTCTGCCACCAGAGTGCCGGAGGGAGGGTCACCTCGCCAGCGTGGGTCCAGATGGCACTGCACATGGCTCTCCTCTTGCCGGAGCCGTGTCTACTGAGGCAGCACCTAAGGTCACGGCAAGGCTTGGCAGAGACCTTGCAGAGCTCCCTCTCCCCCCACACTTGCTTGGATTTGGAAGACCAGTGGGTTTGCAAACGACAGGCTGCTCTCCCCCAAGCTGGGGAGAGCTACCTGGTGACCTTCCAGAAGACAGTGCCTACCAGCCTTTCCCCCTGGCATGAGCGACTTGTCTGCTCCAGGAAAAGTAAGGAAAAAGCAAAGCAAAACACAATGTTGCTCCTCCACCTGTCCCAAAATTACAGGCAGAGGGTCAGTCGTCCCTTACCTAGGAGACCACTGCAGCATTATTTGGCTTGTGATAGGTACCCAGAGCAGCTGAGAATATTGGATCTGAGCTCAGAGGTAGCAGCTCTCATCAGCCAGATGCTGTGCACCAGGTATGGAGTTAACACTGGTCAAGGGGCCTTGGATGGTAGATATGGTGGCTGATCAACTGGTTTTGATCCTCCCAACAGAATTAGCACTTTCTACTCTAGGCTGGAACATCTGTTCTTCCTCCCTGCCTTCTCCAGCCCTGTGAGTGGCCACATACTGCAGCATGTGTGCATATTTGTGGGACCTTCACATGGGATTGAGTGTTAGGATGGCTTTACCAGGGATACCACAGTGACTATGGGAGTGGGGAATAGTCCAATGACATGTCTCACAGAGTGTGTGGCCCAGGGATGAGACTGAGAGAGTACAGGACACTGCAAGGGTACCTCTCACAAGGAAATGACAGGAGTCAGAGGAGATGATCCTCTCTGGGTCAACAATAGTTAAAGATACCTTGACATTGACATAAAGTGACAGGATAGTCAAACTTCTGCCCAGAACCACAAACTCCAGGAATCTTGTGCTTTATACATTATTTTTATCGACCTTTTTTACAAGTTCAAAGAGCATGAAAGTACTATCTAAATATAATGAATACAGCTATACATCATTCAAGCTGAAGCAAGAGTACTGTGCTGGACTGTACTGTGCACCTCAGTAAAGTATTAATACAATAGGAGGTGTACTAGCTTGCTTATAAAACATTCTTCATTCTCAGCCTTGAATTTAATTTGTTGTTGAGGCACATGGCACAGGTAGAGCATTTCAGCTCATTTAAGGAGCTATGACCCAGCACCTACCATGGCTACCGTATTCAAAAATACTGAACATTGCTGTTAATCTCAGCTTCCCAGCAGATCCAGAGAGGGAATACCATAAAAGTGTTTAGTAAACAGTGCATCTACTTTAAATAAAGATGAAAGCCAATTTGAAATATATGAAAGTAATTTTTAAAGAAAAAAGAAAAGGCATAAATTCTTATTACACGTTTCCACAAAATCCTTTTCTGCTACTATTATGGTGTACCTTCCTGGGATAAATGTGTGGTTTACAGCATCTACATTACAATGTATAACTTCTAGCAGTCACTCACTTGATGCAATAACACATGCTGAGACACTTTTTTTTCCTCCTCGATCTTCTTTTGGATATGAATTCTTAAGGCTTGTCTACTCAGGAAAAGTTAAGCAGCATAGCTATTCCAGGATAACTATGCTGTGATAGCTCCCTGTGGACACTTCATTGCAATAAAAAAAAAGACTTTATTTGGGAATAATTACCATGCATTGTGAGTAGTGGAATAATTATTCTAAAATAAAAACCAGCCTAATTCCAAGATAAAGTATATACACCCATGCAGGAGGTTTTGTCTCTTTGTTTGCGGTTTGGGTTTTTTACCCCAGAATATGAATTCTGTACAAGAGCAGCTAGAACTCTTTCTTTTTCCCCTAGAATAGCTATGTTAGTCTATTTTTCCTTATGGATAAGGTTATGATATTGAGTTTAAAAAATCTATTACCTAGGTTCTTGTTAGTTTGAAATGTAGTTTTTCTCAGTCCAAAATATTTGTGTTAGCAGCCAGTAACAGGCTGATGCGCCTTTCTTTGACAAGGATTTTCCATTTGTAAGTAACAGAAGGACTTGTCCTCCCCAGCATATTCTTTAGATAGGAAATCTGTAGCTGGAAGCCACTGTGTTACAAATTTTATTTTGTGGGATCATTCTGGAAATTATCTTCTTTTTTTATGTCTCTAGCAAAAAGAACAATTGTCTCTGGCCCATAAATCCAGAAGAATCATATTATGATTGGCAAACTCTTATCTAATAGTGTTTTGTCTCTCCTTTCTCCCTAAATGCAACTAGCTATTTATTTTAAGCAATTAGGTAATAGACAAAAATTTGAGAAAGCCTGTTAAGCAAAGCTGAAATAGCTCTCCACCTGGCCTAGACACCAGCCAACCACAGGCATCTCTCCTGGTCTTATAGCACTGAACTTTCTCCAAGTTCACTCAGGCATTTCCTACCTCCTGTATTTATGACCTCTCATGCCTTTGTATTTTAACTGGTTCTGCTCTCAGGCTGTGGGTGGAGAGAAATGTGTAAAACCACCTGCCCATGATGATGTGTTTCCATTCAGCTTCAGGAAAAAAGGTTTATTCAGTCATTAAAAACTCTTTTTTGTCTTTAGATGTGCCTAAGCGCTCCTAGCAGAGCACAAGACATGCAAACAAACCCATTCCTCATCCATTTTGCTGGCCCGCCTTTCCCTTTTAAAGCCATGTAATTTTGTAATTTTGGTGGAAGGTGATCTTCTGGGTTCTCAGTCCTTTCATAATATGGCCTTTCATTTCCTTTCTTACCCTTTAGCATTTTTAAGAAGATCTGGCAGCAAGGGCTGTTTAAGGGCTACAGAATGTGTTCATGATGCTAATAGTGTTTTAATACACAAGCCAATGAAGATATTTAAAGCATCCCATCAACCATAAGGAGTTAAATTCAACTGTCTTCAATATGAATCAGCTTTATGTGCAGATGAATTGCCAGGCAAAGAGCAAACTGCAAATGTTGCTCCTGATTCTGTGTACACCAGCATTTTTGGTAATTTTTAAACATTCTATATTATCTTTTAAACAACAGATGGTGTTAATAAAATTATAAACCACACCCCATAAAATACCAAACAGCAATAGCATTTTCCACGGAAATAATACAAGGTATAATATTTCTGCATTTATGAAAAGCTGAGCCTGAAAAACATTCAGGTTGCAAAAGATAAGACCCAAAATACTCCTTTTCATTTCTTGTTAATGCAGCTTCAGCATTTTAATTAGTATCAATTACTGCGAATGGAGTTTTTGATGTGTTTTAACTTGTTCAAAAGTTTCAAAAAAGAAAGTTTTTATTTGTTCGGTATTAGTCTCACTGCAAGTTCAGATGTGCAATGTGTAAAAAAAAAAAAGAAGTATCTACTTTAAAAAACGGAGTTTGCTTTTAATCACTTGAACTGAAAGAGATGGATGACATGTTAAGTTTTCTGTGAGCTCTGAGTATTAAATTACTTATTAAAAGAAAGGTAAAATTTGGCAATGCTGGGTAAGTAATCAGAAAATAATGAAAACACTCTTAAACAGGTGACAAGTCAAAGCTCTATCTAAAGGCCCAATTCATATTCCAGGAAATCTCACATTAACTTTGATCGAAGCAAGAGCTTTTGGTACTTCCACAGATGGAAAAAAATACAGACTAGTTAACGTATAGGTCTTTATTCTATGGACATTTTTCAACAGCTTATAAACTAGATGGAAACACACTGGCTTTCTCCTTCAGACTAAACTTGCGGTCTGAATATCACTCCAGGAGAACACTACAGTAGTTTCTCAGCTACAGTATGGAGACATATGGACAAAACAAGTGTCTTCTATACACGCAGGAGAATGCCACCAAGCCTGTCATCACTTGGGTCATTCAGCACTTCCTCTGTCTATTTTGAGCCCAGCCTGCTGCCGAATCACACTATGCTGAAGGGAGAATCTGTTTCTTCTCTCCTCCATCTATCTTTCTGATATTCACAAGGCAGCTCTCTTTCCCCCAGAAGCCCAGCAGTCATGGCAGTTCAGCTACTGATCTTGTAGAAATGAAAGTGGAGAGTGTTTTTTAGAGAGCTGGGCATGGAGTCTGCTCGAGAGGATCTGAGCATAGCTAGACAGCAGCACTACGAAGTGTGAACCCAGTCAGACTCTGCACTTAATTATGGAAAGTAGAGATTATGCAGGATGAAAGTCTCGTCTCAGCCAACTGCTGCCAGGTCTACCTGTCTTAAGGTGTTCCAGCAAGGTGTGTGGCTGAATCCTTATAGCTCCACCCTCCTTTTGCTGTCTCCTGTGGCATGTGTGCATCTTCATTTTATAGTCTTCAGGGCTAGTCCTCTGAGTGCAGTTTGTATGAGTCAAGAGACTCACACTGGCGTTACCGAGATCAGAATCTAGCCATTTGTATGTCTGAGCACATATTCTCCTTGAAACAAGTTTGTGGTAGGGTATTCAGGAATGTTTCGCACTCAGGTTCAGATCTGGTTCCAGCTGGAGTTCCCTTGTAATGTTCCAAATCTCATTAAGTTAATGAGAGTTTTTTTTCCAGCAATTCCAACGGGATTCCCTGTTTCTGTGCCCACATCCTCAGCTCAGCTGTGCACTCAGGAAACCAGGGTGAGTGCTGGGAACAAGAGGTCACACTCCATCCTGGCTGCTCCATTTGCAGCAGAACATGGAGCAGGGAGGTAAGGCAGGCAAGTAGCCACTCTTGCCTGCCTCCCTCATCCTTGCTTTCCCCTGCTTCCCAGTTTTTTCTGTTTATTGGTATGGTCAGAGACTTGAATTTAGGAATTGAGAGGTAGGACATTTGCACAAGCAGAAGAAAATCTAAACATGAATTCTGTGGGGAGTGCACACTGACATTATGATTATGGGCAGTGGTGTGACCCCCACCTACAGGTCAAGCTAAATCATTTAACACGTGCTTTTTTCCTTCCCGACTGTATTATCAAATTGCCCTGTCACACCTGGCTGCCTTGTTGACCATCCCAAAATAAAAGAGACCGCAGACAGAAGAGCTTGCCCTCAGATGAACTGGGATGGCTGGAAACCTTGCACAGCAGGTGACAAAGCTGACATTTTCATGGAAAGAAGACTCTAGCAATCAGGACAGTCAAACCAGTACTTTTAATGAGAACTAGATTCACCCACACAAACAAGTTGAATGGACTCAGAGATACGTATCTTCTCATATCCAAATCATATCCTTCCTATTAGCAGTACAATTATTATACAGACTCAGTAAGAGAAGACAATCTTCCTAAATATTTATTTAGAGTTGATAGAATTGCTTACAAAACCTCTCTCTCATTCTGAGAATCTCTTACAAGACTCCCTTGCTCCCAAGTTCATTATTGCTACTTATATTATTACTGTAAATCTTTCTAATGCCTCAAATGCTTGGCTCAGAAGAACATTTTTATAATGAGGGTGGGGCAATGCAAAACTTTTCCTCTCCTAATTCATTGCTAAATTGTATTTGCAAGTTCAAATGCCAGAGTGATGAAATCACAATATTATTCATTGGATTTTGTTTGATTATTTGGTAGTGTTGCAGGGAACGTATCTATAAAACAACATGAAAAGCAAAGCAACAGAGCTGTAGGGGTTTTCCGGAATTTCTCTTCCGCACACATCAATTTTACTGGATGACTGTCCTGAAAGATTTATGCTTTGTGTTTTGAGGGCCAGGTTTTAAATGGCTTCACAGAATAAAAATATTAAAATTTAAATGCAACTTTTAAAATGTGTGTTGGACCTTTGGGCCTTCTGAAGAGGTCAAGTTCAAGACACTTATAAAAAGACCATTCCCAGAGAGACTGCATGGGAAAGCCTATTAACATTACTGCTTTCCCTTTATTTCCCCTTTGATCATAAAATAAGGTTATGGGTGGCAAAAGCTGTAATGGTGGGAAGATCCCAAATAGGATAGTATGATTTAATCTACTGAATATAAAAAAACCCAAATTACCAACAACAATATGGTGGGTTATCAAGCAAAGATACTTTTCTAAGGAGAAACAAAATACAAAATACTTTTCTAAGGAGAAACAAAACAATAACAACACTAAAAATGGGGTGGGGGTGGGGGAGAAAAGCCTTGTACACAGTAGGAATGAAATTTACTTTAAAAAAAAAAAAGATAATTTTAATTCTAATTCTTCTTTAATTAAGTCTTATTTTGCCCATATGACAAAAAACATAACCACTATTTAAAGTGTTCCTAAATATTGACTAAAAATAAACAAGCTCTGCATCTGGCTTAAAAAATACCAAAGAAAAACTATCTGTTTAGGCTAGGGACATGACTCAAAATCTCCATATGCCATACAGAGGATATCAAAGCCCTCTTTTTCCTACTTCTTCAGGTCTAATTCTGCCATTTAGGGGAAGACAGGGAGAATCTACAAGTCTACATGAGCAGTTCTGAGCTCATTTTCATCCAAACTGGCTTTAGACTGTTACATATATTTTATATCAAAAGCTGGGGGATTTTTCTCCCTTTGCTATATGAGGTAAAATGTAGAAAATATAGTCTATGAACTTTATAAATTCTTCCATTGCTGCTAAGGCCATTTTTTACTATGTGGGTATCAAAAGGTCCCTAGTGCAAAACAAACTTAAGCTCATTGATTTTAAACAGCCCCATCTATATAAAAGCAAAATTTGGCTCTGAACACCTCTAGCAGAAAACTCTGCTACTGTCATGAATATCTTAAATGTAATCTTTTTTTCTTTTAATTAACATTCTAAAGAGAAGAGGAAGTTGGAAATCCAGATAAATCTGTTATGAGTCAATTAAGGAGCCGGGATTAGCATATGCAATCAAGATGGGTGCAGCAAGACTTCATGGAAGAGTTCATGAGGAAGCAACCAGGATGTATCATTTGCATGGGCAGCCTCCTTGGTTTGTGCTCTGCTCAACCTCAGTATTGTTGACTTGACTCACTGCATGAATATTGCCGAGCAGTAGCAAACCACGATTTCATTTTCCTGCTTGCACAGATGCAACTTACCTTGACAGGCGGTTTTAAAAGAGACAAGTCATATGAACTATGACCAACCATAGGGGTCCTTTTCTTCTTTCTGTAGATGTTCTTTTTAATAAAATCTATTCCTAAACCTCAGTTGTTTGAATATCATCATCAGATGTTGTAGACTGTCCTACTCTTTCCATGCTCTGATACATGATATTGAATACCCCTCTGGGACTAAAGTGGGATACTTCACACAAAGGCCTTCTCAGAAATAGAAGCCTTAACAGGGTGTGCCTGATTAGCAGATGGTATAAAAGGAATTGATGAACTCATTCGAGTTACTATCAGTTAAGCATTTATATTCTGAAGCCGGTGTCCAATCTACAAAGAGAATGCAGCACTTTACTTTTCTTTTCTTTTCTTTTTTTTTTAAGTAAAGCAAAAAAGACATGAGATTTATGGTGTAGAGATTGAAACCTTTTACATTTTTAGCTGATATTCTAGAATTTGATGCACTCATGGAGCATCTATCTACGATTTACCTTTTCTACAAATAAACTGAAAGTATGACAAAGGCATTTGGGACAAAAGGCAAATGTTTTCCTAGGTTCACCTTTCACAGAAAGAAGGTTTCAAGCATTTTAAACTGCGATACTCAACAGTAATAAAAATAATTAAATATATATGTGTGATCTCAATTGTTTTGAAAAAAGTTGTCCATAACACTGCAGAACAATACAAATTTAGCACAGCTGCTGAAAGACAGTCACTACTGAACTCATTTTCAACATATGGTGTGATTTTTGCTTAGATCTACAGATTGAGGGAGTTTGATGAAAACTAAACAATCGTTCATAAATCTCAAGCCTCAGTTACCATGGTTCACAGGAAGCCATTCACCTAATGCCAATTAAGAAAACTATTTGTTTAACCATGACTAGAACAAGATTATGGAACCCGAAATAAGAAAAACTGAATTTCAGCCACCTGAAGCAGTGTTAGAAGATCATGTCTCCTTTTGCTGATTTCACATTCAGTAGTTACGATACGCTTTGCACAACACCACTTTCCCTCATATCGACCAAGGCTGACGTTGATACTGGTATAACACAAGATTTTATCCCTTCAGGTTCAATAAGGAAAATTATACTTCATCACAAATGTAGTTTCCTAATTTGAAACTTTTGAAGAAAACAATACTGACGGTTTTGTGGGTTTTTCATGGCAAGGCCCTGACAGTGCAGTGAAGACTGACTACTATAATCATGGCAAATATAAGCCTTTATTCTTGGACAGAAACTTCAGAGTATCAAAAGAAACATATCTACTGGATCTTCTTTTGTCTTACTGAATCATCATAGTCAACATAAAAAGAAAAAAAAGTTAGGAACCCTACAATTCAGAAATGCTCTACATGGACTACATTTTTAGAGGGTGTAAATACATTAGAATATATCAATGTATATGAACAAATTAGGGTAAAAAGGTGTGTTCCAGAGGCTTCTCAATGTGTGCACACTATTAAAATCTGTCTGAGATCTGTTTGGCGAAAGCAACAATTATATTTGTTATTAAAGAATATGCAATTACAGCCCTCTTAGCACTTCCTGCTTCCTTCAACAATGAAGACCTGTCTGCAATGAAGATTATAAAGTCCTCCACTGTTTCACTAGGTCACCAGACTAAACAGGCCAATCCACTTCCATGGCAATTTATTCCATATTTTCTCTTTTGGGCCAACTTCTTTTGTAACGAAACTGAGCCTAGCTGGAGATTTACAGGACTGTCAATGCAGGAGAGTTAGCCCCTGTAAAATGGCTTAGTTAAATTTAAACACCAAAAACTTTTGTCCAGTCCCTAGTGTATTTGTTCTCATATCTATTATCTTTAAATTCTTCATCAGACATTGAAAAATAGGATCTTCAGACTTCTCACACTTCCACAAAAGTTACCACAGCCATAGAGCTGGTGCAAATGCTTTATACACTAAACCATTATTTTAGTTCACAGTATTTGTCTGTCATCAGAAAAACCAGAAAGTCCACAGTTCAGATTTCTCAGGATCATAAATGGTTTGATTAAACTGCAGATGTTAATTAAGACCCAAATCTGTATCTTCATGCATAGCCAGAATAACCAGCTTGTTAGCTAGGGAAAGCCCAAGATATTTAGAATATTCCATATTGTAGGATGTAGATCACAAGTGGAAGGGTTCCAGGGCAGCTTTGTAACCTACTCTTCAGTTGTATCAAGCAGGTTTGGGGAAGGAAACACACATGGGGCAGACTGTCTGAACTGTGCCCATACATCCTATACGTGGCAAAAGCAGTCTGTTATGCCATGGCAGAGGAAATCCATGCAGTGGACTGCTGTCAAGTTGTTACCTTTTCTTTGAGAAATATATTGTCCCCTGATTTTGGAAGTTTTCAAGTAGGCAAAATGAAATTATTTTTAAAGAAGAGATAAGCATCTTTAAACATCATTACACTTTTCCTAGAAAAGGCCAAAATTTTAGTGTGTGTTTCCATTTTCAGTTAGATAAATTCTATAAAAATATAATTCTAACTTTGCATCCCACAGGACTCAAAACCAATATGAGTGTCTAGCCATGTTAGCCATTAGAGCTTCTAATGGGAAACACTTACAGTGAGAATTTTCATTATAAATAATATGCAATCCAACAGTTTCCTGCGCTGTCCTTTGTGATGCAAAATAAAAATGGACCAGAAACTGTACTGAGAGAACAGTTCCCAGCAGATACCGAATATTACTGTTAATATGAAATAAACTGTTATGAATAATTAGATACTTATTTATATGGTTTATGGCCTAATCCTATAAAGGATCCCGGTGCTCCAACACTGAATTTTTTGCCCCATGGTTCCCTACCAGGTAGAATCATGTTTTGAAAGCTTGACTTTCCTGCGGCGTACAAGGAGAGACACCTGGGTGGCCTGGAAAACAGCCAGCACAGCATGTCTTGACCTCAACATAAGACAACTGGAGTTAACCAGGGGAAAAATTAGGTTTGTCCCAAATCTACAATCCTGCCTCCTTCTAAAGCCAAGGCTCTACCTGAGGGTTACCTCTAAAGACAGGGCTGTACCCAGGGCTGTCTGAGAGATGCCTTCATCCACTCAATATCTACACCCTCGTTCTTTTTATGAAAATAGGTTCCTGTGATCTTTCCTTCAAAACTTATGTTTTATTAAAACATAGCTGGAGGAGAAGCTGGCTTCCCATCTCCCTCTATATAACAACTCTGTGATTAGAGCACTAATGCAATCATGGGATTCATCTCTGCTGGCCTGAAAGGCCCCAATTTACAACTCCTCTCACCCCAGGGAGGACTCTGACCACCAGGCTGATGGTTATTTTAGAAGAGGCAGTCTCGACCCTTCTGCTGAAACAGTGCCCTTGAGCACAAACGAATTCGAGATTCCTTAGATCATAATCTTGTGTTTAGGTTATTCCCAGGGCTGGGGCATACACTGAGTTTTCTCGGGATTATTTTTGTCTTCATTATGTTAAATTGTTGTGAAACACAAACAACATCCCCCCCCCCAAAAAAAAAAAAAAATGAGTACAAATAAAAATAGTCCTGGGAATAAGTCCCATTATTACCACAGTGACCCTGCTGCATTTTGTCAAGAATGCAGTCATGTCAGAGAGTCTGGGCACACTCCAGGAGTAACCAGGATGTTTGGCTGACCAAGACACTCCAGCAGAAGAATATTGTAAGTCTAGAGGACTTGAGTGGGTATGGACAGTCCAGAATGGTCTCTTAGGAGTCCCAGTGGAAACAGAATTAACTCTAAGGCAAACATAGTGTTTTGAGGTTTAGGCAACTTTTCAGCAGAGGTTCTGTGAATCACAGCTTTTTTGTTCACATGTTTAAATTCCACCTGACTCCCACATTTCACACCATCCAGATCCCTTACTGACCAAAGCACAAGTATTGACAGACACATCTTTGTGCTCACCAAAATATCTTTTTATTTAGGAAAAAAAAAACCAGCAGCAGTTACTAAAGACAGTTAACATTGAAAGCATTGAGTGGTTACCTTCACAACATAATGCCCGTCATAGCTCATCTGACAGACTGATTATTCAAAGTCTAGTGCACCTATGGTTGGGAATCATATTGCAAGGCTTAGGAGACTTGACACCAGAATAGCCCTGTCTGTCCCCAGGAAGAATTATGCTAAATCCCATTTTTGCTTCATAATATTCCCTAGGTGAAAATATAATTTTGCAGAAGTAAAATGTTTATTTTGACATTGTGGCTGATGTATTCTACTCTGTGACAGAAACATTAATAAAAGCCCTCACTAACTAGACGCTGTAAACTTCAGACCAAAGGCATGTTTCTCTGAAACTTCCTTATTCTAGGCACGTTGTGTTTAGGCCCTTACAAAATCTCTACATTTCTAGAAACCAAGTGTACTTTTTTCTCAAAAGAGCACAGTGATGAGGCATTTATTTTATCACCTAGAGCAGGAAAAGCTTTTTCACCGGACTTTCCAAGAATACAAGAAGAAAAGCTAAATTTCTCCTGGGTTTGTAAACCTATTTACTAAGATCTAGTGGCACACCTTGTAACGCCTAGTTAGGTATTCAAAATTGCAACATGACTACAAGTTAAATATAATTTGTGAAATACATGCCATATTTGATAAAAAATGCATGTAGTCAGAATCATATGATGATTTAATTTGCATAGATGTAAAACCAGAATTTATTATACACAACCTATATTCATAAAAGTAGACAGTCACCTGGTTTCTCTTCACTGGTTTTATCTGGCAGTCCCTCACTAGAGGCAAAAGAATTTTTAAAAGCAGCCAAGACAACCCAGACACCAAGTGGAAGGAGAAAAGAACAGACAATGTGCAGGAAAAGTGGTTCACACAATGTAACTCCTTCAATCTTTTAAAAAATGATACTTTTAGACTGATGGAAGAAGGAGACAGCAGCCGGGCAAAACAGAAGCAAGTCGGACATCACTGATGCATCTGCAAAATGCTGATCTTCTTTTCCAAAAAGAAAAGTTTTACAAGGAAATCTACAGGATGTACTTTACTTTTGTAGGTAATCCAAAGATCTCCTGTAACAGAGTAGAAAGTAGCTACCATCTCAGAGAGAGGCTGAATGGGCTGACGTACTGTATGGCAAAAGGGCCTGGAAACGTGGGCCTTCACTGAATGATTGAAGAGAACTTAGGCCAGTCTGGAGACAGACAGATGAATATGTTATTATTGACCTGATGCCCACTTCAGTAAACAAATTTTCAGAACAGACATTCAAGTAGCGAGGTGATATAGGCCCAGGCTTGAGAGATTGGTGACTAACCAACAAACAGCGGAATAACCAAAAAATTGCAGAAATGCAGTGAATAGACATTCAGAAAAAGTCACTGAGCCACTAGCAAGATGAAGGCTGTGGTACAGCTGATAATGGCCACTTGCAATTAAAATCTGCACAGAAGGCTACTTCCACATGGTGTATCTGTTGACTACCATTCTCATCTACTACAGATTACATTTATAACTGGTTGGAACACATTTACTCAAACCAAGTCTTAACATTTCCTCAAGCTGCTGAGGTATCCATGTGTAGACCATGCCAGTACGTAGGTTTCTTTGCTGCATTTCACAAGAAATAACATATAAATAGTTTTCAAAACGTAGGCTGGAGTTTTTGTATGTTAAGAAGAAAAAAAGACCCAAATGTTATTTTCAGTTTCCGATGTGCTCAGCTTAGGCAAACCATGATGAAAGCAAGCAATTATAAGGAATGCTAGGTGGCATGTAGTGCCACTGATATAGCATTATCCATACACTAAAAGCTGGAAATATACCACACTTGATAATCTTTGTATTATTTGAGAATGACATAAGTATCTGAGCACTACTGAGAGTTCTGTTGCTCATCTGTAATTTCAGGCATAAGATGGCCTTCTCTGTCAACCATGGGTCAACATAACTCTCAAGTAGGCACACGTTTCTGCAGCGTTTCTTCTTAGTAATGAACATTTCATTTCAAGCCCCAGGTAATATCAGATACAGAAAAAAAACCCCACATATGTATGTATTTGATTCCCGGATCTATGTGGATGCTTTTAACCCCACTCTACTCCTTGCTGAACTTCACTTTCCACTCCTCTGTACTCATGTCTAAACATAAAGGTATTTACATGTCTGAAAGGAACTGGAAAGCAACTGTGATATTTCCCAGAGGATTTTAAAGCTCTTCTCACACAAAAGTAACACATCATTATGTCACAGTAGCACTTCAATAAGGGGCACCTCAGGAAGGGTCTCTGACAGGGTTATGATTAGCAGATTCATCACCTTCAGTACCTCACTTGTAAAAGAAAGATTGGAACAGAAATATTTTCAGTTAGTATTATCCTTCCCTGGAATCAGTTATGTATGTAGGCCTTAAAGAATATGCCATTAATAAGATGGTCTTTGGATAAATGTAGCTTTATGCACTGTTGGAAGTACCTAAAACTGATGTGTCTTTGAAATCATGTGTGTTTCTGTTGTTCCTTGGCAAGTTCTAAATCCACAAATTCATGAGTGGCTTATTGTGATTCATATGCCACTTTCATTTTTGGCAGGTAATGCTAATGGTATTGGAGAATGACTATTTCAATGAGATCTGCACCCACTTCCCTCAAATCAGGACTCTAAAAATGCTCAGAAAGGAGCTGTCAGCATAAATAAAAAAAAAATTAAAAAAGAATGCAATCACTTATTCTGTACAGGATTTCAGCAGCACAATTCCAGGCATCAGGGATGAGAAGGATGAACAGGACTTTCTATAGCTCCTGTAGAAGGTTGGACAAGCAAACATCTGGGGGTGGACATTGAGGAAGAGGAAATATCTGCGTGTCAGTAATAGGAAAGTTATATTGTACACCTGCTTTTTAGGCATGCCATCTGTGCTCAGTCATACAGTATAGCTTTGATGACATGCCCCAGCTAAAGGGCAGGCAATATATGTGTTGCTTCAGTAACTTGAATGACACAACTTGGTAAAACTCACTGCTTAATGATATAAATCCTAACTCTCAAACACAGTATATGGTTGTCTCAAATGTTTTCCAGTGTTTAGACCCATACTAGGTGTTTTGATAGTGAAAGCACTCAAGGAGCATTATGGTGAAAACCAGTGCACACTAGGTGAGCAAGGGCACCTTATCTATACTAATGCTGGACTTCCCATCATGTTTTGTTGGTCTGTAACTATACCATAGCGTTCAGCTGATATTGTTTACAGTAGCCTAATAGCAATCAATTCTATTCCTATTACTGCTTGCTGTCTGATATTAAATATTTGTTTCCAAAGGAAACTGCCCAATGTAGTTGAAAAGTATTACCACGCTTCGTTTTTTTTTTTAAGCTCGATAAATCTTCTTTTTTAAAAACAAAATGTGACCTTAAAAACAGGGTGTGTATTCTGACTAATATACAAAGTTGATGAAAAATAAAGTTTATTTTACATTTCTGTTTTAAGGAAGGATTTTCCAAAGTGCGCTTGAGGATCTTTAAGAGGGAGCTTGGTCTAAATTCAGTTCCAGTTCTGGATCTGGTCTTAAATCCATGTGTAGCCTCAGGCAAATGTGTTAATTTTCCTGTTTCAGTTTCCCTGCCTTTAAAGTGGGGATAACGTGACTAACCCAAATAGCTTAGCTGCAATTTGTAGCAATGAGTAACTTGATTATTAGATTTCTGAGACATGAAACATTATTATTATTAGGGCTTACTGACCAGCCAGTCAGAAATGTGATACAAATAAAGGAGATGGGACTTTGACAATAGAAGGGTGTAGGTTAGTCAGTCAGTCTGTCATGTAGCCCTGCAAGAGGCAGCTCTAGGGAGTGGAGTGTTGGACCTATAAAAGTAAGAATGTCCCCTTTGTACTGATTTCCTATTTATTACCCCATGGTATCAAAAGACCATAAAAAGCTAAGTCCTCTCTGAGAAATGAATAGGTACAAAGCACTGCAACAAATCAGTTGCAGGCAAATAAATTTTTATCTGTGTAAGTGAGCTCAATGTTATTTTCTAGTGGAAATGTCAGAATTTATTAAAGACCTAGTATTTCTATTTAAAATGAAAGAGTAGGGGATGATACATTTTAAACTGAGAAAAAGTCAGAGGACTGATAACATGGAGATAAAGGGGTGAATTAATTTCTGGTGTTGTTACAGTAATTTGGTACTCAACATATTGAGTCCAAATTTGCACCACTGTACCTAGTATAAGTAGTAGTGCCTTTTAATAACTGTGACAAAAATACTCTCCCCACTGGCAAGGTCAATATTATTAATTGCTATT
>JAHLSL010000044.1:9369230-9384887 GCA_025920805.1 Petroica traversi
GGCACGTTCCCCCCGCCCGCCCGCGGCGCGACCCGGCGCTGCCGCTGTCACGGGGAGCAGTGCCAGGAACTCGTCTCTGTGCTCCAGGATTTTATTTTTGATTTTTCCGCTCGTTCTGCGAACCCGCCGCCCGAGGTTTTGCTAAACCCTCGCCCCTTTGTCGCCGTGTCCGCCGGCTGCCGGGGGGAGCGCTCCTGACAGGCACCTGCCCGACCCGGAGTTTCCCTCTGCCAGTCTCCAGCTTTTCCTGACTGCGGGAGAAACTTCGCTACAATCTTAAGTTTTCTGAAACACTTTGTACCGGCTCCTGAGCTGAAATGAGTTTAAACTGAGGAACGCTCTCCGCCGGTTTTAGTCCGTGCAAATGAGCACAGCGCTTCTGCGAAAATAATTCAAAAATTCAGAAGCAGAGACTCCAGGGCGGGTGATCTGGAGGTGCCCTTTCATTCTGGTCCGCGCTGCTTGGGTGGGAGTTAGCAGCGGCCCCTTATTTCTACTTTATATTATTTTGGTACAGTGCATTCATATATTTGTCTGCTGTAGTCTGCTGGCAAACATTAGCATTCAAGCTTACATTTTTGACAAATGTGCAGACAGGAATAGCATGAATAGGCATCTTAAATATTAACAACCTAAGCATCTGTTGTGAAACAAATTTAATATATTTACTCTGTTTTTCTCACATTGTTAGGAAAGGTTACAATAAGTGTAAAATTTCAGCTGTAGTTAGCACAAGGAATGCTTTGATATTTCACTATCTCTTCAAGCATTTAACACAATCACCAGATAGAAATGTGTCAAATCAGGCGCACTATTCAAAAACAACTTGAAACTGTAAGCGTAGAGTGTATAGACATTAATATAGGACGTTCTCTGCAATTTCTATCTTCTAATTACTCTTCAGCACTATTTGTAGAATTTGAGAGTGCTCTTTCGAGTCCTGTACTCCTATATGCTCTTTAATATGTTTATACATACATACATTCATTTTCTAATTCACTTTCTATTTGAGATTGTTACTGGTATTACCTTGCTTTTCAAGTCAAAGCAATGGTTTTGCAAGGAAATGTGAAGTAACATAGAGTAGGTAAAAAAATGAGCAGGCAAAAAATGCAACATGTTCACATATAAGCATGCGTCGGAACAGATAGTGCACACACAGAATAAGGCAAAAGAAGAGAAATTAAAATCCTTGGCTAGTATGCTGTGTATGCCCACTCTTCAGTACAGCTAGTGAAAAAGAAACAACTGACTCCAAGGAATTCCTCTGCCCTTGTAATAAAACTGTTCAGAGTAGAACAAGAACATAGAAGAGCGAAGCCTCCAAAAAGGCTGTAGAGTTATTTCAGGAATCAGTGCATTCCTTCCCTTTTTCCCACAAGTTCAAATATGTAATAAATAAATCCTTTGTATGCAAAATAGTTTACTGGAACAAAAAAATATTTAAATGAAATGCTTTTTGTGCATGCATTTTGAAAAACTGGCCATTTCCTTTTTATATTCTTTGTTCTTGATACTTTAAATAGCAAAGTAACTCTCGCAGTTTCCCCTCTCCTGCTATTTTAGCAACTCGTGTGAATCCTAACCTGCTACTGTGCTCCCAAGAAAGCAGTGTGAAGCAGAGTCGATCTGTAACTCAGTGATGGGACACAGTGCTTTGGCAGCATCAGGAGCAGGGAGATACTGCCACACCAGCCCCAGCTTGTACACGAGCAGGGCATCTTTTTGGTTTGCAGCATAGGCCCAGCAGGTCAGCGGATGAGCACCTGCCCTCTGTGGCTGTGCCCTGCCTGCAGCCCTGCCAGCATCCCACAGGCACCAGCCACCACACTCAGCCCTGCTGGGGATGTGGGCACATCCACCCCTGCAGCACTAAAACCTCTTTAGAGGGGTTTCTCCCACACTGCAGGTTTGGGATAGAGAGGGGTTTACATGTGTGCAACTGCCATTTAGAAGATAATCAGCTGAAGTCCGGTGTTCTTCTTAAAAAAAAAAAAAGACCAACAAAAAACCCCAACAAATCTTTTGAATGTATCAACTACTTGATTTTTCAAAGTGTTATCACCTTTTTAATGTCATCTGTTTGGTTTTTTTTTTTAGTCTAAGTATTGTCAGAGGAATTTGAACTAATTCCTTAGGTTTCCAGCTGTATTTGAAAAAAATTTAGGGAGATTACTTTATTAATAAAATAGTTTGTAATATATATAAAAATACATTAAAGTAGACTTCTGAATTAAAACTGGAGGAAATATGACTTCTGAAATGTTTTAGTCATATTTCTAGGAACTATGGTATTTTAACATAGACTCTAGTGAAGCATTTTATTGCCTTCTTGTATATAACTGCCATTGCTCTCTCTAGATATATTTAATATATATCCAGTAAAGCCACAAACTTTCCTTCTACAACAGTTTAAACACATCTGGAACATTTTACTTTCTTATAATTTATGTTAATAGATGTAGAGTGTATATACAATCTTCTCAGACATCATTGCTTTTTCCAAAGGGGAATTTTTTTACTTTCAGTCAGGGAATATATTTATAAGAACAAAATAACTCAAAGTATAGGCAATTCTATATATCACTTTATTTTCTGTTATATTAGGTTGATTATATAAAGCTTTCATTTAGAGCGATGGGATGATGAAATTACAGAGGAGTGATTGGCTTTTGTTTTTTCAAATGGTTCAAGTTGAGGGCTGCAAAAATGAATGTTTTTGGTAAAGTTCTTTGAGTGCATAATATTTTTCATAGAATTCTGACAAATTAATTTAATAGAAAAGCCACAAGTCTCTTAGCCAGGTAAAATGGAAGTTCTGTTTTTGCCGTTATAGGCAGCAGGCTTCAGTAATCTGCTTCTCTTGTGGAATGAACACTTTCTACTTAAAGCTATCATGCACCTACTGTTTATTTACGCTGCATTAATCTGACAGCACAGCAATCAGAGGAAAAAATATGACTTACTTTCCTGAAGTAAACACCAGTTTATAGGTTAGTGCCTGTATTTATATTCCTGTCGCCACTAAATAATGGCTGTCTCCATTTTAATATCTACCTGTGGTGTTACCCAGGGCAGCTGGCTCTTCCTGGTTTAAAACAAGAGGAAAAGGAAGGGGGTGGGGGGGTGAGGAAGAGAAGAAAGTTTTGTTATCATTCCACTCTAAGAGGAACTTAATAGGAAAGTGATTCGGTATTCCTTTCTGTAGCAAGCCAAAGCCAGTTTTAAAGACATAGTATTCAGTTTTACTTGGTGTAATTGAATTGCATCTCAAACAGGGAAAACAGAATTCCTTAACAGTATTTGTCTATCTAAGACACTGAAATTGTATATTCAGGCAATGGCAGATTAAGGGCAGAAGCATTTTATTAATAACTGAAAGCACATATGTGTGTGTGATGAAAAATGTTCTGCAAATCTGTCACTATGCAATCAAGTGCATTTTTTAAACTTTAGTTGTCACAAAGTTGCTACTGATTCTAAAAAAAAAAAAAAGAAGAAAAAAAGGAAAGAAGTAAAACAGTTTGACGGTTAAAGAGTAACTTGCAGTTCTTACTGCCTGTTATACGGAAATTTTGCAACTTTATAAAGTCAGTGTCAGAAAGCCCTGTTGATGTTACTTTTAATCTTGAACTAATGAGTCCAAGTAGCTGGGGTTTGGACTGAAGATAACTTCAGTCAGGATAACCCACAGTTTGCAAAAAGCTTCTCTAAATTCTCTTTAAAGATTCCATTAAGTACCTTTACCTGAGAGGTTCATTTCTTCCTCAGATTCTGAAAGTATTATACTTAACACTAAGTTGGCTTGTTGGTCAGTTTCCTTGGCTGTGGTATCATGAACTCCCAACAGCCCTGACCACAACTTCTAACTGTTACTTCTAAGAGGATATACTATGATGTCCCTTTCAAAAATACTGGTGTTTTTGAACATTTGCCATCCTGTGGCATCGAAGTTTACCACAGTTATCACCAAAACTTCATTACATAATGGGTATCTATTCTATTGCTTTGCAAATGTCAATTTTCTGATGGTTTCTGCACAGCATTGCTCTCAGTAGGTTTAAGTCTTGATAAAGATTAATTTTAAGGAGACTTGCCAGCACTGATCTTGCACATGTGTTCTGATCTGGTCCTTTTGCCCTCTACTAGTTGTAATCTACTCTTAATCTGTTTTATGTGGTGCAATGTACTAGGAATGGCATAGTAATAGTAGAGTACAGTAGTAGAATGTAGTAACATACCTCAGGCACCGTCTGAATTCTAAATGTTTCCTTTTAAACTTGCTGAGCCTGACTTTGCTCCCATGCTCACTGGTGTGTCACTGCAGAGTTTAGTTTCTCTGTTCTTGCAGAGGATCAGCGTTAGGTGTTGAGACGGGCTGAGGGACACACTAACACTTAGTGCCAAGGTCCAACTTTAGGTATGTATTTAGAACACCAACACCCAGCAGTCTTTTTGGAGACTGATTTCCCAGTGAGATACTGTGCATTTGTGCACGCTGGGACAGGGACTGTAAGACTCTCTTTCACCGGAGTGTAGGTTAGCTGCTGTCTCTGAGCAGTTGCAAAGCCTTGCTGGTGACACCCCTGCACAGCTGGAGGTTCACAGGAGTCAGCTCTCACCACCTTGTGCTTTGCTGCTGTGAACTGCAGGTCAGAGAGGCACAGGAGGCTGCTGGGCTGCGGATGGGCCTCGGTCACCCCAGCTGCACCTGGGTGCAGAACATCAGGAAGGGCCACGTCTGCCAGCCACGGTGGCCTTACATAACTTCCAGCGCCTATCTGCTCTATCTTTTTCCTGTAGCGCATTATGACATGATATGACCTGAGGAGATGAGGGAGGTGCTTTAAACCTCAAGTGAATCCCGTCTTCCCGAGATCCTGTTCTGACAGGATTTATTTGGCCAGCAGCAATCATTTGTGGGTCGTTACACTTGCTGCTCACTAGACGAAGTGGTGATGCTCTCAGGTCACATACACTTGGAGGACTGACTCGTAATCTTTTCTGGTGTCGGGACTCCTGGTTCTGGTTTCAGCCCTGGAAAAAAATGTGTGATCTTGGGTTATTAGCTGTCCATGCCGTGTTTGCCATCCTTAATGCTATAACCCTGACTTTGAAAATGCTCAGCACACAACTTCATATGAAAGAAAAGGAAGCTGTAGCACACCATCCTTTTATAAATGCGGCCTTAATATGCTCCTGGTTTATTTATTCAGCTATAAAATTAGTAATATTCGTGTTTCATAGAACACTGAAGGATTAAGTAATTCTTTATATTTGTAAATCAGTCCTAGAGTGGAAAACGTTTTCAGCAGAAGTGCCAAGAATTGCTGCTCTGAACTCAAACCCGCATGCAAAGGTACGAGAAAGGTATTTCCTTTTTAGTAACTGCACTTAGAATATGTGTCTGGTCATAATACCAGGTAATTAAAAACATTTTCAATGAAAAGGAGGGAAGTTCTAAATATCATACACACCTATATTCCTACCTCTATTACATTAAATAAAAGACAGAACTAAGAAAGGAGGGGAAAGAGTGGGAGAGAGCGTGCATGCACGCAGGCTCTCAGAAGGACCAAAGGCAAAAAATGAAGGGGAGAGGAATTCCAGACTGAGTGTTAAAATGTTTATAATCAAAGATTAAATTAATATTTTTGTGGAGAGCAGTATTAGGAAGATTTTAAATCATTAGCGTTTTTCATCATAGGTGGGCTTCCTTGATAAATGTAAGAAGTCTCAAGAATAATTAAAGGCATCTTAAAACTTAAAAATGACAGTTTTAGCTTCTAAGGATTCATTGTAATGTAATAATACTGTATGCTTTTTAGTGTTACTTCTGCACTAGACATTTAATTACAGCCTTTGTGAGACATGTTATCTGTATAGTAACCAGTGCATAAAAAGAATGATATTTACTTTTACATACAGGCTCTTGCTTGCCAGCTTTCTTTTTAAGATTATAGATTAAGATCTCCAATCCAGAATGTTCACGACTTCAATGAAAACAACTTAATTTGACACAATTTTGGGGAGGAATGGAGCATTTATTGTAATAGTACTGCTTCTCTAGTCACACTTTTTGCAATAATACTTGAACTGCTGTTTAGCAGTGGGTTTTTGTTTTTTTCTGTGCAAGGGCCCAAACTCAGTGTTCCTTTGCTTGTTCAAAGGGTAACTTTTAGAATATCAAATGAAAAAGCATGTTTAATTTTTATATTGCGAAGTAGAATTAAAAAAAACTTCCAAGAGTAGTTTGGTAGGTTTATCACAGGTGCGGTTTATAGCTGAGGAGAAATTTGGATCTTGCTTTTGCTGTGTCAGATATTGACTATTGTCTGAAACATACACTGGATAATATAAATTTATGGGGTTTGTAACTTGGAAAAGCGAGCACATTTGCAAAAAGGTGCATAAAATTAGTATTTCTTTTGATACATTCCCAGTTTCCCTTAATTGTGAAAAGTGCTTCTCGACACAGTGAACTTCCCACAGTTCCCAGGTTCCGCACTGCCGTCATTGCAGGATGAGGTTCTAAAGCAGAGCTTTTCCATCGATAATATGTATCATACATCTTCTTTCTGGTCTTGTTTTTCATTTCTTATCCAGCAGCCCTGTGCATGAATGGTACAATATAGGTTTTGAGCTCCTAGCTTCGGTATGCTTTGTAAGAAAATCTCGCAGTAAAGTCAATCAGTAAAAAATCAATCTCTGTCCCATTGACTGTATTTTATTGACTTTCTTTTACTTTTTTTCGTCGCTTGACTCACTGAATACCATAATCATTTTCACCATTCCTGATGAATTTCATTATAATCTTTTCAATACAATTTAATAGCATGTTTATATTTGAACTTGTTATTCCACTACTTTATTTGGGCTGCAAGCCCTACAAGTAACCAACTTCTGCAATGCCGTTTCAAATGACAGTTAGGATACTCATAGGTGTAGTTATTGTTTTCTAAGCATTCCACAAGAATTTTATAGACACCATGCAAGAGAATTGAACCAGTAGAATTTCTTTATAAGTTTGGCAGGATGACAGATATGCCGTAAGAAGCATTATACTGTCTGATAAATTGCATTACCAAGCACTATTTCATATAGGTTCTGTCTCTTTAAAAATGCAGTCTCCTCTATTTGCCCTATTAATTGTTGATATGTTGCCATCCACGAGACAAAAATTAGAGCTGTAATTAAATAATCATGTGATGCTCCTTAGTGCCAGTGAGAGCAAACTCATTTTTCCAGGCCCTGATGGTCACTGATTATTGTATTACTACTGGCTTGCTTTATTTTTTTTTAATGGCTCTATATTGCTGGGTTACCTAACCACTGCCCTTCTTTTCAAAATTAAAGGAATTGAAGAACATTAAGTCACTTAATTGGCCAGTAGTCTATGGGGATACAAAGTAGTCATACCTTCTCTGCTTTTTGGTCACTCAATTGGTTCTACTAGGAGAACTACATCAGTGGTGTGGTTGCGTGCCATTTAATTTACACTGGTGTTTTGGCTGGGATGGATGCATATAGGGAATGCCAGGAGAATTACAAAAGGAGCAGGGTATTAAAATTCAGAAATGATTAAAATTGAAATAAAAGGATGCTGCTGCTTTGCCAGTACTCTGGCAGTCATAATGACACATAGAGATTAGTTTCCACCTTCATCTTTTCCTTCTTTCTCATTTCCTCTTGTTTATTGTTGACACATTTTCCTTATGTCTCTGCTTCTCAGCGCTTTTTTTCACTGTTATATATTCCTACTTTTTCTCTTTCCTTAAGCATGGAGAAGCTTACTTAACCTTATTATAACAATAACAGAATAGGTTATTAATATTTAATATGCACATGATTAAAATTTCTCTCTTAAACATAGGTCAGCTCTATTATTAACTGACATGTTATTTTTCATTAAAAAATTTTTATTCTGCCCTTACGGTTTCTCAAACACCCTTTACTTTGGTGGTGATTTAACACATAATGTTTAGAAAACTGTGTTAGGCTAGTGAAAAAAAAGAACCTACCAGTCATGGATAATCAATTATGCATGAATTCAGATATAACAGATGGAAACTGGTGAGTTAAAGTTTCTCTTTAGCTTCGTGATTTTTTGGTTTTGTTTTTGTGACACCTGTCTCTTATGTATAGATAAACATCTAACATAGCATACTGCTTTTCATGCGTCTTTGTGTTTTTTGCTTTTTGGGTTTGGGGATTTTGTTTCTTTTTTGTTTTGTTGGTGTGGCATAAACTTATTTTCCCCTGTTTATAACTTACTATTTTTAATTTGTTTGTCTGTGAGCATTTCTATACTGCCTGCCTTTTCTAGGGCTGAAGTGTCCTGTGATGAAGCAAGCATTTAATCTTCTAACAAACTACACAATGTAATTTGACCTTAAAATTGTGTCAGCACGATATTTTAAATTATAGGAGTTCATTTTTGCCTTCAGCTGCTCATGGACTGTAGTGTTATGACATTAAAGCAACAGGATAGACTGCGGCTGGCCATATGTATTCATATATGCATATATGCACATTCTTGTGATTGTGATACTTATATAGGCGTTCCCTCCAAAGGCATTAATTAAATTTCTTTCAATCATTTGACAATGAAGTAGATTGCTTTACTGCTTTTTAATAAAAAGTTCAGTATGGACTGAGTGCAATACTACTTTTGGTTACGGAATGATTTTTACAGAACTAAATCAAGCAAAAAAGACAATAATGCTTTGTGATATGCCCACAGCAATGACCATTTGGTATTAAGTAAAGGAAGAGCTGAATATGTTTTTTTTTTCTTTTTATACAAAAATATCTCAAAGAGTTTTAAGTACAGACTTAGATGTGAAATGCATTTCTGTGTAGTTCATTCATGTCAGTGTAATAGCGATTCTTGTATTTGTATCCCATATCTGAAAAATATGGGGGTAAGTTGATTTGGACATTATTTTTCTATGTCTGCAATAATTTGGAGCATTTCTTCACCTGGCCCCACCCATTTGCAGTTGTGGTGCAGAGAGATTTTCCATCTGTATACCTATAAAGGAAAAATTAGTTGAGAGAATGCACTGCACCTTTCATGAGCAGATTATTCCAAAACTTCTCATGAGTATTTTACCAACATTTGTTAAGGAAAAATCTAATACAGGAAAGACTTTGTAGTAAAACCTGCTAGAAGCAAATTACAAAGAAGAGATCTTTCCCCACACATTTTTGTATTTAACACAGGAACTAACTTTTACACACCTGTTAAGGAATTTCCTTCAAGTGCTTTCATGAGTATAAATTACTATCATAAATATTAGCCTAATTTGCCCTAAAAATACTGTATTCTAGTGGGTTCCCAAATGTTGCTCTCCATCTCAGTTTATTTCTATTGGGGCCACTTAGCAGAAAATCTAGAAATATAGCTGCTTTAAGCAAATAAATACATCAAATATTTGGATAGATTTTTGTTAATTTATCTCCTTTTTTTCTCTGAAATCAGAAAAAGTATTTTTAACATTTAAAGGGTGCTTGGAGTAACATTTTCATGTTATTTGGTTTTGCTTTATGTTGTTTGCATTAAACTAAGCATAATCTGACACATATATAAATGACCTTTATCTTAGTGACACTGCATAGGCTAAACTTTTTTTGGTTAGCACCTGGTAATTTTAACAGGTATCTTGTTCCTTAAAAGAGCTGTGAATATTAACAGCTAATTGCTTCTGAAAAGAACTGTGTAAAACTCATTCATTTCATCTTTGTTACAGTAGAATCATTTGAGTTTGAGATTGGAAGGAGCCCTAGAAGAAAATGCTAATTTGGCCAAAACCACCAACTTTCAATTTGTTTTACACCAAAACCACACATTTTGCATGTATTTTATGTACAATGAATATTGACTCCTGTCAAGTTTGGCCGTAATTAGATGCACAGTTTTACTTAAAAGGTTTTGAACTTTAGAAAAAGTGTAGCAGAACTTGTGCAGAGTTTTGAGTTAATAATGAAACTGGAAACAGGACATTTCATGTGGTTTTGTGTTTCATAATGAAAGTTTGACATAGTTCAATTCATCAATCAGTTCTAACCATTTCCTTCGACTTAAAACTCTTCCATGTTTTCAGTTTGTGTCAGTAGATTTTTATTTGTACTATCAGGTCAATGACAGAGGTGATTCTCCTGTTGATGAAGAATTCCTGTGTAAGAACTCTCTGCAGTTTGAGCTCAACGGCACGAACATCTAAGCTCAAGATAATAGTACTTGAATAATCCTCTGTAGGGTTAAGTGCAATAATTCATATGTTTTTTACCGTAATGCACAGCTTTCTTGGGGTGTGTGAAATTCATCCTTACCCAGAATTGTTGGGTCAAATTTTTGTATTTGTAAATGCATACTAAATAGGATAGAAGCACAGTGGTTGGAAGTGAGGGAAAATGAGTCACAAAATGGAAAAAAAAAACCCCAAAAAACCAGAACCAGTCAAAAAACTGCAAACAACATTGAAAAACTGGAGAGATAACTTGGTGTAGTTTTCCTTTTAACAAGTAAAAATAACAGGAACTATTGCTTTCTATGTCCAGGGATCATGATTTACATCATGTTAAATTAATAGACCTTCTATTCAGACACATCCCTAATATAACCACTTATCAACTGACTCTTTTAGATAACAATTATATGCCCATCTCATGCCTAGGAGTTATCTAGTGCTGTGATGACAAGGGCTTTAACAGGAACCACTTTTTTTCATCTCTCAGTGTCCTACATTAAACATCTTCACATGAAAGACCTAAAAAATATACCTCTGGGGAGAAAGCTGTGAAATTAGTGACCTGCTGAACATACACTTATGACATGGGAAACTTGGCTGATCCTAAGATGCCAACTCTCCTCCTTTCTTCCAGCTACCTAATTGCATAAAATATTATTATATAAAGCTCTATTGCATTTTTTTATTTGTTCTTTTTTGTGGAAGTAGTTGCCACATGGAAATTACGAGCATGACTCATCAAGGTCCTAGTGTAGTGTTAAGGATGGAAGAGAATATGGTCTTCAAAATGTTGGGGTTTTTTTGAAGTTGAAGCTTTTTATTTGAAGTGATTCTGAAGTCTACAGTCATAAAGCATACTGGTTTATATTAAATAACATATAGATAGTGTTTGTGGGAGTTGATGTCCTATAGATAGCAAAAAGCAAACTCAGGTTGTCCATATAGCAGGCAAGAGACTGTGCAACTACAGAGTAAGATTTATGTGATTAACCATTAATATTGATTGCTGTGATCTTTTATGGGAAAGTGGGCACCTCTCTATTACAATTTTAAGCAGCTAAGATTTCTTGTGGCAACCAGGGGTGAAAGACTCACTATTCTCATTAGCGCTCTTGTTCACCCTTCACTAGATCACGCCAAACAGATTTGTTGGATTTTACTCCATAATTTTCTTCCAGCATTTTGCCTCTCCATGACTCACCAAGGGGTGAACTGAAATAACTGTTGGGGCCACATCTGCAGAAGTATGTATTTACTTCACTTACACAAGCATCTTAGTCAAAATAGACATACAGCTATGAAATTACTTGCACAGAATGGTGCAATAGTTTGACTAAAAGTAACTTGTTTTATCCAAAATCACATTTTGCATATCATTATTCCATTCCATTTTAAAAAAAGATTCCATGATTGAAGTACATTGCAGATAATATTTGCAGGAGTAAACGAGCCTCGTCACAGAGGCAATCAATAGGGAGATGTCTGTTTGTATATGATTTTACATATCTGCAAGCTAGCTGAGACATCCAGCTAAAAAATGCTGCACCATGGGACACTGTGTATATATCTGATACTTCCCAGGGGCCTTGGGGTCTGTAAACTAATGAATGCACTACATGTAGCCATATATGTAGGTTTTTCACCTCTGACGAATATGGTAAGGATAATTTACTTCACTTAATAACCAATTAAGTGCAGTTCAATACAGCTGACTATCGTAAGTTAAATATTCATTTTATGTAACTGTTTCAGGACATGGTGTGTGAGAGAACACAAACGAGCAGAAATTGCTCATGCAAAATGTGAGAGGGGACGACAGCTTGTGTGCGATGCCTTTCAGTGCTATGAATTTCATTTCATAGCACTTTTGCTTTTTGACAGGCATCCTATCCAGGCTGGGGCAGGTTGCAGTCAAAAAAAATCTAGGTTGGTATGTAACTTTTGAGTTCAGCATGGGGGATGTCGCAGAATGCTGTGATTCACATTGGTGTGCATTGGATTCTTGGGTCGTATGTAAATTGTGATTGCCGCTGTCAGGTTGGTTGAAGCAATTGAGCGGCGTCAGGCAACTATTGTTGTTCAGGGCAAAGCGAAGGGGAAGTTAGTCTGAGGAGACTGAAAAACAACTTCAGTCAGAGGTGCAAAACTCACAGGGCTGCGGGACTGCGTTGGCACAGCAGCGGTGATGTGCTGAGGTTTGCACAGGTCGACGTGGGAAAGGACTGTGGAGTGCATCCTTCCCCTTCACCCACACTTCTGTCTGACCCACGTGGCAAGAAGGCACAAGCCCTCCGGGGAATCACCCACCTTCCGGCCACAGATGTTTACTTTCAGAAAGCCACGGAATGGTACTGCCACCGCCTTGCTGTCCAGCAGTTACCATTACCCACAGATGTGCACCCATCACACCTTGCAGTGGGGGAAATGCATTCAAATCCCCACTGAAGGGAGTTTCCCAGCAGTCCCCCTGCTGCTGCACAGCTCTGCAGTACCTCCAGCACGGGCTGCTGCTTACAGGTTGCTCAAAGGGCTGCAGCATTCTCAGAAGTACATATGTGTAAAAGCCAATCAGCATGATCTCCCCAAAGAAATCTGATAAAAGAGAATACACAGCCATGCTGGTTTTGCTCTGCTGCCAGGTCATTTCTGTTTGCATTGCACAAGAGCCAAGCCTCAAGATTTGGGCCTGTATTTCCTAATTTATTTTGAACAAGAAAATATTGGAATAGAGACCTTAGGAGGCACTGAGGCAGCATATCACACTGGAGAATTTGTTTTGCTTTGCAGCTATTGAGACTGCTGCTCAGGAGTTAATTCATCATGGGGTTGAAAATATGCAGCCCAACTTTTTAAGTATTTGTCTTATTTCAACATAAGCTAGGGCAAAATGCATTTATATATAATAAAAACAGTGCAACAACTTTATTAAGGATTAATAACCTTTATTAAGCATATATTTGCCTGCTGTATGTTGACTAGAAGCTATGAAAAATGTGATGTTACTATTGCCGCATGTTTAAATGATTGTCTGCATATGTATCCATGACAATATCTATTCATCTTCTGTTCTTTATATATGTTTTTATTATAAATATCTTTATTCCAGCTGAACATTTTAATATCAAAGTTGACACAGTGAAGTGCAAATTGGAATAGGTCAAATGAAAATCAGATATCTGTATCTTGAATTATTTCCAAGTAGTTCGGTATTGATAAGGGATATCTGATTGTTGTCTATCTGTCAAGACAAGACGTAGCAGCCTTCAGTAATTCGTGCTTTCTAGTCAAAGCAAGGGTTCCACGCTCAGCTTTCCAAGCCTGTAGTAAATACTTTACCAGGCATAAGTGGTGTATGGGAATTAGATTAATCCATGTGGTAGGGAGTTTATAAGGTTTAGTGCATATATGCATTTTCAAGAAGAGAGTTCTTTTCCATAGTCATTTGTCTCAAGCATAGGAAGCATATGCATGATTATATAATTAACAGAATATTTGTTTGTCAGTGTTTGGTGAGTGTGCGTAATAATATCATTATTAGGCCTTCTGTGCTCCTGTATTATCAGATTGTTATCTCCCTGCTTCTTTAATTCACTGCCTCTGCTTTTTAGATTAGTCATTTTGTTTTAATCCAAACATTTTGGGTTTTGTTTTTTTTTCCCCAGGAACAGAATGATTTGCGAACACCAAAGCAAAAGTTATTTTCAAAGATTTTAATCTTTTGTTGTTGTTTTCTGTTTTTGTTTTTGTCGTATCTGGTAATCATTTTTATAAGGTGGTATTTTAGTTCCAAATCTTGTTCTATATCATATTTGCTCTATTCTAATCAGCTCTGCATCTCTTAAATTATCTTCAATGTCCTTTTCCTCCATCATGCTGCAGGCAGCACACTGCCAGCTGAAACTCTCACATCCTTCATGATTTTCTTCTTTAGTGGACAGTCTTGATTACTGCTGAAGTTTAAGTTTACCTTATCAGGCTTTTCTGAAAAGGTTGAAAAAAATCATACATTGGGATTTTCCATTGTGCCCACAAAGTTTCGATTCAATCGGTTAACTGTGTTTTCCTCCAAATTTTCAAATGCATTAGGAAATATATATAAATTTCTGTGGTTTTTTTTAAGAGGGACTGATTGATACTCTATCTTGTTGAAAAAAGGTTGCTTTCTAAACAAACAACCCACTAGACAGTTACCCATCGATCATATGTTATGGAAGATGTCATCTACATTTTCCCTTGTTTTTCTTTGTGAAACATGTTTCTTTGGTTTTGGGTTTTGGTTTTTATTTTTCCTTTTCAGCAGTCTCGGTAATGATCTTAGTAACCCTTTTCAAGACACACAACATAGGTACAACTTTTCATGTTTCATACATATGCCACCTCCACTTGCTCTGCTTTGAATAATAGAATTATGTAACAGTGTATTCATTTTCCAGCCTTGCATTTCTTTGCTTCTGAGATTATAATCTATTTTATGCACTGCAGAATATGATAAATATTTCATACACTTCATCCTATTACAATTTCTTTCCCGCATGCCCTATATGCTGTTTGTGCTTATTTTAGTAAACATCAATGTGATTCTTTACCTAGGCTTGATGTATTCCTCTTCTTTAATAACAAGTCATATAAGTGTAGCGCAAAATTTTCTCTTTATAGATTTAATGATTTGCCCTTTCTGTGTTCAGAGGCCATACTGCTTTGTGTATTAAAGACCTGGTATTAACTTTCTCACTCACCTACTTTTGCTGCTGCCTCATGTTTGTATTGTTTTGTTGTCGGTTGTTTTAAAGTCACTGCCCTAAACATTTTGGTTATATACCTGTCTATGCAGTAATTCATGTTTTCTTTGGTCGATGATGCAACTTTCCCCTTAGACACAGTCTATTCAAACAGTATGCATTTTATCAATAAAGAAGTTTAATTTTTCTCTTATCTCGCAGCCTGTACAAACTTGTTGCTTTCAAGTTTGGCTAGTTGGGTTACTTTTTTCCAAGTGCATGATGGGAAAAAGCCATGTCTGTCTCGCAGTTACTTTTTTTGTCAATACCTTTCAGCTTTCACCTTTCAGGGGTGGCTTTCGGTCCCGCGCTGCCGACTCGACACCGGGCCAGTTTTGTGGCGTGGGGATGTGGCATCTCGCCGTCCCGAGCCCGGAGCGATGTATCGCTCTCACCCACGGTGTGTTGCCGCTTGCTCTGCTTGGCCGCAGCCCCTACCAGGGCCGCGGCGGCTGATTCCCTCCGCGGAACGGGGCCGCTTTCACCGAGCCTCGGCCGCCTTTCTCAACCGCGGTCGCTGCTTTTCTTTCACCCCCGTCGGTACCGACGGCGAGGGGAGGCAAGGAGAAACTTCTTTCCCCACGTGGGCCGTTGGCTCCCGGGGGCGGCCCCCGCGGCGCGCCCCC
>JAHLSL010000044.1:9389887-9507163 GCA_025920805.1 Petroica traversi
TTTTTTTTTTTGAATCATGGCAGGTGATCTTTAGAGGCGGGACTGAGTATGGATCATTTGAACGAGGCAACTCAGGGGAAAGAACATTCAGAAATGTCTAACAATGTAAGCGATCCGAAGGGTCCACCAGCCAAAATTGCGCGCTTGGAACAGAATGGGAGCCCATTAGGAAGAGGAAGACTTGGAAGTACAGGAACTAAAATGCAAGGAGTGCCTTTAAAACACTCTGGACACCTGATGAAAACTAATATTAGAAAAGGTAACACTTTTGATAATTCTGCATTAGAGAAATATGATTTATAATATTTGTGGGGAAAGCATACTTTTGCAGACTCTACTTCATTTATATTTCAGGATTAAAATCTCCATTCTAAAATACTATATATTCCCAATTCTGATATAAATCACATTTGGGAAATGTAAGGTTCATTCTTGGGTGGAGCATCTTGCTTTTCAGGGTGGAGTCTGATTTTTGTTAAGGTAAAGGCTAGCTGCTCTGATTAAAGCAAATTCTTACATTGAAATGTAAGTAATTTGGTGCATGAATTCTTTGAGTAAGCGTTGGGCTAAGAAACGCAAAAATATGTAAGAGTAAATATTGAACCCCCAAAACAAATTCTCGCCTTTCCTCCTAATGATGGTCCTAAGATTGGAAGGGCAGCAGTATTTCCATAGCAGTTGCAAGTTGGTTTAAAGGAGAGAGTGTAAATCTTTAGGTATCACATTGGAAAAGTCATTTATGATGTCAATCTTCGCAGTTTATTTTCTTAAGTACAATTCATTATTGAACAATGAACAACTTGGGTGTCATATTTTTCAGTGGCTGGTTTGCTGTAATTAGACATTTACACAAGGAAAAGGCACATTTAGAATCATTGATGTTTGTGTATGGATGCCTTTTGTTTGCATTGAAAATACTTTTAATGGACAATAATATACAAATTTTGCTTATCAAAATTTCTAAGTCTTTTTGACCATGTCCTGCGGGCTTGTTAATTTAAATCAAAATATGCTGCATGTAATTTGGCATATGTCTTAAAACAGCCTCTACTTTTCCTAGTATAATCAGTTATGTTTATAATCCAGTTTTTTCTTGTATTTGCTAAGCAAAGTGCAAAATGCAACCAAGACTATTAAACGCACAAAGTTAGAAGGCAGAGGAATTTCATTGTGTCTGATGCATAACATTTATCGTACAATCATTTATTTTTTCCTCGGTTTGGCGAAAACAAAGAATATATTGATCCTGAAATGAACAGACACAGCAGTCCGTATTGTTAGATCTTTATCTATTAAAAATGGAAAAACAGCACTTCAGCAAATTCTTTGGCCTCTGCTCATGATTACCCTATTTATTGATTGTTTGCCAAGAATGTATGCATCTTAAGAAAGCCAGGGTAAGAGCATTAAAAATATAATTTATTACGGCTTTTCAAGCAGAGTGCATTAACATTGTACAGAGAAGCAGTGGGGCTGTATAAAAAGGACTTTCTGACGCCTGCAAACATATAAGTTCCATAAATTCCTAAATAGGAGATTTCAGCTGTCTCTGGTATTATGTGATATTTGCACAGCAAACTTTAATGCCAGGACAGTTTTAGACAAGGATTCTACAGACTTCACTGCTCCTTATGGCAGACGTGCTGTTTACACAGACTCGTAAACCTTCAGCAAAAGCTCTAACACTGCCTTCAGGTTTAAATCATGCTGTATTTTTAGCAGGGAGCACTGACCAATGCTCTCCCCTTTAATACTAGAAGGTTATGAAGTTGCTGTACTTGGAGGTCTTGCCAAGTACTAGCAGGAGTGATCAGCCAGCTGAGATTGTGCTCTCCTGTATAACGTTTTTCACATTAACAGAAGGACACTAGTGACAGTTTGCTAAAAGATTTAGTGGCTTGATTTGTAGTCAGATGATACCTGTGTCGCACTACCAGGATCCACCTCTGATAATCTATGCTGTGCCTCAGAATTTGGCCAGGAGGCTCTCCTGTGCTGTTTAAAGTACCACATTTTCCAAAATGCTGCAACTCAAGAAACCGTGTACCTGGCAAAAAGCGTGCTGATAAGCAGCGAAGTACCTGTGTGTTGTGTCTGATCATAGCTTAATTTGTAGGAGCTGATAAGGAGAAAAATAAATATGCTTTAGCTGGTTTTGGATGTACCTGCACTGTTTGTTAGAATGTAGCTTTGCATACACCTTATGTTCAGGAATTACTGGTGAAACTACTTAAGAATTTTGAGCCCTTACTCTGAATCAGATGGCAGTAGGTGAGACATCAATTGCAAGAGCCTGGAAGGGAGAAAAAAACCCAGAAAACAAACCACCACCTTTTTGCAGATGAATCCACAGCTTATTTAAAACCAGTGCAGTGAACACTGCTTTGCTGTACTGCTTTTGCTTTGGTCTTCTCTCAGTTCCTGGCCAGTCTCACTCAGATTAAAAAAAAAGGCAAAGGAAAAAAAAAAAAGCTCCTTCCTGCACTACATAAATATTGGCAAGCTTTTGCTCTTGTCTTTCAGTCTTTCATGCTGAGCCTACTGGGCAAACTGGAGTGAGTTTGTGAGCTTTTCTTTGCAAGCCTGAAGGGGTTTGTTTGCCAGAGATTGGCTCTCTGGTGAACAGATGTAGTTTAAATATACGTGCTTAAGAGGTATCTTTTTTATCATTATTTCTTACTATACGTTAGAGCACGTATAGTATCAGCAGAAATGGTCTTACTCTGTTCTGAAGAGTAAAGCTCCCTTTTCAAGTGCAGCATGTCGGGTGCACCTTAGCAGGTTAGGAGGTTTCCGTAAGTCTAGAGGGCAGTGGTTATAGAGGCATTAACATTGTAGGACTAATTGGAGTTCCTGGGTGCCCTGTTAAAATAACCCTTGTCATCATTTATGCTAAAGATGATACCCCTCTGGCAGGCTGCCATAAGACGGTTCTGTACATCTCCTTTTAACCCTTTTGCTTTCTGTCATTAAGAGATCCTAACCTGTGCTGCTGGAGACAGCGGAACAGGATCAGAGTTTAAATCCATGGGTCATTGTGTCACCCATGTCCATCTGGGCGGCTGGGAGGGATTTTCTTAGTGTCCAGGAATCTGACTGCTGGGAGAGATTGTCCCTAAAACAGCCTGGGTCATTTGTTACTTCTCCTTCTGTCATCAGAAAGTGGAAAAATAAAATAAAATAAAAAATAAATAAAGGCAAAAGGAAATAGAAAAGGTTATTTGCTTAATATTCTGTGCTGTGTATGGAAGGCTTTGCCATATGATGCTACAAAACTGGGAATTAGTAATTAACTTTCAGGCATGCCAAAATAGCGTTGTGGGATGTAAAGTGCGGGAGACAACAACAAGAACAACAAAAATAAGCCTGAACTGCAGGTACACTTATTAAAGCAGCATTGAAATCATGATTTGTTCCTTAAAGATGCAAGTGAAAGTAGTGCTCAAGTGCACTCAGTGAATGAAGCACGAATTAGTGTTAACTTTTGCCTTGTTTCCTTGTGTACTCTTTTCAGAGCGCATATATAACACACAAGGTGATTTGTTGTAGATGTTGAAAGCAATTAAATATTTTTGGCAGGAGTAAGAAAGTTTTAATGTTAACAGACAAAATTATGTGGCTGGTACTAAAATGGCTTACAGTGAAGACATCTGCAGTATGTATTTAGGTTCTCATGCTGCCTGCTACTCACAACAAATCAGGCAGGACAGAGAGAATCAACTTCTCTTCAGTCAACCTTGATATTTCTATAGAAGGTAATTCTTTAAATCTGTATCTGATCAAGAGAGAGAAATTTGCATTTTTGCCTTTCAGGGAGATATATGTTTAGTAGAACTTTCTCTTTTTTGGGGAGGGTGAGGGGAAAGGACTCGGGAAATATGTTGATCAAATATTTGTGATAATTCTTGATGCCTTCTCTGCCTGTTCATACAGGTTTTATTTACATAACTCTTTATAGACCCACCTACTCTACAATAACTCAAGTCTAATATGTTAAATTTATTTTTTTAATAGGAAGTATGCTTCCAGTTTTCTGTGTAGTGGAACATTATGAAAATGCCATTGAGTATGATTCTAAGGAGGAGCATGCAGAATTTGTGTTGGTGAGGAAGGATATGCTTTTCAACCAACTGATTGAAATGGCATTGCTATCTCTTGGATATTCTCACAGCTCTGCTGCCCAAGCAAAAGGTAAATAAGATTATGAAATTGTACAATGAATTGTGTTTGTTTGTGGATTCTTGGGGGAGGGGCAGGATTTCTTTCAGGAATTCAATGCAGGTTTTACTTCTTAAACTTCTTGCAGATCCTCTGTCTGTATTTTTTTTCCTTAATGTATTTTTATTTAGTTAGTGCACATTTTGTTCATGGGGAATGTGGAGGTAAATTCCTTTTTTCTTTTTTTTTAAGAAGAAAAAAGACTTCAACTGAATCATTAGTATGCTTATTGACCTTAATAATCTGCTCCACTGAGGATCCACAAGGAAGTGTAAAGCATATTTGAGCAGATGGACTGTTGAGAGTCAACTTGCATTTATGACTGAATATCCAGCTCTGTTTCTTTTATTTTGTTCCTGATGGTTTTATAGACTGCAAAGTAATTTTTTTTTTGTGCTCTGTTCTTGCATTGCAAAATCCTTTCTAATTTATTAAGAGGAATGCTAACTGTTATATCATGTCCTATTGAATTCATGGGAACTTAGGAAAATATGCTTCCATACATATTAAAAAAATTCTCTACTGTAATGCATTTGTATAATTTCATAATATAGATAAGGCCTATCCTTGGTGGTGTGTGGGCGGGGGTTTTTGGAGGGGGAGGTATTCTTTTGTTTTGCCAGATTTAAGAGGTTAAATACAAAGGTGGTGATCTTGTTAAAATCAGATATTTCTTTTGCCCCTAGGAATTAGGTAAATCACTTTCTTTCAATTTTTCCTGCCCTTCTTGCCCACTTCCCCCCCCTCCCCCCAAAAAATTACAATCCTGCAGGGCTTATCCAGGTTGGGAAGTGGAATCCAGTTCCACTCTCCTATGTGACAGATGCCCCTGATGCTACAGTAGCAGACATGCTGCAAGACGTGTATCATGTGGTCACACTGAAAATCCAGTTACACAGGTAAGTCATATACCAGTTCTGGGATGTGAACTGTTACTTGTCTGCTCTTAACTGTTAATATTGCTTGTATTTAATTCCCACTGTGCTTTGTGCTCAAAGTACAAAGGCTTGCCTAAATTCCTTTTTAGTTACTCTAATTCTTCTTTAACTTACAGTATACCATTGCAGAAAACTTTTATAGCTCTGATACATAGATTTTCTTTGGATATCTCATTAAAACTATATTGCATTTTAGTCAATTAAATGATGCATTACAAGAAGGCATTTTACATAAAGTTTACTTAAGAGAAAAATATTTTTGCATATCATGAACAGTACCATCTGTGTGCATTTTGTAAAAGAATGACTTGCTCACACTTATTGTTGCTGTCTAGGTTCTTAAATTTCACGGCAACTAAAAAGAAAAAACAGTTAATATATTAATGCTTTTCATGATCAGTCGTGAGAAAGCATTACACCTTAAATTGTTTTACCAAGCGCATCAGAGCAGGAAGGTAGAAGTAACATGAAAAAATAGTCGCCACATGCAGCTGATGTATAATTCATGCATCAATACAGCAGATGTGTTGTATAAAGTAATTAACTAATCGGAACAATCAGGAGACCGAGAGCAATCTCCAGATGCATCTGCTTGATGCGCAAAATGAAATCTGTCTGTCTTAAAGGAATGTTCTGCAGCAGGATGCAATCTTGTAATAATCCCTTTTCTAATCTGTGTTTCAAATAGTTGCCCTAAACTAGAAGACTTGCCTCCTGAACAATGGTCTCACACAACAGTAAGAAATGCTCTGAAGGACTTACTGAAGGATATGAACCAGAGTTCATTGGCCAAGGAATGTCCCCTTTCGCAGGTACTTAGCATAACTTGTAATAAATAATAAAGCACTATAGGCAATGCTGATGTGAGATTGGAGATTTCTACAGACTGTAGCAAGTAGTACCCGTGGAGTGGATCTGCCAAAAATGCAAATGCATTTGACCACTTCATGATCTTTATAAATATGCCTGATTCATTTTGAACATAGTCTTACAACTTTTCCCATGGGGAGTCGTGAAAGGTTGTTTACACCACACTAAAATCATCTCACAGCAAACTGGATTTTAACTGGTTTTTGTCTGCAGTCTTTGAACTGCTTTGATGCAACTACTTTTTTCAAGCACATGTGTTCAAGATGTTAAAAGGCTCTTTACTTACTGCTGTCAAAAGTACTATTGAATCTGAATGCTTGTTAGATAACCTACAGTAGTTTTAAATGCTAATTCATAAACTGAGACAGTCTTTGGCATGCTATATGAGAAGGGAATAAAGAATAAAGCTCTTTGGGTGATATGTTGTTGTTTCACAGAACCAAAGGAAAATCAGTCATTTATTAGTTCTAATCAAAATATACCTAAACAAAAATGAAACCTCAATTTATGCATTGCTAAATATTGAACCGATGTGTTCCTCAAGCCTTAGTCGTATTGTTCTATTTTTGCCATTCTTTTTGTTCTTCTCTTGTCAAATTGCTGCAAAGGCACGGCTTATTTTTTTATGCAGTATGGTGTCCAATGGTGCTATGGTGAGAATGTGGAATTTTTTTTACCTTTTAAATTTTAAACTGTATTTCTTTGTGGCGCAGTGTAGATGAATTCAGTATACAAATAAATTATGCTAGTTGTGGCAGGGAGGGAAAAAGAGAAATTAAGGAAGTGATGATATTTTTATGAGGATTTTGTCTTGCTTAGAATACTGGAGTCTTTGTCTCTAAAAGACTTCAGTTAATCTAAAGAAGACTACTTTTCTCCTCTGTCTATTTTTTGTGAAGATAGATTAGCAGGCTTGCTTCCCATCATGGTTTTTTTCCCCCTACGGTTAGATTGTTTTCAGTGATGTGGCTCCAATGTGGGAAGTTTTGAAGTGGAAATAATCAAAATTATCTTCACTGGTTGCAAGCCATTCCAGTAATATGTCTACAAAGTTATCTTGTATGTACCTACTGTAAAAGCATGTGAGCTTGTGCACTGCTGGCTCATGGAGGCTGCAGATAACTTGGGATTTTTCTCCATTTTAATCTAATAGTGCTACTTTTTACTTTATACTGATGGAAAGCAAATAATTTCTATTGAGATGTAATATCTCAATTCTATTTGGACATTGTGTTTCACAAAGGCATTTCTGTATATATGTATATATAAAGCAGAAAAAAGCTTTTAAAAGGAATGCTTTACTATAGACAGTATCATGGTACTGGAGACAATTCAATAATTACATTCTTCTAAAAAAACTTCTTTCAAACTATACTGAGTTTTTATGTAATAACTTTAATGGACAAAAACCCATCTTAATAATAGCAGCTGTTCAAGTTAATGCTTGATATGACTAAAACTCCAGACTACAGAACTCTGATTTGGGACTGTTTGTTTACTGGTTTGTATTGCTTTATTTGTAAAAGAGTATACTTAAAGCCATGAGCTTCTTTCTGTTGTTAAAAGCGTGCTTATTACTTTTGCCACCTCTGTCTTCGCCAGTGCTACCATAGTTGGGTTGCAAGAACATAAATAGCTTCTGCTTTTCTTTTTTCTTTGAGAACCAGATCATATTAAGCTTAAAATACTTTTATTTTTTCTTAACTTTTGGAAAAACAAACTGTTACAGCAGCTGATCAAAAGTCCATCAGTCAGTCTAAGTCTTCCTGTTTCCCTCTAGGAGCTTGAGGGAAGTTGAGTTGATCTGACAGTGTCCTTTTCACATGAGTAAATTGATCTGAATACTTCCTGTATTTGCCTTACCTCTGATTCCTTGTATATCATTCCTATGGAAAAGGCACTGATTTTAAGAGTGCCAATGTTTTATTAAAGGTGTTTAAGTTTTTGAATTTTCCTGCCATGGTGCTCCTGCAGCAGTGGTGGGAAGTAAGAGCAAGACAGAGGTCAGGAGACAGCATTTCCTTAGGGGATTCATCAAAGTGCCAGCATAGGAGATTGTTCTGAGAGCAGAGAAGGGCACTCTCCTGCTATGTTCTTCCATGGATATAGGTAATGCTATATGAAGTGCTTCATCACAAATGCAAACTAATGCAGTGACACTGTACCATAACTTATTAACAGTGTTATGGATATAATTTATTAACCAGAGAAAAATGACTCAAAGTGGAAATGAGAATAGTTATCGTTTTCTGTCACTGTCATTAGCAATACTCTGTTTTGTGTAGGTATGGAAGGACTTGTTTTAAAGTAATTAAGCCGCTCTGCTCAGGGCATGGCATTTCTGAAGCCCCATTTTCACTTAGAGTTTACTGTATTTTCTGAAGCAATCTTGCATTTTGTATATTAAAAAATTGCTCATATTTGTTCAGAATACTGGCATTCTGTGTACTGAAAAAAACTAGAAACAAACAAACAATTTTATAGTGCAGATATACTTAATAGCTTGAAAATATGTGAACAAAACTTTGACAACCAGTCTGTTTCAGTTATAGAGTCTTGAAAACTTAACAGCATTATTTGCTAGAGTCCTTTTTTTCTTTTAAACTTTTTTGCCATTTATTTTCTTGTCCAGCCTTGGTATGTGAAGGTACGAACTCTTCATGCCTTGATAAAATACCATTGTGGCTCTTGCTCTCACTAGGAGAGTTGAATGCGTGGTCCTTTTTGAAGCTGCTGTAATTCTCACTCTGTGACTATGTAAGTGACCCTGAAGGTCAGTTTTATTGCTCAGTGTATGAGCCAACATCATGGGGAATCCTTGTCAACATGACTTGGAATGCTTAGGATGGACCAGAGCAAACGCACAGCTCTGAATTGCTGTGGAATTGCAAACAGCCGTCCAGACATTTAGTCTCAAATTTTTGATATCAACCATTCAAGGTAAAAGGACACTTCAAATTTTGCATGGAAAAGCCAAACCTGTTATGAATTATGCGCTAAAGTGCATATTTTCATGCTTTACATCGAGTTTGCAGATTTTATTGCTAGAGACTGGCAGCATGAGCAGATGCCGACTGAAAGACTTTTTGCGTTTGATACACACAGCTTGCTTCATTTCTGTTTCCTCTCCAGACCTCTTTTGATGGGGAAGGTAACTTGGAATTTAATCTAGGGCTCAATTTTGGGCCGTCTTGTGCATTCCATTAAATTGGCCTATCTCATGAGTGGCCTAGATCTCATTTCCCTCCTGTTTTGGCTCTTCAGTCTCCAAAGGGCTGTAAAGAAATTGTTCTACCATCAATTCTTATTTCCAAACCCTTGCACAGAAGCTCTACTGTACCTCCGTCTTCTGGGAGCTGCTCTAAAGTGATAAGGCGAGCAGGCAGCTCGGTTGCATTTACTTATTTAATGTTAGTCCTTCAGTGTCTCGCCTTAGTCTTAGCATTTTCATACTTCACTTTCACAGTTTTTCTCTGTTTTGAATTTTAGTGCAGAAGTTCCTTCTTACTTCCACAGTTAATAACTGAAATACTAACGGCTGTATTATTCTGATATTAAAAAGGGTGTTTTTTTCTCTTTTGCCCCTATTAAATTACTGTGTCTTTCTCTGTTTCTCTGAGTATCTTTACATATACATATATGGTTGGATCAACTATTATGAGGAAGAGGACAGCAACATGGGGTATTAGTCTGAGAAAAGGACAGGAAATTCTATTGATAATTCTGGAATAAACTCATTGTGTGGTTTTGAACATTAAGATGTACCCTTTATCTTGAGTTCCTGTAACCTTTTCATGAAAAGAAGATAACAAGTCACCTACCAAATAAAGAGATTGTAGAGATTAATTAGTATCTGGGCACTGCTTTAAAAATATGGCAGTGATCAAATGACATTGACTTTTCTAAAAAAATCTTGCCTGATTTTTTTTTTTCCTACAAAAAGATATTCTAAATGATAGTTTTTAGTATTCACAAGCAGGCCCTATCAAAGCATTGCAAAAATACTTGTGAAGCATGGTATTCTTTTTTTTTACTCCATAGTATCCTGAAATGTGAAGGTATTTGTTTTGGGGTTTTTTTCTCCTCCCTTTTGCTCATCCTTAGAGACTGTTTGTATCTAGTCTGACTCTCAGGACAACCATGAGTCGGAGCATTACAGATGAGAAATTCCTGATATGTAGTAGAATCTCAAATCACAATGGCTTTTTCTTCAGTATTTTGTTGGGGACATGAAATGTTTCAAAAAAGTATATCCAGAGGATGTGATACTTGGGGACATAGTAATTTACAGACTATTTTAAATTTTTTGGAAGATATTTGTGTGTTCCCCCCTTCCCCCGCCTATCATGTCATTTACATAATTTTGCTCCTGGTGATGAGGGAATAGCGTTATTTCAGTCAGAGGGATATATGCTAGCATTCCATGAAACGTATGCATACACAGAACAAGTGTTGGTACGATACCCAAGTCTGCATAGTTTTGCACTTGTGACAAATATAACTATTCTGACTGCATTTTTAACAAGCTTTCATGCTGTAGTGAATGATGCTCTGCATCTGACATGGGCACGGTATAGATCATATACTTTCCTTTCTGTTCAGATACCCTGCCCTGAATTTTCATGCTGTTTTGTGCAGACTTTATATGATCTGGCAGAGACAACAGCTTTCTTGGAACATCAGAGTTTCTCAGTTCACCTGATCTGAAGGCACTTGGCCATCATAGCAAATAGGCAGTAGAAAACCTCTCACATTTCCACACCACTGTTCTTATCCACCCTTCAAAAATCCTAACCAAAAAATTTGTTCGGTAAAATTAAAACTTCTCTACCTATAGATAATGAAGGAATGAGTTGCCAAAATCCGTACTTTTTATAAGCTGTTTTTGATTCATGCTTTACTGAACCAAAAGGGTGTTTTTTCCCCCTCCCCTTTCAATTTTACTTGCCTAGACCTGAGATCAAGTCCTTGGATTTCTTAGTTGCTTGTAAGTCTCTTCTGTCTTGCTCCCCTCCCCCAATAATTAATAACCTGAGTAAGGAATGCAGCTCTTTTTTCTGCTTTAGAAGTTACTGTACTTTAGATTTTAAAGATGTCCTTAATTATTTTGGGGAAGTAAGTCCTTGAGGGCCCTGGGCTCAGCTTTTGGCAGGCAGGACTTCTCAACCCACCCCCCCTGTTGCTCAAGAGCATTCACTGTGATGTCTCTTCAAGCTGACATGGTATCTAGATTTTTAAAACTTTTGCAATTAACTATTAAAATCTCTGCCTATGATTTTTAGTTATCCAGATGGAATGGACAGTGCAGAGCCTATTGCTGATGGGATGAGCAAGATGTATGTAATAGGTGTTTTGGTAGAGCTGTGGGAGGACATTCACAGGATACTCAACCTTTCAATTGATTTATTGTTCGATCATTGATTTATGTTCTTTAGATGCTTTAACACTCTATGTTAAAGCTATGCTGGTCTATCTGCAACTGTTTTATCTGCACTCTATTAAAGGTGAAAATATATAGATAGCTTTTTCTGCCTCTTCATTAGAATTAAGTATTACAAGGATGTAAAGTCACTTTCCATAACAGTTATGAGGCCTGAAATTATTGTGGGAGGAGGGGGGAAACATGTTTTGTTCTTCAAATAAATGCAGTTCTGACTTCAGGCCTGTCTATAATGTATCAACATGTCCCTTACTATCTGTGCTGTAGTAAGGTCTTGTGTTTCTGCTTCTGTAAAGTGGAAGAGTCCAAGAGAGGAATGGTGCTAGTGTTGAGTTTTTTGTCGTTGTTGTTGTGCTTGTTGTTATTTGATTTTTTTAAATTTTGCTTTTACCCTCCTAAAATCAGGAGTTATAAGCATTTGTCCTCCACCGGGCTCTCTTGTGAAAAGTACACAATTAATGCATTTTTGGGACTGTGTGTCCCAAACCATTTTTGATTGTATCTTGGCAATTTTGAGAACTGTGTCATGTGAATGATTATCTGCATCGTGTTGGCTTCCAAGTTTTAGGGAAGTTACAGCATGAAAAAGGAACATGGCACATTTTCCTCCTAAAGCATGCATGTGTTGTAGAGCTGAGCCCTACCTGACTTCTGTTTTCCTGACTTAGTGTTCCTGAGAATGGTATATAGAATAACTTGCATTTTAAATATTTGTGGTGATGTTCTTCTTTTTGTAGATACATAAATACACGTGACCATGCTTGGTTTTTTTTTTCTTCTGGGTATATTTAGTGGGTTAAGAGGCAATCAAGTAATGCACTACTACGGAATTTTGTATTCATCTGTATTCGTTCATGTTTCTTGCATACCTCTTAACACAGTCATGGCCAAGTGCAAACTCTGATTCAATTTTTTTCCATAACTTTATTAGAGAGTTAACAAACCACTTCTCCAGTGTTCTTTAAAGCAAGATTGCAAATAAATCTTTTTTTTTTTTCTGTCTTATTGGCAAATTTTTGGCTGTGGAGTACTGCACAAGTATAAACAACACAAGAGATCCTTTAACATAACATGAGAGAGCCTTTAGTCGCTTTGCTCCCTAGCTTTGAAACTCATTGCCAATTGAAGTAAGGAAAGCTTGGCTGTTGGGACTTTTAAATCTAGACTTAAAAGTTATTTGTTCTGTTTAGCATTTTTAAAATGATTCTATTAGGAATTGTATGTGCTTCAGTTTTAATTTTAACTCATAATGATTGTAAAGCACCCTGGGATGCTTGCATGAAGGGCGCTACAGAAACCCAAGATTGTATTGTACTGTGTTGTAATGTATTGTATTATTACATGGTACTGGAGTTGGACCACGACAATTCATATAGAAAGCTTTTGAATACTTTGCTAAAGATAAGGAGTGTGTGTGGGGGGGGTACTGTCTTTTCTTGCTTCTTTTCCCCCTTTTCTGTCAGTTATTTTATTAAACTAAATTAACATGGCAGTTATTCCCTAAGAAATGCCAGCATAATTTACTGCTGCAAAGGGGCTCAAAATGTAAACCAGATGATAAACTAAAAATAAAAAAGTCCACATTAAGATTTAATTGCACTTCCCTTTCTATATTACGTTCTTATGTAAAATACATTACAAAACAGTACATTCTTTATCACTTCCTTCACTTTTAACTGAATTTCATTAACAATAAAGAAATATATTGTCTCTATTTTCAGTAATGTCACTTGACAGTTAATCCCTTAACTTGATGTACATGTCTTTAAGATTTTTTTTTTTTAATAAAGAACACGATAGCACTGACTGGAGCCAAGTATTGCACAATCATGTGATTTGCAAGTTTCCCAGCTCGCAGCTTTGCCAGTGCAGGTCAATTCACACCTGCCACACTTATGCCATTCTGGTCCTCATGTTGCTTTTCCTCAGTGATTGTCAGAGGTAGAGAGAGTTGTGCATGCGGCTCCTTCCTTCCCCCCTCCCTCCCCACTCCAAATGTGTGGTAAACCTTGTGCATTGGAAGTGTCTCCTCAGGAATTAAATGGAGTTTAATTTCTGTCCATTAGAAAGCTGCTATCCACATCGCCAATTAAGCCTTCTATTTAAAGGGCGAGGAGATACGTATGTCTACATCTTAATCACTGCTGTGACTGGTTTGCAGAGACCTTCTCTGACTGGTTCAGTTATTACTAGCAGTGGTGGGAGGCACAGGGATCAGAGTGGTTATAAAACCTACCCGAAAGCTGAGCAAATTCTGTAGGTGCTGCAGCGTCACTGTCAGCAGATTTGAAGCTGAGGTACATCTGTGTTAGGGGACGCAGGGGTGTAAGCATGAAGATGTGCCAGGAGAAAATTACTTGAATTGGTAATAATTTTTACCTGTCAGAAGCAAAAGCAAACAGGACCCACTTGTTGAGAGGCAGTGCTCAGAGACATGCAACTCTCACCTTGTCAGACCGGACTCATTGCATGCCTTCACTCTAATCATAACTTAGAAGAAAAGAGATGAGTTTCTCAGACTGAACAAAACTCTCAAAGCTTGCTCCCCTGCCATCACTGCTTTTTTCTTTTTTAATTAGTAATTAAGTTCTTACTTTTTATATCCAAGAACCATGGTAGGAGAACCCTAAGGCGAGGGTGAGCTTTGTCTCTCTTTCCTTGGACACTTCCTTAAGAACAGCACAAATGGTATCAGATTCTGCTGGTGCCTTACAGCAGTGATCAGAGGACAGGTTTTTCAGGACAGTAGCAACCTCAGATGTGTCTTACTTGAAGCCTTGGAATAAATTGCTCAAAAGGGAAAAGTTCTGTTCCCCAGAGGTGGGAACAGATTAAAAGTTCTCATATACACCTGTCTCATTTATTTTTATTTTGTTTTCTAAGTACTAAGATTTCCTACACTCAGAGCTGCAGTTCTTCTATAAGTTTCCACTAAAAGAGGGGAAAGTGTGCCTGGCTGTGCCACTGTTCCAAGGGATTTGATAATTTACAGTAAAGTGTCAGGGAGAAGAATGGGTTTTGCGATGATGAAAAACTGAGATACATGCAAAGGACCTTGGTACCAATGGCCTTTCTAGAACCAGAGAGAAGATTTCAGGTCCATAAGGTTGCCTAGGATGTTTTTATTTTAGTAAGTACATTGGGACTCTCAGAATTTTAAGGGTTGTGTATGAATTTATTTATTTACATATATATATATATCTCACAATAAAATTCCACCAAAATATATGTGCCAGCTAACACATCTCCAAGCTCCTAAAGGTGTGTTCCTTACTCTGCACTTACTGTAAGGAGGATCTTTGTGTGCTAAGTCTAATTCAGCTATTTTTTTTTTAATTTATATATTTTAATGTAATGACTACTCAAGAAAAATTTAGTAAATAGAACCTCAAAGTGCACATACATATTCCTCATGGAAAGCTAGCTGGAACATTTCTCTTTTGAGATACCTTCATTGAATCTTGGATCCTTTTAAGAATTCTTCAGAGCTTATACTTTTCACAAACTCTTGCTAGTGAAAGATAACAACAGAGGCAAAACTAGAATCTTGGTTAACATAGCTGCTTACAATGTCACCTTTATGATTTTGCATACCAAAAGTTAAGAACCCATAGCGAATTTCATACTATAAATTATTTTTCTTCTGAGAAATTTCTGTTTTTCTCAGTACAGAAAGAAGTTTATTCATGTGCTTTTAGAAGCACATCCCTCATAGAATTTGGGTCTGTATGACAAACAGACCCAAATAATTGTGTGTATAAACATGTGTACAGGTGGTTCATAAAGAGGCATATGACGTGAAATGGTAAAAGTGAGACTTAACCATTTAAACAGAGGATAGATAAGGGATATTACATTTGGCACTAGAGAGGTATTTAAGCAAGCAATCAGAGGCATGACAAATGTGCTCACTAGGAGCAGAAATCAATGAAGTTCAAACTACAAGCTGGTCATACACTTATAAAAAGAAAGAAAAAAGGTACATAAAAGGTACATTTAGAGGTTACAGAAAGAGATTACAATGGATGTGGTGAAAGATCCAGCACAAGAAGTTTTCAGATATATGCTAGATGATTTCTCTAGCTCAGCCCCTGGTAACTTGTCTGAGCTCGGAAATTGCTAGATGAAGTTCTAGGGTCTCATTTTATGTAGATTCCTAAATAGATGCTCAAAATGGCCTCTTTGACTTTAAAAATCTGCAAAAAGTTATGTAGAAAATGGAAAAGAGATCAAAGGAAAGGCTTATCCTTAACACCAAAAGAAATTCAGCAAGACAACTGTTAGTGCTACTGAGTCTGATGACTTCTTGTCTGGACATTGTGCCTTAGGGCTCAACTTCATGCCAGACATCTGATGCTTTGCTTAGCAGAACAGTGGAATCCGAGAAGAGACTTGCTGAAAATCATGTCCTATTTCCCAGCAAGGAAATCTTCTTTAACGTGGTAGAAAATATTAAGCAAACACTGTAGTGAAAGCAAACATTGTGACTGGGTGAAGATAGAGCAATTATCAACACCTCTATCAGGAGAATGTATATACTGCAGTTTTGTAGAAAATTTTAGTGTACACAAAGCTGACTTTAATACATTAATAGTCTAAAATGTCTTGCATTGCACAAAGCATTTGCATTAAGTTAGTATTTGAAAGCACGTTCATTAGGACAAGCGTCCCAGATAGAAAACAAGGCAGGAGCACTCAGACCTGGCTGGAGCGGAGTGGTTGGAAAGAAAAGCAATCCGTCAGAGTGGAATGCTGAAGATGTCTTATATTTTCACCAAATCAATCTGTGAGATTTCCAAGATCGCACCTACCTCTTTATTCCCATACAAGAAGTGCTGCTTTGTATCTTGGATTATTCGGAATGCCCTCTTGGTTTCTAGTTTCTTTTAGTCCCATTCATTGTATCTCAAGTAACTGCACGTGCACAGGGTTCATATAGAACATTTCCTAGTGTAGGAACAGCAGCCTTCTGGAGAGAGGCTGATGCTGTCATCACATGGAACTGGTAAGGAGGGATGGAACTTACCCTGGAGTAGCTTAATTCTGGTCCTGTGGACTTGAAGTCCAGCCTGGGCTGGAGCATGGTTTCTAGGTTTGTCTTCATCCAGCAGAAGTTCTGCCTGTACACCCCAACATAGTGTTGTGGTAGGTACCAGTGGGGAGGGCCCCTGAAAACATATATCCCCAGTTCAAGCTGAAAGAGCAGTTTAAAGCAATCTAGTAATTTCATAACAGCTCTGTCAAAGGATTCCTGGCTGAAATGGATAGCACTTTTCTTACCCATGGAGTTCTCAAATTTCAGAGCTCTTCTGGCAAAGGTACTTGCATAATCAAAAACTCACCCCTCAATTTCATTTTCATTCTATGAAGTAAACCAAGAATTAACTTATTAAATACTGGTTATTTTGCATTCTATATTTTATCCAAGTTGTTTTTACAAAAGATTTAGCCAGGACTTTTACAGCTAAGTGTCTGCCATTTACAAACAGTGTGCAGTAAAATTGGGATTCTTAAAAAGATTTGTGTTGGGCATCTGACAATGAAGACAAAAATGCGTTATGTCTCCTTTTATAGGGTGAGGTTGTGACTTAATTTTCTTTTTTTTTTTCCTTTTTTTTTTTTTTTTAGTCTAAGGCACTGTGCCATGAAGCTTGTAACGCAGTTATGAAGTTCTTCAAATCTGAATTAACATTTCCCACCTACCTATCTTTCTCTCTTTTAAGCTTTTAACCTTTGTAGATATGAGTAGTATCTTGGGAAGCAGCTTTTTATTTTAGCTTTATTTATATCCATCAGTGGGAGATGCTCAGAAAACATTGGGAGAATGCTGCTCTGTCATGCAGCAACTGGGAATTTACATTACAGAATGGTAAAAATAGTGCAAGGATCAGTTCCTTCAGATGCTGAATCCTCATTTCTGATTTTCAAAATCTTCCCATGTGTGGGTATATTTCTATACATATATAAATATATGGGTATATATGTACATATAATTTGGGTTCTTTTAGTTTTATATCTTCCCTCATTATACCAATGTAGCTCTATGTTTACATTAATACATACATTTGTAATATTTAAAGACAACATAAGGCAGAAAAGGAGTAGGAGATAATTTAAGTTTTTCAAGGATAGGAGAAAGGAGGAAAGGCGTGCTAATGTATTAGAAGAAAAGCTTGTGCCATCACTGTAAATCTGCCTTTTATTCATTTTAAACTTATATGACCAGCATTTGCCATGCAGATCCTTATTCTCCTGACCCTGGCAACAGTATGGAGGTCAGATAGCCATCCAAGTGCAATGCCAAAGGCACAAACAAAAGTTTTTTTCTTCTCTGTCCATCTGTGGGTTTTTCCCTGATCCTACATGTTTATAGGGCATATGACAACAAATTCCATTGCATTATTTGCTATAGTTCAGGCTAATGGACCAAGGAATTTAACATAATTCTTTGTACACAGTTAAACTGTCCGTGTCAGGATTTCTTGCCCAAAAAACAGCTAGTGGCTAGATATATTTGGTCTGCTTTTATTCAGAATGGCAGATGATATTTCTCTGCCATGCCAGAACACTAGGAACAACATTTTGCCCTGGTTGGGTTTTTGCAGTACGTGGGCTGGCGTAGGCTCAGGCAGGCTAAAATCTTTTGATTTGGGGATAATCTTGTGTTATCCGGTTGGGGCTTGAATGTTCCCTTCTCGTGTGAAAAATGTTAACGTGGAGCCTCCTGAGAAATAAGCACTCATAAGAGTTTGGCTTCTGTTAGAACCGATGCTTGCTATTTCCACGCAAACAAAAGCCACTGATAGTGGCTAGAATAGGGGAAACAAAGTTCCTCTGTCCTTTATGAAAAGGTCCCCCCCCTCCATCTGCCCCCAAATCTTTAAGTTCTGTTCTGCAACTTTATCACTATTCAAACTAGTCTAGGGACAAAGGCTCATAGCTTTTCTCTTTTACTTTTTTTTTTTAAAGGCATGTTAAGTTTGTAGCATTGGAACATGCTTCCCTGCTGATGTCTAGGGATGTAAAGCAGAGGATTTATGGAAGACAAAATAGAATAGAGCCTTGAAAGTTTGGGTTTAAAAAATGGAGCCAGTGGTTTGACAGATTGTTCAGTAAATGTTCATTTTATTGAGAATTATAAAAAAGGTGCTTAACGCCTCTGTACCATTAATATAATACATTAAAAGGGTACTGTCAAGATTAGTGTTTCAGCTCTGAAAATTGACTGTAGGGTTTATGGACAGCACTGTTCATACTCTGCTTGTAAGATGAGGTATCTTCTACTTATCACTTCACAAATCCATTATGTTGTTACAAGGCTTTAAACTGAAAAACTTGATAAATAGTAAAACATAAATAAAATCTCATTTGAAAAGTGAGAGAATAGTTGCTGCCTGTCTTATAGCCAGATTTAGCAGATGCGGGTTTGAATGTAAAACAGTTGTGAAAATAGCCAGTGTCAAACCAGTGCAAAATTAAACTTGTGGGGTGTTCTGTTTTCAGTGTCTGTCATTGTTGAAGTACTCCATTTCAAAAGCATGCATTCCTTTCTACAGAAAAAAAAATCAGATTCCTTAGTTGAAATTAATTAGCATTCAGAAACCAGATAGCATGTTTTTGGGTATTCATGAGATCTCTGTTTGAAAAAATGTTTTTAACTTGTAGAAATGTGTTGCAACACACAGATGGGAAGAAAAAGAAAAAAAAATCTCTTTAGCAAGCACTGTGTGTAAAAGGAATATTACATTTTGCACGCTCCTGATTACCCTGTGTAAACAGTTTTTGACATCTGTCTTTATAGTTTTCGAGGAGAGGAAGACTTTGTTAAAAGAACCATTTTTATACAGCAGTCACCATTTCAGTCTTGCTTTACCTGTATTATGAAAGCAGATGGTCTGCATGTCTTTTGAATATTTATAACTATCAAAAACAATCTCTTGCTATTCACCCTTAGGCTTATGAGATGTCAGGACTGTTCTGGTTGAAAAAAAATCATCTTGGGTGTTTACAGAAAGGGGATTACATTAAGCTGAAATGACTATACATTTTCCAGTTTAATATTTGTCCATCAGCTGTTTAATCGTATTTAGATAATTGTGTAAATAAGTTGTTGCAGCCCTTGCCCCTTTCACTGAGCAGGCTTGAAGCTTTAAACACCAATGAATGAGTTGCGAAAAAGCTCAGATTTTTTTTTTCCTAGTTAAACAACCTGAAAGGCCTAAATAAGTTCTGGTTACAGTGCTTCTTTTGAGAAAAATGTTTAATTTGCAAAGGAATCCCTGATAGCTAATTCAGCCGAGTTGTTCTAGAAAGCTGCTGTGTCTATTACTCTCTGCTAAGTCTGTTAGCATGTATTTGCTCTGTGTAAATACTGCAGCCCAAGTACCCCTTCATGAGGCATGAAAACAACCTTATTCTGCCCATATAAAAATAATTTTAAGGTTATTTAGGGGAAGTTTTGGGACTGTGGGGGTTAAAAGCTTTTTTGACTGGAAGCTGAGCAATCACTGATAACAGATTTTGCTGTGGTTGGTTGATTTGGCAGAAAAGCATGAACAGTTTTGGTTTAGATGATTGAATTAACCTGATTAACATTGTTTTTGTTGTTTTGCAAAAAGGACAACAGTATACTTTTAGCGGTGATCAAGCAACACTTCACCTGGTTGAAGAGCAGTGTTAGAGGCAATGACTCAGAAATGCCTCCCTTGAAGCACCTGCAGTGGTGGCTGCGGCAACGAGCCGGCATGAAAGGCTCGGGTCCTTCCCGTATCTTGCAGGACGCACCTTGCGTTAGATTCTGGCACAAAACAAAAGGTGTCTGATGCTACCGTTTTATTGGGTTTTGTTTGATGAGCATATGAAACGATTCCTGCTTGAGATTTACAATATTTCCCCAGGGAGTTCCCCAACTTCTTTGAGAAAAAGATGGTGTCTGGTTTTCAAATCTCTGGTATTTAATCTTCCAGAGAAAATGGGATTTGGTTCAATCTACGCTGGGTGAACCTCAGCTGAACTTCAGAACAAATTCTACCCCTACCTTCACACAGTTGTTGGATGCCTAATTATAATTAACTTATTTGGCTAAAAAAAGAGCACTTGGGCTGCAGCAGATGGTATCATTCCAGAATAGTGGGATTTCTGTGAAGGTGGCACCATTTCAGATGAGATCTCCCGATTCTCAGAACATGACTGCAAGTGATGTGGTTGGGGGGAGGGAAGCATGGGAGAAGGGAAAGAGGGAAATTTGAGATATTGAAGGCTCACAACTTACTTTCATGGATAAACTACTAGCAGATAAGTTAAGATTGCGTATCTGTGACCAGTTTTTGCGTTCTCTCAATTTTGTTTGCAACATGTGGAAAAGAAATCTGATTATGAGTGATGCATGTGATGCGTTTAAATATTTGTATCCTATATTTATATTTGTCATCCTTGTATATGGAAGGCATCTGCCTCTGTGCCTCACAGATAAGGAGGAGTTATGCAGTAGTACCAGGATATGAAGTGCTTCAAATACAATTATTTTGATTATTGATAGTTCAAGACATGGGGAACTCCTCAAGTGTAATGACCCAAGTAATATGAAAAACATCAATATGACTTCAGTCTAGATAGTGAATCTCTGAAGACCACTAACTCATGGGGTTGATCTGAAGTTTTAGGCCATAAGCATACCAGACATCTATATAAGTAGATTGGTATGAAAATGTACAGGAATTCTATAGCAATAGGAAATTTCTATAGCCAAGTGCATCTCTCTGCACTGATGTGACTGCACGTTTGATGTCAATAAATAAAGCATAGAAACAATGAAATTCAGTGTTGTCAAGTTATTTTCTGAGTTAACAAGGTAGTAATATTTTATCTGGCTTGTAAAATTTTGCCTTCAGTGAATTAGTAAATAAATCATTGATTCCTCCTGATGAGGATTCTTAGCGTAGGTAATATCACTTGAATGTTTGGATGAAGTGTTCTCGAAGAAAATGCAGAATAATTTTCATTTTTAAATGTGTTTATAATGTCTGGTTTTTTTGGTTTTTTAAAATCTACATTAAAGAGCAGGAGTAACACCCCAGTGTTAACCACCAAATCTTGAAATTCCTATTGTGTCAGAGAAGCTAAAATTCCCAGCAGTATTTCTTAAACAGACCAGTCCCCTATTTGGTTGTAGAGTAACTGCATTATATTTCTTTCTGAAGAAGAAGGGGATGTTGCTTCTTCATATCATTTGTGTATCTTTTTTTTTTTTTAATTACATGGAAGAGAGCACTAGGAAATCTTAGACAAACATCCTGAATAATACGGAATTTACTAAAATTAATATCCATGTTCTCATAGTTAAAGTTAATTGAGCAGGAGGAGACATCTGAAAGGGGCAAAGTAAAGTGAAAGAAACCCACCTTGATGTCTAAATGAAATCCAAAAAATACACATGAGCTGGTGTGGGATGATGGCCTCTGACAAGTGCAGTTCCCCATTTTGCTCCTACAGATCTGCAGTTTTTGCATGTATTCTGTGCAGTCATATAATTTACCAGTTGAGATCCACAGTACTTTTAAAATCATGCCTTATGTATCATGTTCCCATGTTTTAGATCGTTTAGTCTATGAAAGAGCTTAAAAGATATTTTTTTACATATTAAACATTAATTATACTGCTGTTATACTGGAAGTTGAAATTGGGTTCAGCTGAGCTTGGTTCTGGTCATTCAGCCTAGACTTGTGGTAGTCTATTAAAATTTCACTTTCCTTTTATACCACTGACAATAGGCTTCTAGCTAGTTTCAGAAATGCCAGATTAGTATGAAGAAATGGCAAGAATTTTGGTGATTTGGAGAAACATTAAAATCCTGCCTGGTGACAAGAGGGGGTATCCACATTTGACCTAAATAATTCTGCCTCATTCTAGCAGTTCTGAGCCTCCACAAACAGCTTGTTACTGAGTAATACCTTCGAAAAAGGTTATGATGAACTTCACTAAGATCAATAATGAAGGCGCTTCAGAAACTGAACTAGCCTGTTAAGAGAAGACTTACAGTAATACTTATTGCATATTTACTCCAGACTCTTCCTTCCATTGTAGTTGGTGTAACAAAGGGTTGATGCTCTAAGCGATTTTTAAGAAAGCACAAATGTATCTAAATGTTACATGCTGAATAGTGAAGAAACGTGATAATCAAGGCTTTGTCTTCTTGACTGTCATTGTTTTTTTGATACACTGGACAATTCTTGTAGTTAAGCCAAAAGTAACTATTTTCCACATAGAAATTTAAAGGGTGACAAAGTTCAGTCTGTTGAAATTATATTTGCTAATTTTGTTGTTCATACATCATACTGAATATAATTTTAAAGTTGGAGCATTATCTCATTTTGCAAGGCTCAGCCTTAATTGATTTGTAAAAGAATGTACTGGAACTGAAAGTTTTATGCATTGTAAAATCCACTATTTTAAAATTGGTCAAAACTGAGCAGAAGGTAAATTTCTCACTGTAGCTATCTGATATCTCGAGAACCTTTGAGAAAAAAATCATCTCGATCTTCCTTTGGTCTATTTTACAGCTAATATTCAGTTACAGAATTAGACATGACAATAAGCTTTTCATAAGCCTGTTTTTGCAAATCACTTAAAATACCCTGTTTAGGAAAAACAAGGCTGGGTTCATTTTGGGTTATTAGATACATATTTTATTATACTATAAACCCCATATTTTATTCTATTCATAGGTCATGCAGATACAGTTTTGTCGTATGATTTTCTGGGTTCTACTCTGTGATAAGTGGCACGGAGGACATGGGTAACTTGGGTCACTGCTTGCATCTGTAAAGGCAGTGTAGGAATTGTATGCCTGTGTGGGTATGTGAAGGGTCAATCAAATTTAAAAGCAGAAATAGGATGAACAAAATTCAATTCCAAGATTAGCATCTTCTGTCCAGATCCCATCCCATTGCGTGATGTTTCTTGGTCGATAACTTTGTTCTTCCCTTAGTACATCTGCTATTTTTGCTCCCATTTACTATATACTTTGGTTTGTTTTCATGCTCAATTAATGAGTTTTTTAAAAGGCTTTGTATGTTAGGATTTAAAATGCAATATGGTTCTCAAACTTTAAAAATATAATGGTTCAACAATTGAAATAATTTCTGCTTTGACTTGTACTGCTCTGTATTACAGATTTTTTTTTCTTCTCCCCTTTTCACACAGAGTATGATTTCTTCCATTGTGAACAGCACTTACTATGCAAATGTCTCAGCAGCAAAATGTCAGGAATTTGGAAGGTGGTATAAACATTTCAAGAAGGCAAAAGATATGATGGGTAAGCAAAAAAAAAAAATTGCCTTGATGGTGGTTACATACCATTATGTGTCACATTGAGGTCTGTCACAGTCATATAAGAAGCCAGTTCCCTTCACGATAAGTTTAGGATGCTTTTGATGAGTAGATGTAGAAAGTACATATATAGTGAAAGAATTCATTTAAATAAATATTTGCTATTGAAACAGCCAAGCTGACTTGGGTTGCCAGAGATGTAAAGCTGTCATTCTGTAAATCTAGAGATCTTCTACCACCCAGAATAATTGTTTAGAAAACCTGTTCCTGGAAGTGTGACGAACTGATTTTTTAATGTATGTATTTTTTTCTCTCTCTGGCTAATGTATATTTAAAGAAACAGGCTTCTACAGCTATCACTATCTTCCAGCAAGAATGCTATAATTTTATAAATTCATATCTTTCTCTAACCTTGGGACCCCAATTGCAATTAATTTTATCAAATAGTTGTGACAATTATTTGCTTGTTGAAGTAAGCACAAGTAAATTATTGAAGAAAAAATCTATCAATTCAGTGATACCTGTTATCTTTCTGAAACCTGTATACATAATTTTGAACACTTTATGTTAGGAAATTTCTACGTAGATTTCAATAGAATGGAGAAATGGCACCTCAATTTGGATTGAATTTTGAGCTTGACTTAGCTTTCAGTATTTGAAGCAAAATCATTCATCTACCCAAACGGGTTCCTTGCCTTTTATAGCTTAAGGCTGTAATGAAGACAATGCATCACTTTTGTGATAATTGCTTGAATTACTGTTCCGAGTGAATGGCCCACTTGGGTTGATCTCTACTTTCCCTGAGTGAAAAAAGGCATCTTCTTTCCTTAATCTACTTTGTACCTTCTGTGCAACACGGAACCCTCCTTCTGAGACCACCAAATTTAGTGATAAGACTTCACTGGGTTTCAGGTGGTCCATGTGTGAGGCAGCTGAGTGGCCATATGGGGAGAGTGACCTTTCCACAGCAGCCTCTCCCACATCCTTTGCAGCAGTGTTCCTGCATGGGGCAACCCCTGCAAAATTTTTCTTACATGGCCTGCCAAGACAGGTTCACCATCTATTCATTTGGGGTCAGTGAAGCCAGCAAACAGAAAATGTGTGTTTGTGTATTCCTGTGTGAACTAATGCTGGCAGGAGAGGCAGCATTGCCCCCGAAGCCACCTGTGTGAGGAGTAGCAGGACCTCTGTTTGGGTATTTATCCAGGCTATGAACACCAGAACTCTCTGCAGAACAGCTGGATTGTTTTCATTTATCAAATTTCTGCCTGTGATAGGATGGAAGAGGAAGATGGGGGTGCAGGTGGGAATCCAAGTGCCAATTTCTTCATCCAACTCTGATCCTTGTGGAGAAAGGGTGGCCTTGTGCTGATGACTGTTAGTGGAGATCATAATTACTGTCAAATGCTCAGACACAGCCTTGAAAAAAAAAAAGCCTTACTAGTATAAAAGAAAATTGCTACAACACTTTTGTGAAAATACTGGACTTTTGGTTTTTAAATAAAGCTTATTTTCTTAAGGCTATTTCCAGACCAGAGCTGCTAAAGCTCTAGAATAAAAAAAGTGACATATGCTGTTAAAAAGGAGACTTCTTTATATCAACCTAGCATTATTTTATATTGTTTAATCATGCACAAGAGGGGAACTGGAAGAACTCTTGTAGTTTAAAAAACTGTGCTGTTAATTGAAAAGGAGGGTGTGTCAAAGGCAGATGAGTTAATATAAGAGAAAAATTCAACCATGTTGCAAGTCACTGAAAAAAACCATGCATACATGGTTGCAAGATAAAGCAGCCCATCTGTGTAATTTACATAAATTATACTAGTTCCTAGCAGTCCCATACAATTGATGTAGCATCTAGAAATCAGCAGAGCATGGGGAGGTCTGCGCCTCACCCTGCTTGTTACAGATTTCCAGTGGCTGGGAACTGCAGATGTCATGACAGGGACCTCATGGGAGGAACAAAACCAGTCACTGTGGGCTTCTCTCTCCCTGGCTGGGACGTGTTTTCCCACAGCAGCCCTCCTTACCTTTTGCACAGATGCACTTGCTGTTTCACCTGCATCTTCCGCAGCACAATCTGGGTTTTTGTCTCTTGTCTTTGCCCCATCTCTAGTTGGTTATTGGTTTGTCTGAAGTCCCCTGTGTCTGTCACTGTGGGATGCAGCAACCCAGCAACCGCGCTCATGGTTGGGTTGCATTGCACCATTTTATATTTGTTTATTTTTATTAGCATGTCTTGTGAGGACAGTCAAGTCTGTGATTTTCAGTCTGATGTTGGCCTTTTCAATGTTTCTTTTCTGCTGTAGTTGAGATGGATAGCCTTTCTGAACTATCCCAGCAAGGTGCCAACCATGTCAACTTCGGTCAGCAGCCAGTCCCAGGGAACACAGCCGAACAGCCTCCATCTCCTGTTCAGCTTTCTCATGGTAGTCAACCATCAGTTCGGACCCCGCTTCCAAACCTGCACCCTGGACTTGTATCTACTCCCATTAGCCCTCAGCTGGTCAATCAGCAGCTGGTAATGGCCCAGTTGCTGAACCAGCAGTATGCAGTGAACAGACTTCTAGCCCAGCAGTCCTTAAACCAGCAGTACTTGAACCACCCTCCTCCTGTCAGTAGATCCATGAACAAGCCGTTGGAGCAGCAGGTCTCAACGAACACAGAGGTGTCTTCCGAAATCTACCAGTGGGTCCGTGATGAATTGAAACGAGCAGGAATCTCACAGGCAGTATTTGCACGTGTGGCTTTTAACCGAACTCAGGTTAGTTGTCTTTTTTCTTGTTTAAGTCTGAGTCCCTACTTTCTCTCTCTAATTAGTAATTGCCATCTTCTAAGCCAATCTTCTCATTTCTGCCTTGTCACTTAGCTCCTCTGAAGGAACCATGCTTCTTTGCAGGATCACTGTCCATGTTGATACAGTACTGTAATCCTCAGGGACTGTTTTGTGGAAATACCCACTGTTCTTACAGGAAGCATGGTTCCTCTCCAGTTGTGATGGTTTATGAATAGCTGAATTTCCTAGTAAAGGAAATGAACAGCTCTATGCAGAACCATTCACAAAGTCACCCAACAGATTGCTTTTTGTGTTGCAGAGTTGTACCTGATCTGACCACCTGCACGCGCTGAACAACCTGTCTTCTTTCACAGGTGTACTGGAGATGGTCTTTTATCCATACTTGCATTTATTTTTATTATTTTCCAGTGAAAGTCTATTACATCTTTTCAGGCTTCTGAAAAGATTAAAAATTAAAAGCTTTATCTCTAGATCATCTACTCTTTTCATGTATTTTTGTAGTTTGTTGCAAAAACAGTAGTTGCTGAGCTTGCCGGTGTCCACGTCAGAACATATACTTCAGCTCTTCAATGCAGAAAAAGCCAGCCCTAGCAAAGCTGATAAGTAACACTAAAATGTGTTATTTTTTACACCTGTTTTAGAAGCTAACCCTGTTATAATTTATTCTGCTCTATGAATTTAGCTTAATGCCATGTTGCATGGAATTTAATCAAGCAGAAATTATGGAAGAAATGTCAGTATATTGAATGCAAATAATAAGATCTCAAAATTTTAGAGGTATGTTTTAACAGATAATAAAATATTTCTAATAGGACTTTTTAAAATGAGAAATATTTTAAAAAGACATAGGTAAATTTGCTTTGGGTTCCACATTTTTAAATGAAAAAACATATTTAGGGAATAATCCCCCCATTATAGATTATAGAATGACAAAAAAGATCATAATTTGATCTTCTCTTGAAACATTTTTGTTTCTCCCTGAATAGCTCAGAGATCAAAAATTCTGTTTCAAATGCTCTGGTACCAGGTTTGAATCAGCATGTCATTTATAATTGTTCTGAATTACTATTGCCTTACAGTATTTTACATCCTCCTTTTGCTAAAAGAAAGTAGAGTCATTGTGTGAATTCTCTGTAAGGCTCTGTGTGTGTTTCTTTCCTCTTTACAGCAGAGGAGGTTTTCAGGATCTGGGCCTTCCATACCAAATTTTATGGGTGACATGAACTCATGCAGGGATTATTTACATTAAGTTGGGTTCAGGCAGTGTCAGTTGTTGTATTTAAAATAAGTGACACAGAGTCTTGTTTAATACAAAGTTTTAAAATTTAATTATTGATACTCTAAAGTGCTAAAGCAATAGTAGTAGTTTCCTGTTACAGTGGTTTGCAGCTGCCATCTTACCTGGACAAAAAGCCAAGCAAGTAACTCAGAAAATAAAGTTTATTTTATATTTACTTCTTTCTCAGGTTTGCCTAAAAGCACATTGTTTTATCTCAACTTTCCCCCCCTCTGAAGTGGTCAGTTTTTGTCATCTAGTTTTGCATATAGCTTTTGGCATGTCCTTTGTGCATGAGCAATACTTGTTACCTGAAATACAAGGATGATTGGTTCTAACTGGACATTTATATGAATTTATATGACAGAGTAGGAGAAAATTCTCTTTTGATATGATGAATGCAACTGTAGAACAAGATTTCTAGTGCAAATATTGATTCTTTAATATTAGTATTATTATTACACTAAATATATATTAAAATATTTATTGCTATGTATTTTTCTTACTACAAATGTTATTAAATATTTGTTTAAAGTTCAATTCTTCCCCAGACTTTATTGTTAACCAGCTTGGTAAAATGCATTGAGAGCAACCCAAAACTGGGAGGAAACCCCAAAATTAACATTGAAAACAATTCCCCTAAAGAGATATGAAATAGACCTATATATTTTGGCAATTTTCTGCCAAATCTATTTGAAAGAATACAGAGTAGTATCCCTATATCCTAAAAATTGTTTTTGTTGATCAAGTTAGTATTTGCAGTTACCTAGGTAAGTTTTTGCGGTGTTTATTATGTTTGTGGCAAACATAAGGAGCAAAAAAGAAAAATACTGGGAGCCTACAGGGGGTCAGCCTCAGTTTTGCCAAGAAATACCTCAGCTTAGTTTTCATATGAAGCAAAATCCCACTGAAATACAGGGGAGTTTGTTGCGGGTGCATTTCACCTTTGCAAACCTGGAAATTGTTAATTTTACCCCCAGTGACAGCTAATGTCCAAGGGTAAAAACGGGTACCAGCAATTCTTACATGAAAACTTAAAATTTTTTCTGCTTGCTGTATTTCTGAATTCCTCACAGCTTATTCAAGGATACATCACATTGAGCTAAAATTAGGATTGTACTTTAATAACCAATGCTGTTGAGAAGTCATTTTCTAATGGTGGTGTAATATCCTAAGTTGTTGTTTTTGCTAGAAAAGTGAAAATTCTTGTTTAAATTCATATTCTGTTTTCCGAGATAGAAAGCTAACTCAGGCTTACCACTGTCATTTTTGAAACTGTCATAAGCATATTTGAGCCGTATCCAGGGACCATATCATGCCATCAGTTTCTAAATGCATAAGAACTCGCTGAAATCGGTTAGGAGTTCTGGGCAAGAAAATCCTGGTGTCAAGATACAGTCTCAGATGAGGGGAGAGATTTGCTTTCAGTGTAAAAGCTAAGGAAGGAAGCGATCTATAAATTAAGAGTGATTTAGCTTAATGTTTAGGCAATAAAATGGACTTTGAAATTGACTGAAGATGCTCTTGTTTTTTGGACTTATGCTCCTCAGTATGAATACAGAATTTGGTGGTGGTTTTTGGGTGGGAAGTTTCTACCAGTGTAGTGTGGTAATTCAACACTTGATCCTAATTGTCAAGATTTTCAAAAAGCTGCAAAAATGTTGTCTAGAAATATTTCTATCTTTCCACAATCCAAGGAAAGAATTCGGTAAAAACATTTCAGAACACTAGAGTGTCTTTTTTTACTATTACTAATTATCTATAAAACAGAAAAAAATCCCTTAGCCACACCTTAGAAGTGTGTCCTTAAGAAAGAAAGGGTGTGATTTTAATGTGTTCTTGAATAATCTCCCCCCTACCCTTAAGTTCCAAATGGTAATTTCAAAACTGAATTCTCAGGAATGTGCCTTCTAAACTTTAATCTAAGTCCAGATACCTATAGCTTGAATGAAAATTCGCATTTATACAGGCACAATAGGACAACTGTTGCAGGGAGCAAAAGCAGTTTTGACTTAAGGAATTTCTTTATGGTCCTTCTAGGAAGTCGTCTGAGTACAGTGGGATCTGGAGTTTTGCTTGTCCTTCAGTGGTTGTGATTCTAACTCACTGGATGCAAAGAAACAGGTTGAATCCTGTTAGCACCTCCTTTCAGTGCACTGTGGAAAACTTTGTTGAGTTAGTACTTGTGCTGGCAGATCCGAGTTTCACCTCAAGCAAGGTGTCCAAAGGTGACTGCCAGTCTGCCCGGATAATTTTGGTAAATTGAGATGCTTATGTTTCAGTGCCAGTTCATCGAATTAATAAACACAATATTTTGTTCCAGCTGATGTTAGTGCACTGTGCAGATACCTCTGCTGTCTTGAAAGAGCAAGTTCAGTATTTTCTTGTGCTTTGCAGGCTACAAAATGGTATTTGTGATCAGTTTGCTAACCTGGGTAGCCCCAGGCAGCCATGGGGTGACAGTGATGATGCATTGGGGCATCCCCCAAAGTGTGGTGCCACAGCCCCCCCCCCCCCCCCCATCAGTAGAGAGGCTTTGCCTGCTCTTTCAAATGTTAAGTTAAACTGGGAGTTCCTCTACTGTATTTTGTTCTTAGAGTTTGAGTGCAGCATCAACATTTGTTGATGGGCCGAGCTGCCCTCAGAGCCCTAAACAAGTAAATAAACTCCTCTCCCATTTCTGTTGAGTGTTTTTAGATGTTAACATGAGTCAGGAAGTGAAAGGCCTGGGTTCCCACAGCCAGTCTGACACTTGACTCGAAGGTGTAGCTTAGCCTGGTGTACAGCGGGGTGACGAGTCCGCACTGTGCGAGCAGGGAATTGTGTTAGTCATGGTTGTGGTTGGAACTGGGGGCTGCCTGTCTCTATTTGTGTACACTTTCAGCTGTAAGGTTTGCTGCACGAACTTGGGTGCTGTTATGTATGGAGGTGACCTCATGGCTCTGTCTTCATGAAAGAAGGAAGAGTGCCTTTTGCTGCTTTTCCATGTCTGATTTTGTTACTTTTCTTTTTCCCACTGGTGACAACATTTGATCTGAAGGTTTTGTAATATTTCTCCTGTTTCTCACTTTTCTCTCTCCCTCCTTTCTACTTGAGCCCCTTGCTTGTTTAAAATATTAGCTGCCATGACATATTTCCTTTCATTCATGTATAATGCCTTTTCTTGTATGCAAAAACTTCAGTGTGTTTAGGACTGTGCTCATGCTAATTCTGGGCAATTGCTTTTTCGAAGGAGAATGCTTAGATGCAGTAAACGGCTCTGTGTAATTGTAAAACAAAACCTAAGTTTACACAAACCACCTTCTCAGGCACTACTTTTTTTTTCTTCCACTTTGTCTTTGGCACACTTTATTTTCCAGTAAAATGAAAAATGAAGACGGATTATTCAAAATTGATAACAGTAATGGACCATCATGTAATGTTTTATTGAATTTGAGTTCTGTAAATTATGTGGTAGAGAGAAATTTGCCTGTTTAAGTATAACAGAAATTGCCTCTGTATTCATATAATTCTTCGTAGTGTAATTTAAGAAAAAGTACACTATCCATATCACTATTGAATAAAAGGTAAAAAGGTGCTATTACACTATCATGACAGCTCTCCTCTTGCTACTAAGCGACATAGATAAATGTGTCTGGTTATAACTTACTTGGCTAGGATCCAGGCTTGGGGGTGGAGCTTGGGAATAATCTTCCACCTGGACATGGGTTAGGAGCACCCTGCAACCAAGAGGATGTTCTGCATGTTTGGGAAAGTTAGGGCAAATTGCATGTTTCTTCTGAAAGCTTTGAAGTTCTATCACACTGATAAAATCTATTTGAATCAATGATTACGTTCAAGGAGGAGACAAACTGGGGGCCAGACAGGCAGTGTTTTTGTTCATATTGGCAGACACCTTAATTTATCTCCATTTTTAAAGAATTTGTAATGAGCTTTTGAAAGCCCTGATAATATTTATTGAACATTTTTATGCGATTAGTAATGAATTTTACTTGAGATGGCATGTAAACTTCCTCTTTTTTTCTATGGAACCTGGGAACATTTTAAAAAAATACATTTCCAGTGCAAAAAGAATACAAGAGAGCAGCAGTGAAGAGGGCGCTGAGCCTAACAGTGTTTATAATCTCTTTGCAAAACAAGCTTAGTTTTTATGCGACTTGAGGTACACTATCAGGAGACCACAACAAGACTAGTGTCTTGGAAAACCAGTTCAAGCCTGGTCAAATGAACAGTTAATCTGTGCTCATCAGCAGAGGCCAGAGTGCGAGAGCCAATGTTTTCTTTCTAGGATTTTTCCCATTGCATATCTTGTCTAACAACTTTTAGCTGAAGTTCTGTGCTCAAAAACTGAAGCAGTAGCAATGAAGTAATATAGGAAGCAGGCAAACTGTGTTCTAAAACTGCCTGCACCTGGTACTACATCTTAGTTTTCGTGGTTTTTCCTCATGTATTCTGACCTTTATATTTAGAGCCTAGAAGCAAACTCCTTCTTACCTTCTCCCTGCTCTATCATCTCTCCTCTCTCTGCATTGGTGTCCTTTGCTCTGCTCTTGGTTCAGGTAAAGTGTCATGACAGTGATGGGGAAAGAGAGAACGAATACTTAGTGGCATTTCTAACCACCAAGAGTGTCCCACAGCAGTGGAAATGCAGGCAAAAGTTAAAAAAAACCCATCAGAATTCGCTTTATTTATTTATTTCACTGAAGAGGGAAAATTTATACAAGAAAAAAACCCTTTTCTACCTTTTTTAGATACCCACTGAGGCTAAGGCTTATACAAACAAATATTTTCTGTTATGGGCTAAAGTATTTTTTAAGGACATTTCCTGTGGCTGATAGTGGGGTGGCTGTTTGTAAGAAGTCTTCTCTCCTGACAATGATCAGACCACTTGAGTTTAGTTCTTCATGCTCTTTTTTTCATGGAGAGGTGTCTCCAGCACAGAAACAGTCAGAAATCACACGTTTACCACTACCTAGAAGGAGATTGGAATGATGAGAGCATTGGTCTCTTCTACCAAGTAACAAGAAACAGGGTGAGAGAGAATGATCTCAGGTTACATCAGGGGGCGTTTAGGAACAATTTCTTTTTGAAAAATGTTATCCAGCTCTGGAACAGTCAGTCAGGGAAGTGGTGGAATCGCCATTCCTGGAGGTATTTAAAAGACATATAAACGTGGCACTTGGGGACGTGGTTTTGTGGTGGGCTTGGCAGTGCACAGTTAGTGGATGGACACAGTGATCTCAAAGGTCCCTTCCAACCTAAATTTTTCTATTCTGTTCTCTACATCCTGGGCCCTGCAGACAGCTTTGCCTTGTCTGCAGTAGAACAAAATCATGTCATACCTCCTATTGAGGTATTGAGGATTGTAACCCTGCCACTAACAAACATTGGTAACTGTGGGTTTGAGTAGAAAAATATGATAGAAACAAAATAATTTTCCATGTTTGCTAATAAGTAAATTTATTATTAGACTAACCATTAAGAAAAAAAAATTCAAATCACCCAAAACCACTTTTGTCAGTAACTTTTTTATTTACCTTTTGAGTAATTTCTGCCTGGATACCAGAAAATAGGAGGGATCCAGAAAAGTGGTCAGAAAGTATCTCCCAAGATTATTTTTTTAAATCCTCCTCCTCCTGTGTGAGCAGGCACAGACAGGGCCATGAGGACCTCACTGGCTGAGGTGTAGTGGTTGGTACCTCTGTCCTCATTGCCTGACAGGGAAGTGCAGAGGTCACACCCACACTGAGTAGGCCTTGGTGCTGCCTAAGCACAGCTGCTTGAGAGCAGTGGCTTTGCAGCAGCACCTCCCTAAGGGTCTTTTGCCTGGTAGTATAAGACCTTGAGAGAAGTGACAACTTCCACCGGTGCTGTAAGCTTCAGACTTCCCAAAAATATATGTCTTGACCATATCATTCTCTTGTGCCCCTTAGGAATAGATATATTCAGTCAGTATTACGTATCGTAGTTTTGGTTTTTTATTGTCTGCTTCCCTCTCTCTATTTGCCCTTCTGTTATCCTGATTAATTTACAATAGTTCTTTAGGAAAAGGAACATTGGGTTATGCTATTTCTTTAAATTCACATGTGGGTTCCCTAAGTAAAAGCCTTGCATGCCAATCCTCTCTCTTTCCCAGCACGGCAACAGCATTTATTTTAAATTGTAGTTCACATCTGCTTTTCCGAAAGTTACCTTTCTTATCACCATCTTTTTACAGAGAGTAGAGTATTTTGAATGCCAGACATACTTAAAAGGAGAATCTGGCAGGGGGAGGAGATGTCAAGAACCTGTTGACATTAAATATAAATATGGACAGTTTGAGGATTAAGGTTGTCCTGATGAAGAGAGAGGAAGGTGAAAGAAGGAGGAACATGAGGGCATCCAACAACAAGTTTCCCCACTTGTTGTTAAACTCCAATATGCAACTCTTAGAAAGAAATATTGACTTATAAAAAATATGGCCCTGAGTCAGTGAAGCAGTACTTTAGGAACATTGCAAGTTTATAGTCTCAGATTAGTTGTGAAATATCACTTCCTTTCAAAGATCTATTTTAGTTGCTAGAAATGTGGAAAACCTTTTTTTAAGGTTGGGTATGCATTTTGCCTGTGAAGCCTGAGAACCCCCCAGTGTATCTCACTTATCCTTAATGTCTCATGATTGTCTGTGGACTGTGAAAGATTTCATGGCAAGTTAAACCAGTAAAAGGAGGAAGACCTATTAGGAAGATTCCATTTATGTTGTATTTAACACAGGTGCTTAATAAAATTAAGGGTACTATTGAGGCTCTCTTCTCTGCTACCTAAAATGCCGTTAATATAATCCTATGTGGAGCTAATAGTGCATTTGCTATTCTCATTCCCAGCCCAGTGGGAAGAAGAATGAGGACTGATAAGCACTGGCTTTACAGAGCTCAGTTTTACAGATACTCACCTAGGCTAACCCTCGAGCCTATTTTTTTTTCTTCCTTCCCTGCAGGGCTTGCTCTCAGAAATCCTCCGAAAAGAAGAGGATCCCAAGACTGCCTCGCAGTCCTTGCTGGTAAACCTTCGGGCTATGCAGAACTTCTTGCAGCTGCCAGAAGCAGAACGAGACCGAATTTACCAGGACGAAAGGGAAAGGAGCTTGAACGCAGCCTCTGCGATGGGCCCGGCGCCTCTCATAAGCACACCGCCCAGCCGGCCTCCACAAGTAAACCACTCTCTCTGCCTTTGGGATTTGCTTGTTGTGTCCTCTCACTGTCCCACTGGGTGAGACCTTTCTGAAAAAGAAGAGACCTTTTGCTGTCGCTTTTTTTATACACTCGTAGAATCATTACTTGCAGTGCATATAGCAAATTAAATTTAAGAAATATAATGGATGATAGTAGCAGTTTATTACTGCCTATTGTCTAATTTTAAGACAAATTCTATCCATTATAGTTCCTACAGAATTTTTTACTCATATTATTGAGGTATTAGCTTTACTGGGCATAGAAGATGATGGCTTTTAGCTGTCATTTTTTCTTCCAGTTCTTAGGTTCTTAATGTTACAGCTTCAGATAGGGATTTTAGAGGTTTTGGACTGCTAAATTGAAAAGGAATGAAAGCAGGAGTGTGAGTACCTTGTAGTGCCTTAAAAATTATTTTTCTGGAAAGCAAACAGGTAAAACTAAAGTGATGGGGGAAAGAAGATCCCATCCCAAAATGCTGAGCATGCTTTCACTACCTTGAACTACTGACAACTGTGTAATGTAACAGACTTGCTATAGCCATTGCGCTGAATGATTTGGATATGCTCATTAATGCTTCATGTAGTATTTGTTAAAATGAAACTCCTATTTATTTCTCTAAAATTTATTTTATTTAATTCTCCAAAAATTACAAAGTTTGATAGAGTGTGATCGAGAGATTCTGTGATTGCAGTCCTTGTGTCAATCAAGGAAACTGCTGCTTGTTTTAAGGTACATGAGAAATGCACATGAGCCTTAGGAATGCACAGGATTTCTATAAAGAAGAAACATGGTGTGAGTGAAACACTCCAAAACCTTTCAAAAATACTCTGCATTGCTGTGGTTCAAGGTTGTACCTTTACAAGGAAAAAACAAACTGATGTGCAGATATGTAGGAATCATGCTGTATACACAGTCCAGTTTTGCTAAACAAAGCAAGGCTTTGAGATTGTGGGAATTTTGTGATGGGTGAGTTTTTGACAAAAACAGCAGGTTTTTGTTGACCAGTCATAGGCTTGTGACTGTGACTGTTCCATACCAATTCAGAATGCTATAAATTCCTCTCAAGATTATTTCTCTAATTTTCCTTCAGCTAATGGATACTAAGGACCACACTAATGTAACGAATAACAAAATTGTAGGAGGGAGGACAGAAGATCACCTTGACCTGCTGCAGTAATTTTCACAAGAGAAGAAATTTTTAGCAGAAAAAGCAGACTGTACTAATGGTGTAGTTTTGTTATCATTAACTGAGTTTAGTCTGTAAAATCCACTGTAGATATTCTTCAAGATAAAGGACAAGAATCTATTTACATAGTAATGCTTTAGTGGGAAATAGTTAAATAGAGATAACTGTGTTTAAAATAACATTTGAGTTTGTTTTAATATCTGTACCTGCTCCCACAGCCCAGGTAATTCAGAGCCAAGGCTAACCCTCCTTCTTAACTTATCTCTTTCTGCCAAGGTAATGTCTCACTCTGTCTCAAGTGGTCTTGGGCAATTTCACAGCTAAAGAACAGAGTTAATTACAGGACCTTCCAGAAGGATGTCAAGTCAGAGGTAGTCCTTGTACTGGTTTTAATTCACACTTTAAACTGTATAAATCCCTTGCAGCCAAAAAGAAAGTGAGACTTAGGGGTTTTCTTAACTGACGAAACATACTGTAAGTCCAAATTTGGTGGGAAAGGGGGGGCTAAATCTGTCTGTCTCTGCTGTGCTCTTGTTCATAATTACATTTCATTTTTTTTAGTGTGAGTCAGGAGTATAGTTAACCTAATTGCGACAGTTCAGAGTGGAAACAGCATACATTTTTGTTTTAATCCTTTTCAAAAGGAAAGCAAGTTTACAAGGAAACCTTATAGATAAATATTTGAGGTGTACAGAACAAAGCACTTATTTTTCCAGTTTTTGTGCTGTTCTCTGTCATTCAGCAAAACACACACATTTTCCCTGGTGAATAGACTGAGAATGTAGAAACCTCTGAGTTGTGATTCTTTGTGACCTTCTTACATGTTTCCTGAATTACCCACCTATAAACATCTGAAGCACTTTTCACCTGCTGCTAAGTGTTCAGAGTCCTAAGTTTGAAAATTGAAATATCTGTGTTGGTAAGATAACTACAATACTTGATGCTTGAAATAATAGTGAAATTATCCTAGTTGTAAAACTGGCAAGTATAACCTTAAAAATAAACTACAGTCAAGATACTGAAAAAATTTTAATGCAAACTGCTACTGTGATACCTCCCCCAAAATGTCCATAGTTTACTGAATATTTGATACTAAGGAAATAAAACTACTATCATCCTTACTACTAAATTTATTATAAGCAATTATTTAAAGATCACTATGCAGGAATACAGCATAATATTTTTCCAGCTTGGCTGTGAGCTTCTCAGATAACCATTGAAAGAGAAAACAGACCGTTTATCCTGACAACAGAATTTACGCAAGAGCCAATGTATTTAATATTAAATCTTTAGACCAGTGTAACATTTGAAACAATTAAACTATGAAACCATGAAAAATGGGAGCTAATATGCCACACATGAAGGTTTATTTTGCAATTGCAAGTTATCAGTTTCGGAAGGATGTGAAAATAAACATCCTGAAAAGGATCTATTTTGCATTTTTGTGTTGCCAACTGGTGGCCAGACAGTAGAGCAGACTTAACCATTTAGTGGCTGATCTAGTTCTGTGTAAATTTTGCATTCTGTTGTATGCAAAAACAGAAAGTGTGACCTTGGAGGCCTGACTGGGGAGCAGGAACTCACCAAGCATAAACCCTGGTGCTTGAGTTAGCAGGAATAGTGTTGAATTTATCTCATTTTTACAGCATTCTTACTAGTTGCTACTTGAGCTAATGTATCTGGATTGTTTCCAATTCTTTTTTGAAATCCTTTAAGAAGCTCTTTGTCCCCCTTACTTCTCCCTTTCTCTCTGACTTAAACAAAATGCAAAATCTTACTTTTTTTTTTTTTAATTGAAATCATTAGCCTCTAATGCATGAGCTTTTGGGATGTGTGTGTAGCCCTCTAAGCTGGTCAAGTTGTAAAAGTCTGCTACTCTCTTCCACACTGGTGGACTGAGCACAAGGAGACGGCGTGCAGAAGGATTTTTCCCTTGGACATTGTTCGAGTTGCCACCCCTGGGGCAGAAGCCTGTCTGTCAGGCTATATCCTGGGGCACTGGAGTTTATAAGTATTAGCATCTCCATCAGGTAGGTACTGCATGGAGACGTCCTTTAACCTCTGCAGTCTAGAAGGAAGGAAAAAGGTCCTTTCATGTTCTTTTAATAATTTCCCCCTACTCTTCAACACCTTTGTCTTGCAGATCACCCCTAAGAGGCCATTTTGGGTTATTCCTAGGTGAAGTTCAGAGAATGAGTCTATTACATGTTATGTGGATAAGGGGAAATCTGGGGATACTTTAGAGGATGCTGAGGTGCTAGGGATGGCCTTTGTGACTCATCAGGGCAGTTTTGGATGTGGAGGGAAGATGACTCCCCCTTCCTCTGTGCAATTTGTGGGCAAGGACAGGTGGTCAAGTTACAGATGTTCTTTTCCAAAATATTCTGCTTAGAGGTTTTTACACTTCCTTCTCAGGACAAGTAACCTTCATTTCAGCAGAGTCGAGGAAGAAATCTTTCTTGCCACCCATATTCCCCAAAGAAAATTTATGTTAACCCTTGGGGCCCATCATCATCCTGTGTAAAAACAGAGTACGTGTAATGTCAAGAGCAGAACATTATTTTAACAAGGCAATGTTTTAAGAAATATCCAGAAATCTTGTATGAGTCATGGTTCTGGGTACTCATTGACCAAAACCTTCATCTCATAAATACAATCCTGGCCTCCCTCTGACTACAGATAAATTACAGTTCCTTTGTGTTAAAGCAATCAGGGGTTGGGTCTCTGAGATAAGATGATACTCTTGAAAGACTGGTGTCTAGGAGGGCAGTGCTTTGATGGGAATCTCTATTGCAAGGAGTTCTGGATAACACCAGCTTCCATGAAACTTTTTGGTGGAGTCCTGGAGTTTAAATACATGCATGTGCCATATATCGCCACCAGCAAAATTTTTATTTTTAAGTTGGCTAAATTTGAGATTTAGGTTGATAATCTTTATGCCAAGCTGCGTTTTAACGAAAGTAAAAATGAACAAAATAATAAATGCAATCCTCTGCTCCCACCCCCACAAAAACCACTATGGAGGAGAGTTAATGGAAACCCTGACACTTAACTATAACTGCATTTCCAGGCGCCACTGTAATAATGGAGTAGTAAACCTTGTCCTGATAAAAGCTGTTCTGAAAGCAACAGCATTTATTGTACCTCCTCTGCTATTTGCAGAGCAGAACTGAAAAGTAGTTTGTTTTGCCTGGAATGAACTACTTTATGAATTTTAATGTACAATGTAATATTAAAAGCTAAACTAGGATTAAAGAAGATTTTTGTTCCCAAGCTAAAACAGTACTTATGAGAATGTGTTATATAAGATTTTATTGTTTCAGTTTCGATGGAGAAGGAATGAGGTTCCATGTTTGTGAAAACCTCTTCATGCTGGTTATTCCTTCTATGACAACTTACCCTTTTTTTAGGAAGATTGAATTAATCCAGAACTTCTTGCTACTGTAATCGGTATACTGTAATCAGTCTTACTTGATGAGAAGATATATCTGGGTAGGCCAGGAAGAGATGGATGTGTTATTTTTTTGCTAAGTATTCTTAGAAGACTAGATTGATTGGTGATAGGAAGATGGCCAAATGAATTCCTGATTCTCAGTGTGTTACATTTGTAAAATAATGCTCCCCTCTTCAGTTAGTATTTGCAAAATTTGGTTGCTGTCAAAAAAAAAAGAAAAAAAAAAAAGCTGATCTATAGTTTCTTTCCTAAATAGAAAATGTGGCTGTAAGTGTGGGTGGGGTAGGAGGTTGTGCTTAAGTGTGGATGAGATGAGAGATTATGTTTTGTTTTGTTTTTCTCTCAAAATGAATACTTTTTCCACCTCCTCTCCCAAGTCCTGAAGTTGCACCATTGAGCGATTATTTGTTTTCTGTTGGATTTTTTTGAGGAGGAGGGTGTTTTTTCAACCCAGCTTCAAAAAGCCTCTGTCTTGAAGTCAATTCTAAATTCAACACAACAGCCTAGATGCTTGCTTATGTTTAAATTATGAAACAGTTTTACGTATGGATATTCTCCAAGAGGTTAATTGGCATTATTGCATGGAATTCATCAGACCAGAGCAGAACTATAGTCCATCTAGACCAGCCAGAGTCTACACATGATCTTTGAAGAGAAATTATTAAGAGGCAGGAGAAGAATTTTTGTACTTGGCCAATGAAGTGAATTGGAGAGGGAGAGGCTATGACTGCGAACCACAACTCTTGGTAATCCCCAAACCCATCATTTTGTAACTTCAAAACTTGATTCCCCTGAAGGTCTTTGGGCTAATGCTGCTTTTTGATGCAGATATTAGTGTTTTCTGAATTCAATTAGTGTTCCCAAATTAAATATCAACAGAAGGCAATAGGAGTTTGTTTGTTTGTTTTAACTTTAGTGACATATTAGATGCTGTTGAATTTATTGTACCTGCATAAAGATAGATGTGATTTGCAAGCCAGAATGAGGATTTTCAGTAATTCCCTTGGGTTAAATGCATATCCGTATTAAATTGGACATTGAAAAGTGTGGACCAAGTTGCATAGTTTAAATTATGTCTACAGCATGGTGTGTGATGGTTTTTGATGATCTGGGTGTTCACAGCTTGGTTAAATGATCTATGAAGTACTGCTACAACATGAAGCTGTCTTTTGAAGCTCAGTAGCAATAAAAAAGGCAGTGTGCTTACAGAAGAGACACATTTTGATCAAGATCACAAGAGTAAAGTGTTTCCTTCCCAAAAAGACTTACATTTGCTAGCTGGATACCTTCATCTTCTCATCATCCCCTTGAGTCCTTCAAAGATTAGTTACAAGTTAAAATTATTTTTGGGGGAAAGAACTGAAATTTTATTCCCAAAATTTAAACCCAAGATTTAAGAAGACATATTGACAAAGCCATCACTTTTTCATTCTCTAATTTAGCCTAGGCTGATTTTTACATGCATGCAGATAAGTCTATCTCCAGTTGTATTTTTAAGATCCCTACCAGTTGTCATGTATCTTCTGGCAAGTCCTTCTCATTTAAAAGTTATAAAATTCCCATATAAAGCAATTTTGTATTTTTAAGTTATTTCACTGTATGATATGCAGGAGATGCACCTGCAGATAGAGGCCTGTACTGATTTGTCCAGTGTGAGGCATTCCTTCTCTTGCTCTGCGTCTTGTGGTGCTGCTCCTCACTGCCTGCTGCCAGGTGTTTCTGAGCAGTCATTGGTCGAGGCTTGGCCATCCTCCACAGCAATGTTGCTGGTAAAATGTAACACTGCCGAAAAGGGAATGGCTGCAAAGTACTAATTGTTTTCAGGTGAAAAAAAAAAAAAAATCACAGGATTAACTGTATGCCACATTCTGGGGTTTTTCTTCATTTCCCTTCTTACTTAGGACTCTTGTTTTCAGACACCAGGAAGTGCTAATGTCTGCCAGAATTTGGGCAAGAGAAAGTGCTTGTGGACGCCTTGTTCTTGCTGGAGTTTTGCCCCTTGTAGTTAATGGGCATGTGTTAGCACAGTTCCTGAAAAGCTTGATAGACAAATCAGGCTCAGCAAAAGTGGCATGCACTCCCAGTTTCTGGGCTAGATTATTTTATCTTAAAAGCAGTATGGATTTAACACAAATTGAGCATGGCATTTCTAGGAAAAAATGGGCTGCTGATTTTCCTAAGTACATCTCTCATCCAAAGCCTTCGACTCCTGTATCATGAGAACTATGACATATGAAAGCTCATAGGGAGTGAGGTTAGAAGATGAATTATCATGTTGTCATGATTTCCTTTTGAACCTCAAGGGATTTCAGAGCACAGGAAGATGCTGACTTGCACTGGATCAAACTGATAGTGAAAGTGTGGGTTTAGACACGTACTTAAGGGTAGGCTGAATCACCTTCTGGAAGTGTCAGGCTCTGTCCATTAGATTTAGAATAAGGCTGAATGACTATCTTGAACTAGATGTGTAACCTCTGAATAACTAAATTAATTCAGCTCTCAGTAACTTCAGTATGAATTAGTAGGTTTGAATTGAAATCTTAAGGTCTGATTTTGTTTGCATCATCACCTTGTGGGTTCTTGGCAGAAATCCAGTTTTCCTTTCCTCTGATCCACTTTAGGATTAGGCCTATTAGGTCCACTAATCTTGAGCAGGCCTTGCAAGAGTAACTGCTAAAGACAGACGTTATCCTTAACTACTGAGAATATTGTAGGATAAGCTGAGTACCTGCTGATTTTTTGTGCCTCTCAACTGATATTGCAGAAACTGCAGTCTAACCTTGGTGGGATGATGCTTGGTGTTGAAACATCACTTCCATCATTTCCAGAGGATGAAGGAAAGGATAGTCTCCAGCACATCATGTCGCTACTGATGTATTTTTTTGGTTTTTTCCTTAATGCTGCAGAGGCAGCATAAAGGTGGTACTGTAATCATTCTGTCGTGTTTACATGTTTGGTGTTTACTTAATCTGGACTGCAAGAAGAATAAATATTTGATGTACGTAAGTGAAATACAGCTAGAATTAGTACCTCTAAGAAGGTCCTATCTTGGCTTCATGAAAGAGTGGTTAAAGTATGCATTGTTCTAAACTGTCTCTTAAAAATAGCCTAAGAACTAAACTGATAATTTTTTTTTAAATTCAATCTAAAGCCACAACTTTTCAACATTATCACGCATTTGAGTGTACTGGGCATAAGACATGAATCAAGATATATCTCTCAGATTTCTATTTCATTAGAGATTTTTTTACATTGAACTTACAATTTTTATTTAATTTGTGTGGGGCAAAAAAATCATGTAAGGATTCACAAGTATCTACAAGACTGTTTGACAGGTTTCCACCTAATTTATGAGATTGAAATTTGCAGTGGTCTTTTAATGGTAACTCATATTTCAATGCACTCACCTGTTACAATGCACTGAATTTTCCTGTTTCCCAGTTGCTTGAACCGTAGACAACTTACAACGCTAATTCTCTGAAACACTGAAAGAATATCAGAGAAATATTGGATAAAATGAATAAAATGCAAAGGGGAACTACTTAGGGAGGGAAAGAGAGAAAATAACTTTTTCATAATGAAAAATATCTCATATTTTCTAGGTCAAAACTGCTACTATTGCTACAGAGAGGAATGGAAAACCAGAAAACAATTCCATGAATATTAATGCTTCCATTTATGATGAGATTCAGCAGGAAATGAAGAGAGCTAAGGTGTCCCAAGCACTGTTTGCGAAGGTTGCGGCAACCAAAAGCCAGGTAAAACCCCCAGGGCTCAAAGAGCTCCCTGTTCTGTGAAATTATTCCCCCAGATCAGTTTCTGTATGAGTTAAAATGGGTGGCTGAGTCATTGTATCAGCCCAGTGCAACAACTCAGAGCTCTTTGCTGAGTCTGGAGGTAACCTCTGGTTCCCCTGGACCAGGAAGAGTAGAGAAGCAGCTTCCTGAGATCTCTCATTCCCTTTTTCCCACCACCCAGACACCTCCCCTGCATGCCCATGGGTCCTGGCGTGGCGCAGAGGGATCAGGTTCATCAGTTTTTAGCTGGTGTGGATGTGGCAAAAGCTGTGGTCAAGCTCGGGGTATTGCTGCCAAATTCATCTCAAGGCTTTGGTGTTCTGCAGCTACATGTGCTGCAATGAGGAACACTGGAATTCTGGTTCTTTGCATAAAAATATTTAGTCAGACCCACTGGTGGGACTGTGCATGAGAGGTGGGCAGCACTGTAAAAAAAAAGAAGCAAAAAGAAAAGGCCCCAAAAAATTACAGTTGTACAAGTTCTAGCTGAGGAAAAAAATGTATGCTCTTTGTGGAACACAACATCTGCTTGGTTACCTGCATGTGTGCAGAAGTATATGTTGTATATTCAGTTTTAAGGCTTTGTTTTGTGGTTTCCTATTCTGTTTTTTTCAACTGAAGATTTTCTGTCAAGTTTATTGGCAAGAGGCACTTGTTGGTTGTGATTGTCATAAATGACATCTTCTGAGAAAGATCACTGGAGTACAGAAAAGCGTTGATTTAAGTGAGAATGTACTCAAGAAGTAAAGGAAAAACATATAGAAAAATGGGAAAGACTAGAACTGTGGTTATATAAATGCTTGAAAGAAATCCAAAGGCACCAATGATTGCAATGCTGAATTTTCATATTAGATTAAGTGTTAAATCCACTTAATCACTAATACCTTACTTTTCTAAAATTACTTCATAGAAAAATTCAACATTTTCCAAGGAAAGCTAGTGAAGCTCAGTTAGACCAATGTTTGTTAGGCCGTCAGCATTTTAGTGCTGGTTTTCTTTTTTCAAGTCTTTTACTTTTGACTTCTGTCCTGTTCACACTTTGGAGTTCACTTCATTGTACAGAAAGGATGTTGTGTCTTAAGTTATATGGTGTAAGGAGCATTTAAAAGGATATTTTGGAAATGTTGTATCAAAATGATTAAACTCAAGCTGTGGACTGTAAAAATTACAGCTTTATAGGCCACATGCCTGCCTACCCTTCAATCACTGTCAAAGTGATAATTTCAACAATAATATGTTTCTTTTATTGTGGGATTCTAAACACCAAGTGCTGTTTAAACATTAAACTGAATTGTTTATGTTAGTGCTGTACTCAGTGTGTCATACATCAGGCCACTATAATCTCCCATGGAATGTAAAAATTCTGTCATGAATCATGGCTTGTATATCGGAAATTACTGTAATTTTGATTGGAAATTACAGAGCTCTTGAAATGTTTCTAATTATGATAGAATGTTACAGCAGCTTCCAACCTGTGTGCTCCTCAGATATCTTTATTTACATGTCAAAATTTGGGGTTAGGGAACTGTCCGTTTTTCTGCACCTTCCCCTTTCCACTGCAGTCTTCTGTAAAGCTAAGGTATGAAGCCAATCTACCAACCCACATAATTTTGTTCTGATCTGATTTGTGTGATAGTATATTTATTTATGTGCAAAGCCTTAAAATTTCTAGGTGGGTCAATTCTTCCAGTGCTGACTTTCAAAGGGACAGGTAATCAAAATAAAGCCTGAAAGCTTTCAGAGGATGCAGTGCAGGTTTATTTGAGCATTGGTATAAAATTTAGATTCTTGCACAAACTTTGCTACTAAGTACAGAAAACAACACCAAACACATAGTTCTTTTCCATTTTACTCTGGTGATTATACCCAGGGGTATTCCCAGGGGTTATTTTCATCCCCAGTTTCAGCAATGCAATTTTAATTTATGTGTCTAGCAAGCTTTCAGGTCTGTAGTTAGATAAAGTGTCATTTGTACTAGAAAGCTGCTTTACGGAAGCAATCTCCCAAGTAGATGTGTTGGGTCTTCTCAAACTAGCTGACTGCTAGTCCCCCAATTAATTATCTTTAAATATGTAGCAGTGTCACTTATATTAAAGGAAGTACTTGTATTGTAAAAGATTCTGCATTGAAACTCTTCGGTGGTACAAGTAAACACTTCTTGGGGCAAAGAAGTCTCCCTTGCACAAAAGAAGAGGCTTGTTCAAACATATTCCCTAAGAGAACCTCTCTTGATGGAAACATATTTCTGGTATTTTTTTAACTTGGGGACATTGGTTCCATGCTCAGAACTGGAAATCCTGAGATAAATCAAGTTGTAGTGAAATGTCTGAAGGATGCATATTAGAAAATGATGTGCTGATTAACAGTTTTGGTTTTTTTAATTTGCTAAAATTGAACATTGATGTTTTTATCTTATTTTGGATACAAAATCTTGATTAACTTCTGAGTGCAGTTTGGAGTTTTGGTGTAAAACAATAGGTGACCTAAACCAGCTCTGCGAGGGGACAAAGGTAGTTGTTTGCTGGAAGGCCTTTTTTTTTTTTTCCTTAATAAACTGATTAGGGGCAACATAAAATTGGATGTCTGAGCAGCCAGCATCTGCAAGGTGGCTGGGCTTGCCTGAGCCAGGAGACTGCAGATAATATTCTGCTGACTAGAGCACTCTGTGCAGAATTGCTATTAAATGATGCGCTACAGGAGTTTCTATTTGGGTAGCGCCAAGGTAAAAAACGAGCATCTTCCCTTGTGCTGTGCTCGCCTTTGGCAAGAGTGAAACTGGAAATCCTGGGATACATAATCACTTCATTACAGTGAAAAGTCTGGAGGAAACATATTAGAAAATAATGTGTTGGTTAACAGTTCTGTTTTTAAATCCTCCTGAGTGGTGGAGGACTAACCATGTGTGGACCTGATGCTCAGCAAAGCAGCTGAGTGTTGGGACCTGGTGTGGGAAAGGTCGTGGGGTCAGGCAGAGGTTGCAGGGCTGTTGGAGAGACCATGTGCTGGCTTAGGTGAGGGATGATTTGCCTGCTTGTAGTTTCACAGTGCACTTCACTGGCAGCTTGTTGGCTTTCCCAAAGAAAAGGGTTTATCTGTCACATGGGTTTGAACAGGTTTGGGGACACAGCTAGAACATTTCTTCAAAAGTTGAATTCTTTTCCCATATAGGAATGCATATAATTTTTAAGTTTTTATAATTTTAAGGATCGATACGGTATCTACAGAACAAATTAAAAATCCGTTAAATTCAAAGTATATACTTTAAAAGTTGATGTGGCTATACTGAGGAGCTAAGAAAGATTTATAATTCAAATTCCTCGAATACATCATATATTTAGGAAGTTTTAGAAATTTAATTGGCAAAGCACCTTATGTCAGTATTTCAAATCTTATGTTGTTATTGTAGGTTGTCTATCTAATAAGCCTGCATGGCTTTTTTGTTCAATTAAGTTGAAAAAAGAGCTTTGCAAAAATGCACTCAAAAGGGAGACGGAAAGGTTTACCTTGTGTTTTGTCTCTTCTCCCAGGTTGTTGATTCTTAATGGTAGAACGGCAATGCCAACAGTAGTATTTGCTAAAATTTAATCAGCACACCTGAATAACTCTAAATTAAAAGAATCCACACATAAAATTGTGTGGCATACTTTACTTTTACAATTTCATCATATTGGGCTTTTATTAAATTTATAACCTGAAAGTCTGATTCAAGTAATTATGGAAGCACATTCTTAATTTTGTTATTTAAAAAAAAAAAAAAAGTTGATTTGTGTAATGATCATTAAGGTATCATGGTTCAGTAACTGTGCAGTGGTTACGATGTTCTCATGTGGGAGCCAGGGATGAGTTTTTCTTGATGGTGACAGATGCTGAAATCTAATTTTATTCCATAAAAACAGGCAAACAAGCAAACAAAACCCCCAAACCTAAGAGCCCTGAGAGATAAGGCACGTAGAGACTTGCAGTGTTTCTGTATGTTTGCTGTGTTTTGAGAAGTTAGATTTAGGTTACGGCTTATCCTGAAAAGCTGTGGCTTGCACGTGCTAATGTGAAGCAGGGAAGAAGGCAAAACTTTGCTGAAAATCAGCTTAAATTGCTGAAGCTTTCTTAAATTTAGGAAATTACAATTTGCAAAAACTGAAGTAATATCAAGCTCCGTGCCTCTGAGAATCCCACGCACTACAGTTTAAGGCTGCTAGCCTGGTTTATTTACCTAAAGAAGATTAATTTATAGTAAAATAAACGGCTGAAATCGAAACTCTTCTGCAGCGTCAAGTCCTCCTGATGGCTCTTTATGGCCCCATAGGTGCCAAATGCCCTCTCTTCTCACCAAATCAAAATGCCTGTATGTGGAAGGTGAGACACTTGATTCTCACAGAATCATGCTTTGATTTTGATTTTAAAATAAATCTAATGGAGGGCTATCCATACCTCTAGAAACCTCATCTAATGACATAGAGTTCTGACCTGTTACTTCTGAGCTGTTGTGTTGAGTTACCGAGTTTCCTTTCCTTCCGTCCCTGTCTTTTGCTTTGGTTAGTAGTAGTATCACTTACAAAACGTGGAAGTAAAATCATGGGTTTCAGACCATGCTAGAGACTCCATCCTGAGCCATCAGGCAAGAATTTTGTGCAGTGCTATTTAATTAGAAGTGTTTGACTTTTTGCCTTTGTACGCACCCAGAGTGTTCTCCTGCAAGAGGCTACGTGAGGAGATGCGATGGGTAGGCACTAGGCAGAGCATCTAGCATTCATGAGTAGAGGGGAAGGAGTTAAATGGGAAGGGAATGCTAAACATTGGCACTAAAAATGCTTTTGGCATGCAAATACCATGCTTTTCCTGACATAAATATTTTCAGAATAGGCCATTAGAGTTCAGGTATATAAAACCCTGCTTTTACTGGAAATTTTAATGTTGTAGTAAACCCAGAGATTTATAGTGAAAAATTGATGTCTGTTATCTCACTTTTATCTTTTTAACCAGCAGTTTTATAAATGCTATATCTTTGATCTGGCTTTTTCCATCTAGAGACTAAGCTATATACTCTAATAGGAAAGTCATTTTTAAACAGCTTCCCACACTGAACAAGCACGGTATTGTGGATCTGGCACGGAGATGTAACATGCCATTACCACAGATATAGAACAATCTATTCAACTATTTTCCAGCGGGAGGAAAAGAAACCTTTTTATCACTAAGAGTAACCCTCTGGTAACAATGTGGCTTTGGGAGGGGATTTTGAAATTTATTTCCAAAGCTCAGGGCACTGCACCTCAGGCTGCCCAGAGGGTGCAGCCTGGAGGGCAAGAGGGGGCTCGGTCCTTCGCCCATCACCCTGCTCTCCGTCAAGTTCTCTCCTGCCTTTGTCTCCCCCAGAGCAGCTGAGTCACTTCCTGGGTTTAAATCTTGGCTTAAAAACCTTCTTTCCCCCCAGCCCCCTCCCCCCTGAACCTCAGTGTACAATGGATTCTCTGTGGAGCAGGGAGGGATGCTGCACAGGGAGACGCGAGGTGGAAACACAATGTACTCCAAGGTCTGCCATTTCACAGGTCCACCTGGAAATAAACCCCTCACCCTGGTGCGAAGGCGAGATACAGTAATTAGAAAACATTAGCTGCAAAAACACACAACAACATCTATTTTTTATTATTTTTTAATGTTATTTTCCTCCCCCCTCATTGCCTGGGGGTGATTGCTCTGGCAGTTGAAGAGGTGCCATGAGCAGCAGGAGTCGGGGTGGGATCGGGTGTCAGCAGGGATGGAAGAGGAAGAGTGCGAACTGAGAAAGCAAGATGGGCTTTTGCATGCGATCAAGAATTGCCCCATAAAGCGGCATGTCATTCAGTGAAACTGTGAAACTTGGCAGATAGAGCTGATTTGTTTCTTTCACAAAATATCGAGTTACAGAGTCATAGTGTGTTCTATCTTGCCCAGGTCGGAGGAAAAAAGATTTTCAGGTTTCTGGTGGGGGAAAAAAATGAATGTTCCATGTCCTTCCTCTGCCTCATGTCCTAGTCTCTTTTACATCTCCTCTCAGATATAAAGGTTAAAAGCTCAGGAAATTTTCTTAGCTTTAAAAAAAAAAAAATTACACATCAGAAAGAGAGTAGAAAAACTGAGTTTAGTTGACTCTCTTATCTCTTGATCATCGCAGACCCAAAGAAGGCTGGCATTGATTCTGACCATGTCCCACATTATTGGTATGGCTTATGGCTTGACTTCAGTGAGCTGTGAGTTCCCGCTAGTAAAGAATAGACAGCAATGAATCAACAAAGATGCACTGAAGAGAAATCACCTTAAAATCTTCAAGGTGGTTCACATCAGCATGCGATTGCCCATGTAAATCTACATAGAAGAGGGGGGAAAAGGTATTAAAACCTGACATAGTTCAAGCCAAAGAAACAGGTACAGAATGGAAAATACTTAACTGATGAGAGGATTATATTGACCTCTTCAAATAGCTCCTTGGGGCCAGTAACCCTTTCAACATGTAAGGCAGAGGCTGGATTTGTTGACACACCGATGAAAAAGCGTGCTTCCTGAGCATGTTTTACATGCAGGCTCAAATCTGCTGAGGCTGGAGGTTCCCAGCCAGGCGGGTGGCAGCAGGAGCTGTTCAAATGCTGCCGTTCACAGGGCTGGTAGCAGCTTCAGGAGACAGAGTGTATTTGAACCCTGAGGAGAGCTTCCCTGGAGGGATGCTGTGCACACCTGCCCTGTGCTGGTTGGGAGTTAATGCTTAATGCTCTCGCGGCCGCAGCCTGTGGCGCGTCCCTGGGAGGCGCTGGGACCGCTGAGTGCCTGGCAGGATGCGGCCCGCAGGTGTCCAAAAACAGCAGAGCAGGGGGTTTTGGTTGGATGGGTTTGGTCTGGTGGAAAGAGCATAAATGAGTGAGAGAAGCTAGGAGAAGTACAAGTATAAGTCATTAAATGTACAAATGAAAAACGAGAGCCAAGAAGAGAAAGCTCTTTACAAAATATAAAATTATGTTAAAGCAGCAAGACGGCACAACATAAGGAATGTTTGGTACATGTTATTGAAACTGAAAAATCAGAGTATGGAATGAATTATAATTTAGCATAATCCATAATTTTACAGTTTTCATTTTGCATTATTTATCTTATATGATTTGATTAAAGATAAAACTGGCTGACAAGATCTCTAACATCTCTGCATGTCTTAATGACAGATGAAGAACTCCACATTATAACTTCACCATTTTAAAATTTTTATTTGTATTGTTTCTATATGGCTCCCTTTTATTTTTAAAGTATATTTCAGCTACATATTGTGTACATGCAATTCCATAACCCATCAGGCTTCAGTGTTGCCTCAGTACCTCTGATTCAGTAAATCAGATCATAGGCAGCATGCTGTCATATAATAAGGTGTCTGATCCTTATTACCAGTTTGTTGATGCACAGACTCCTTCAAATTGACCATTGCAACACATGGTTTCCCCTGAAACTAGCTGTGATAATTAGCGTGGCTCTAATGAGACAGAATGTCACTGATCTTGTGCTGAACTGTCGAGTATCGACGCTACGGATGGGAACTGTCAAAGCTTGCCATCTGTGACAGAGCTTGGCATATTCCATTTGCAAGGTAGAGCATGCTCAATAGACTGTTTTTAAACAAATGGTCCATTTCTTGATTAGGGCTCTGTGTTCTGTTACTGTGGAAGACTTTATATCATAGTTAAACTTTTTGCTTTTTTCCCCCTTTTTCTTCTGCTGGGGCAAGCTCATTAGGAAATGAAAACGTTACTGATTCTCAAAGCAGTCCTTCAGTCTTCTGTTAGACTTTTGGGGAGAGGTGGGGAGGAGCTGATCACGTATTTATTCTTCTTCCTTCCCCCAGTTATCTTAATGTATTTCTTCTAGGGCTAGAGCTCCCACAAGCCTTTTATCTGATTTTTTTAAGCAGTCAGGGATAGGGATGGCATAGTTTTGAAGTATAGAGGAACAGAAATTAAAAAGTCTCAGGTGACATGCAGCAGGGGCATGTGCACCTGGGATGAAAGATTGAACTTGTCAGGAGAGTCAGGCACCCAGGCTGCCGGGACTGGCCCTGCAAAATGCCGTGCAAAAGGTCCAGCGCTACTTATCATTCCAAAATATGCTTTGTTGCTTTTTATTTCCTCCTTCTCTGGCAGACCACACAGGGCTTGTTCTGAAGAACATTTTCACTAATCTGATCAGGCAGCCAAATACGCCGGGAAAACTGCTTTAATGATCCCACTAATTACCTCAAGTCAATATGAACTGTATTATTAGACTGAGGGAAAATATTCCATTAGGTCTCCCCCTTGGGAGTTTCTCCGCTTTGTGATGTCACCGAAGCCTTCGCCCTCTCGCTTGTAATTAATTTTATTTACACACGCAGGCACGCACAAGGTCACACCTGCACAACCGGAGCTGGCCAGGGAGCTAGTGGCACTCAGGCTTAATCAGATCTGTCATAATTACCATTCTGCATGTTTCTGACACACGCTGTGAAATATTTCAATTTAACTGCCGCTACCAGCACAACCAGATGTAGTGTGAGTGTGGCTGCATTGGAAATATTATTCCTCAGGATAAACTCTCTCCTCCTCCTTTTTCCTCCCACCCCCTCTCCCTTTTACAGCTAATGTGGCACAGAAGCTGATGTATCCTGTAAATCTTGAATGCAGTGCTAGATTGATAACAGCAGATTAGACAGTTTAACCACAAACAGCTTGTTCATTTTTCACAAATGAAAACCACATGTGGTGTAACTAAAATTTCAGGCTTTTTTTTTTTCCCCCTCCTCTTTGGTTGTTGTTTCCTTTTGTGTGTGCGTGTGTGTTAAGGTCTGCCTTTAGCTGTAAAGGGGTAAAATAAAAGAGTAAACATACAGGGGGAAGAGGCACTGCCGTCTTTGGAGATTATTTCTCCCTGACCTTTATTAAAACCTTTCCTGTTTTGGCAAAGAAAACAGATACCACACAGGGGTTTGTCACTCACTCTGAGACTTTCTAATCTCTGGGGTTTATGCCCATTTATTAAAGAAGTCATCCTACTGTGCTGGTTTTCAAAATAACATGCCACCTCGCTTTAAGAAGAGCTTCTAACAAAAAATGCAATCTTCACTGTTACATAAATTTAGCAGAAATAAAATTTTCTGCCAAAGTGTTTCACCATGGATTTTGTCTCCTTGCTAAATCTTCTCTGTACCTCTTCCTTTGGGGAAAAGAATTCTCTTTAAAAAAGAGTCCTCAAAGTGTTTAAAAATTTTGGCAAATGGAAAATTCATTGGTTTTTAATTAAAATATTCCCATATTTCTTTTGAAAACAGATTATGAAAAATCAAATACTTTCTTTTGAAAACACTTTTTAGGAAATTAAAATTTTCTGTGAATAGTTTTGCTTTTTTTTCATAAATCCATTTTTTTCAGGTAAATTGTTCAGCTTTCCCTAATTAAACAGCCTTCAGTACTTGGTAAGGTATTTTTTTTAAACCATCTACTCTTTAGTAGATCACAGTTGGCTACTTTTCCTACACAGAGAAAAAATTAATGTGATTTTGATAGAAAGTTTTAATTATAAGACTCTAAAACAATTTTTGCAGCAAGGAAAAAAAGACTGGAACTGAGCAGATTCTCCAAAAGCTGTTCCAGGTATATTATCAAGAGGGAGGAGTGGGGCTTTCAGGGGAGGTTTGCAAAAAATGTAGCTTTAGTAAGGGGTTGTTTTATCCATTAGCAAAGACTTGTGATGCAGTGGCAATATTAGAAGTGCAAGAGTTAAGGAGCTAAGACTCAGTGTTCGAAGTCAGTCACAAGAAGGTGAAGAGGGCAGGTTTGGAGAGCCACAGTTTGGTACAGAAGATACAGTTTGTAGCAGGAAATTTGTCTATGTAGGTGGCCCCCCAGGCTGCTGCAGACAAGGTTGAAGACCCATGCTCATACCAGTTGGCCTGCAGCTAGTGACTGCATTACTGACTGCATTACTAGTTCCCCAGAATTGAGTTGGTTGGTGCAGGTGTCCCTCACTGCATGGCAGTGCCATCTCGTTAATGACTCCCCCAGAATCCATGCAGGCCCCAAAAAAAGGGAAAATGTCATTCTGGAGGTGCAGCCCAAGCCCTGGAAGTGCTGTGGCTGCAGATACTGCAAAAATAAGTCTGGAGTAAGATGAAGAGGAGGACAGGAAGGGCTCATGTTGGACGAGGTAATGCTGAAATGAACTGTCAAGATTCTTGCAAGGATCTGGAAATACAGCACTCATTTCTCTAGAAAGCTATTCAAAAAATGTCATGGAGTTGGGAAGCACTGGATTGCCAAAAGAAGAAAGTATGGCACCCTCTCACACCTCCTTTGAGTCTTTTATTTTTAGTTTTTCTTCTGAGGTAGAGGTGTTCAGGTTCCTACACTCCAGATGTGTGAATCAGCTCTTCCCCAGGCAGCACCTGCTGTCTGCCTGACAAGAGGTGCTGTTTCTGGCAGGATGGATTTTCTTAATCTCTCTTCTGCTTTCTATACCCTCACCTTCTGTTTTGTTTTTATCTCACCACCTTATCTTATTCCTCTAAGTATGGCTCTTCTCTGAGTTCTTCTTGGACTTTTCCCAGCCCTTCCTGTCACTTATATACCCTCACCACCCACTTTTGCTCCATCTGCCTCTTTATCCTGTCCTACTCCTGTCCCTGCCTGCTGGAAGCCCACCCCAGGCACATCCCCACACACACCATGATTTTGTACACATATTCCTTTGTGTGTGGGGCACAGTGTGGGCACTCCGTATTCCTGGCCTTCACTGCTGGTCACCAGCACTGCTGGCTTTGTGGGTGAAGCATCGTTTCTTTCTCTGCCTGGTGACATGGATTTAGCTAAGAAAAGAGCCATACTCTTGATTTTTCAGGTTGCTTGTGCCTTCTGTGAGCAGATCACTGATTCAGAAAGCATTTGAAGATACATACATACATATATATATATATATATATATATATATATATGAGCTTTTGAGTATATCAATGTTTTAACTATTTATAAAAGGGGAAAAGTTTGAGTGAGCTGTGAGAGTTAACTAGGGACATAAAAGAAAACAAAGCTGTGGTGGCAGAGGCGAGGAGGAGGCTGAGGAGTTAGCAAGCAGCCTGTGGTTCCCGGCTGTGGGGGAAGCAGGGTACCAAGTAAACAGCACACAAAACAAAAGCAAGCTCAACCCGTAACTAAACAGGAAATGACAGGGTAAAATTCCTACTGAAAAACCAAGAGCTGCTAAATATGTAAGAATACAACTGTACTGAATAAAGGCATCTTGTGCAAGCACAAATATTCAGTAACAGTCTGAGAAAGAATTTGTTAAAGGAGTGACCAATTACAAATCAGGTGAAGGGCTGCTGGGCAAAGGCAGGAGTAAGAAATAATAGATGTGTGTTTTCTCCCTTAATGTCAAGGTGGGTAATTCAAAACACATTACACCTGAAAGAATGTTGGAGGCTTTCTAGATGCAAGGCAAGAAATGACATGATATTTTGTTCCAGATATATTTTTATTTTGATGTTTCTAATAATTTCTCATTGCATCCTTTATTTTTTTTTTCTCTAAATTTAACCTCTGAGTCAAACTTCAAGTTTTTGGTTATGCATTACCCCAAACAGTTGGCATCTATTGAATAGACTAGAGCAGGCATGCAGCTAGCTAAGTGGGGAAAATTCCAATTTGCAAATATTTATCTAATTTCAAATCTGCCAGATTCTATCTGAAAGCACATTGTTATTCGGGGGGCATCTCATTTTTATTCCTGTGCAGTGCTATGTTCCTTCACTTCAGCATGGAATTTGAGAAGCATATAAATACAGTTTTCAGGATCTTTGTAAAGCAAAGATGTTTGGACTGAGAGGTCTAGCAGAATTCCCTGAAGTTTTGGACCCCAGCTAAGCAAGATTTGCACACATATCAGAGTACCTCTGTGGATTTACTCAGGTGACTGGTTATTTTGCTGAGCCCAGTGTTTAGCATCTTTAGTATACCTATAACATGCAAGAGAAAACTCTAATGATACAGGAACTTTCCACTGTTTATGTAAGACCACTTATTTAAAAAACCCAAAAAGCTATGAAGGGCTTAAATTAGTTTATTTGTAATTTTTGCTTTAAGGCAGCCAGTTTGCTTCTTCTCTGATAAATCATTTGCTACTCTTATTTAACATAAGGAAAGAGTCTAAAAGGGATGACCTTTTTCACCTGAGGAACAGGATGGGAGGGATCAGGACAGGAAGACGTGTGCTGCTCCATGCAGTTCAGTCCCTGACTTAAGGGCAGAAGGTACTGCTGAAACTGCTGCCTGGAAATACAGCTGGGGCTGGGACTCAGCTGGACTGGCACTCTTCTTGGCCAGTGAGGAAAACTGTAACACTAAGAACTGCTCTCTCTAGGAACTTTTCCCTTGTGGCTGTTTTTGACCTCACCCTGACGGCGAACTACCTGGTAAAACTCTTGTGTTGGTTCCCACCCAGGAGAGAGAAACCTGATATCTCCAGCTTCCCTTTCCATCCAGCTTTCCTATTGTTTTAAGTTTCTGCCGCAAGCAATTGTGCTACAAGTAAGGGTATTTTAGCTTTCTGAGGCTTTCACTGCCTTTCTTTTTCCATGGGTGAGATATATGCTTTTGGCTCCTCCCTTCTCATTTGCTGGGAGGCACCGAACTCTCACAGGTGTGGATTTTAAAGATTTTTTTTTTTTTTTTACTGCTTTGAGATAATGAATGCTATTAATTTTCTGACTGTTTCTGTGGTTAACATAATCTGGAGGAAAGTCAGAGAAAAGTTTCTTTTCAATTTCCTTAAGACTCCCCTCACCCTTGGCTTTATCGGGGCATTAACTGTTCTTCACTGTGAAACTGAGAGCCACAGAATCCAGCTTAGCTGCAAGAGACAAGACATTTTCTCAGAATACTTAAATGTCTAATTCAAATCTATATGAAAGCTTCTAGTTAGACTGTGAAAATTTGAAAGGGTGTCTGAGAATGGATTTGAGCTGTGTATGTTTTGGAATGATGTCACTTGTTGGAATATCTTGTCAGCTGAACTGCATTGACAGTGAAGTCCAAATATCTGTGAGCCTGTGATTCCTCAATGTGTGGTAGATCTTCCCCTGATCCAAAATGAATTCTGGAAAGGAAAAAACATGTGACAAGAAGTATGAAATTAAATTGCTCCATCTGGGAAATTATAATATTTTTTTTTTTAATATATAACAACATGATGGGCAAACATATAAGTAATTACAAAAGTGACACTTTGGCCCAATGGCTCTTTTAGTGGAGGTCTTTTCCCCCAAAGCAAATGTTAAATCTCTTTAAGCAGTGTAATAATAAACATTTGCTGTTCACTGTAAATTGACAGTAGTAAAAAAGATTTTTTAAATTGCCAGACTCTTTCTATTAAAGACTCTTCTCTAACTAAACTGCAGATATAGCTGCCATACAAAATTGATTGCATGTTTAAGAATAAATAAATGTGGGCTGTTAAGGGTCGTGGTTGAATTTAGGGTTGTATTTACTTTCAAGGGACACATTGATATTGCAGTGAAATCAGTACTTCTTTCTGCTTAAATAAAAGATAAAGAGCTATATATTATCAGTCACCCTCTGTGAAACCCACTGACCCATTTTATATGACTGTACTATAAAAAGTAATGTACCAGACTAAGACTGGTTTATTTAATAATTAGCAGATGTTTTTTCTTTCTTTTTTATTTTTTTTATTATTGTTAAGTCCATTTTTTTCAGATGTTCTTTCACAGTTACAGTGCCAATTGAATCAGTTGTGTGAAAGAGGAAGGATCTGGAGTAGAGGAAGGCAGAGGAAAGCTTCACCCATTATTTTTTGCATCTATTGCTTCTTTATCTTTTTGCGTATGAATGTAGTTGCATTTTATGTAAGATTTTCAAAGGCGTATACATTGTCGTTTTGATGAGGGCTTGTGCCTAGCTAGGCAATACTGTAAAAAAGATACATGTGAACAGGAGAAAGAAAAGGTGAAGGAACCTGAGAACAGAGAAATCAACCTTGGGAGAAGCTCTTCATTTAGATTATTCAATTTCCCCTGTACTCAACTAAAAAGTAATGATACTTACATTTTCAGTCAGGTTTAGAGTTACAGGTTAGGTTTTTTCTGTCCGTGAGCTGGTGGTGTCTGCAGTGCTCATACACAGACCAGTTTTGATACAGCCTCAGACCATGATCCAGGTAGTTTTTTGCAAGCACTGGCTTTTGGCCATTCACCAAGGCTCCACATAGAAACAGAAGTGTGGTACGACAGGCTGTGGGAGCAGCAAAACAGTTCTCTGCATCATTTTGCTTCTGTACTTGTTGGATGCTTGTAATTGAATTTTAGAGGTTGCTTTAGCAAGTTACCTTTTCCTATGTATTTGATTGGATGTTTACAAGAATAGAAATATGTATTTAACTTTGAAATGCTGCATCTAGGGAGAGGAAAAGGCAGAGGGATGAAGAGACATTAGGAGTCCTTTTCCCCTAAAATATCACTGAAAATTTGTGTATCACTAGGTATTTGGTCATTTGTTTTTCACCACACAGACAAAAGGAAAGGTGGGGGTACCATGCAGACAGATGGTGTAACTGAATAATAGTTTGGATAAGAAAGTAAAGGAATGGCATAATCTGTCTCAGTATTTTTCAAAGGAAGTTTTTTTCTGCCAGTCAAGTTTACCTTTCTTCTGAAAAGCCCTATGAGGTTGTGGAGCTTTCAGTTTGCTTGTTTTGCTAAATCTCATCTATGATGATGGTAGGTACAGATTTACTTAAAATCCACATCTGGCTTCCCTTTTTAACGTTCTAGTAATGAAAGCCAGTAAAATAGATGAACCAGGAATATCTGGAGATAAAGGACACATTCAGGTTTCAAACTTTCTCTGATTTAGGACAATGCTCAAAGGCAGAGCCTGAAACTTAAGGCCGATTAGTGTAAATATAATTCTAAGACCAGTATTGTTCTGGGGACATTTATTATAACTTTAGGCCACATATCAAGAAGAAAATTCATATACTGTTATCTCTTCTCATCTTCTGGAATGAGTGAAAATGAGCTTTTTCTTTCTAAGTTCAAGATGCACTATTTTCTTTGAAAAATAGGGAAATCCCAAAGTATTGAATATTCCCTGCAGCTTTTAAGATTAGTCAAAACTATATGCCTCACAGAAGGAAGTCAGTGCTTTAAATTTCCTGAAAATATATGCTAAAGTGACTAACCAATGTATTGGTCAGTATCAAAAATTGCTTAATCTGGTAGATTATTAGTTTTCCCAGATTTTTATAAAAATACTCACTGGCTTTCTTTTGATAGACTTCAATTCTTCTGTGAAGCATTTAGGTTTATTCAGCTTTGCATAGGAGCTAGCCAGGACACTTTAGGTATTTTAGGAAAGATAAACCTGCAGTCAGAACAAATTTTCCTGCAGCAGGAAATTCCGGAATAACATCTAAGGTTAAAAAGGACTGCTCTTGTCATCTGGGCTTGTTCCCATGTCTGAACCCACAGGTATTCCACACAGAAAGAAGTCAGATTTAAGTGATCTCAGCATGAAAATGAATTTTGAATTAAATCTCTGTTCTTACCCTGCAGTGGGTGTTCCCTGTTTTCCCTGTTCTATTTTTTCAGATAATGTAAATGTAACACAAACAGCATTTCACAGAGAAATTAAAGCAGTGTCCATTGTTACTTATTGGTCATATTTGTTTGTGCTGAAGTGACATTTGCTTATTTTTGCTTCTCAGTGTCAGATGCATGAGTTTACTGACTCAGAACTTCCTGAATTTTTGATCCTGTTGAACACTGTGAGAAATCTCAGTTGAAGGGTTTAATGCATTTTCCAATCAATGTGTAGGGGAAATTTGGCCTTATCAATTTAAATGCTGGAGATCCTTTCATTGCATTATGGAAGAATCTTCTCTAAGCAGAGATTATTCTTAAGAACTTCATAACATTTAAAGGTTAATATGTTAGGTAAAGAACAATATCTTAAGACAAACATTTTTATTACAGGACATGAAGGGATAGTTCTGATTAAATTACACGATTATTTGAATGGGAAAGAAGACAAAGTGCATCATTTCTTACCCTCAACTTTAATGCCTTTAATCAAATAATGACCTTCTGGAAATAGTTAATTTTAAGCATTTGGAAAGATCAATACCACTTTGCCACCAAAAAATGGCCCAGATGATGAAATTTGATGTATTTAAAGTACCATTTCACCCTTTTAACCTAGTAAATAATTTAAAATGCTTTCAGTACTCCTTTGCTACCATTATGTATCTCACTCAAAAGTATTATGACTTTTCCAAAAGCAACCTTTCTGTGCAATGTGCAGCTTACAAGTTTAATATTAAAGACTAATACTGTATGCATATATGGTAGTGGTTGTGTCGGCCCTTTTCCTTCCCTTGTATAATGTGGAATCTGTTTCGTAACGAAATAGAAGTGTCTGAGATGAGTGCAGCCGTTTGGAACAATAATGAGATTGTAAAGCAAGTTGGATGGCTTTTGAAGGGGAAAAAGTCAATATTTAAAGTTTAGTCCATGAGTTCTTTTCCTTTGTTTTGTCTATAAGCTTTCCTGTTAAAGGTGAAGGATTTGGATTGCTCAGACAATTAAGAGCCCATTTTACCAAGTGTAATTTCATATCTGTGTTCTCTAAACTGGAGTGCCTTCAGCATTGTAAATAAAAAAAAATTGCCCTCTATTAGCATGTTTGTGGGCAGATTAAAAACAGTCTTCATTAGCATAAGTAACACTTACCGATTCTTTTAAAAGTAGAAAATTATTTGTTGAATGATAAATTGCTAGCTTTCTAGTTAGTTGCTGAAAATGTGCTCATTCAAAATGCCTACTTTAGTTTAGTCTACAATACTCAATTTTTTTTTAGTTAGAAGTACTGTTTAATGGATTATGTACTTAGTCTTTGTTCGCGGTAGATGCTGAAATGCAATTCACACTTTCTGCTAAAATGTTTGTATCAAATACCTCCCTATTGAGATTGATTTCTTTTAACACCATATATTTTTATTATACTATATGCCCCAGAGAATGATACAAAATAATCTTAAATATACTATAGCAAAAAAAACCTGATAATGTCTTAGCATTGATACTCTAAAATGTTTTCCCTTCTTAGATTTAAGCTGCAACCTTTCTAAAAAAGGCTGAAGTCTTTGTTATCCTGTAAGAAATATTCATCATTTGGCAAATTATTATCACTGTAACAAATTGACCAAACAAGTTCAATTGCCTCACCTTGTAGCCTTCCCTTCTCAGACTAGATGTGTTTGTTGCTGATTTGGAAAGCTTTGGCCAGAGAACATTTTTCATGATTGTATTGTTATCCTCTTTGATGTAATGGGGGTAGGTATTTACACATGGAGGTTTTTCTTTCTTTAAATAAGAAAAATACTGGAATGGAAGAATATTTTGTTAGAAACTCAGTGTGAAAGGAGATTTTATTTAAGCACAGCAGAGGTCTAACTGAAAAGAATAGCATTTGGAGATATAGATAAAATGCATAGATGCTTTCTTTAAAATAAGCATGCTCATGGGTATTGCAGAGCCTAAGTTTTGGCAGTTATCCTCTTTGCGCTTTTCCTGCAATAGTTTGGCAGTTTGGCTTTCACAGGTTTTTTTCCTCTAATGTCTTGTGTTTCTTTACTAAATCCCTATCAGAAAACCAGACAGAAGACTCTTATTTATTTTAAATATCTTAGGTTTAGCATCTTTTTTTTTTCACCATTTTCTTGCTTACTGTAGCAAGACCTTTGCAGATGGTACTTGGTTACTTGAAAGTGCATAACAGTATTTTCTTTGTAGCAGATGGATTTAAGACTTTTAGTTCCCAATAAATGTAGGTTTACAATACATAACTTTACAGGATTTGTGTTGTATATAACAGGTTTGAACATATTATCTCAGAATTCATCTGCATGGCATTTTCAGCTTATCCAGGGCCCATGCCAGTATTTTAAGTAATAGGGAGAGCACAGTGATTGATAGCAGCTAAAGGCGTGATTTTGAATAGAAACAAAGGTTTTAGAACAGAAGGTGTCAAATTAAACTTTGTCAGTTTGAAAAGTAGTAACATCCTGAAAGTTCTCCAAACATATTTACATGTGGCTAATGTTTATATTTTGCTTTGTACTCTCTTTATATTCAGTGTAATGTTGCCTGGCAAATTTACTCTGTTTTAAAATCAAGGTTGTTCCCAATGTCATTGCAGAGTTTTTGGGGGGTTTGCCTTTTTGCATAAATGTATCAACTTCATTATTTTAACGCTGTTTTTTTGACTATGTACTCTATATGCTGTATAAACCGGTTGTGATCTAATCTGATTTATAAATATTTCCTTATTATTTAGTGGTCGTTTCCACTTCCTGTAAAACTATAAAGACAAGGGGAACTAGGCAAAAATTGTTCTAGACTTAAAAAAGCATGAAAGGAGAAAAACCGGCCCTGTTACATTCACTTGTAAATTCAACTGCATTATCTGCAGCAGTTCGTACTTTTTTAGACCAAATGGAAACAAAACTTAAAAATTTACAGAAATTAAAATTAACTATTAGAAAAGTCTGGATGATTACTTTTCCTAATTTTTGTAAAAACATTTCATGCTTTCTCATGTAGGTGACTTTTATGAATGCGCTTTATTTCATGTACAGAATTCTGAACCTGAAACTAAATTAAATACTTCTATTTTTATGTGTTTGCCTTGAAGCAAAGGAAAGCATATTGGTACAAAGTTCTTTCTCTTAACAAAGTAAACCCCTACAACCTTTTTTGCTGTCCATCCACTATCTCTTCTGAGAACATTGGTAAGATCAGCTTTCATAAATACATTCAGAAATTAACAATGAAGGCCAAAAATTGTTTCTATCCTTGTAATTGTAAAATAATTCAGTAGGTTTTTTTCCCATATTTTCCATCAAATGTTTCATCAGAGTGTGTCTACTTGTTAAAAAATGTGCCAAGAGGAATAGAGACATTTTAGTAGAATAGTAATCTTTTCTGTGTACCCTGTCAGAAGTATCTGTCTTCATTATCTCAAAATCCCTGAAAGGCTAGCAGAGACATGTTTCAGGTTACAATTAATCAAATAATTTTAGATAAGGAATTAGAAGTATTATTTCAGTGCAAAAATTGAGAGAAAAATATTGGAAATACAATGTTAGCTATCAGTAGTTAATAAAAATAAAGTCTGACCTGGTAAATACAGAAACAGAAGAGACAGAAAGGGCAGAAGGTATTTCTTAGTTAACAAAAACTATTGTGAAGTATGTTTGATCAGCAAAAAATGTTAATGCCTGGGAATTATTTTTTATACTGGATATTTTTAATTATAAAGTGTTTCTACTGCCGTTTTAAGAAAAAACAAGCCCTGTGATTCATGTGGTCAGCAGACAAAACATGTGCAGCTTCTAAATGCATGGTACAACTTCTTTTCCAGCCTGTATTTGTGCCTTAGAGAAGTATCATGGGGGAGACTGGCTGTCTTGTCTTTTTTTCACTTCCACCAAACTGTCATGATAGACAGCTCTGCTCTTTGATTCACCACTATTAGAGAGCTTCAGTGTGAAGCAGTACAGATTCCAGACACCAAAGGACAATTATTACACTTTGGCGTGGGATGGTTTGTGGCTTTGGGTTTTTTTAATTAAGAATTTTGTAACTGCTTTTTCAGTTAAAAGATCCAGATTAGTTTCTCTTCATCATCTTCTCTCCTCCATCCCCAAGAAGCTACCTCTGCTTTCTGAGTGCACCACTTTTAACTTTCTGCAGTTAACTAATACTGCTGTTGAGCATAATCCAGCACTCAGTATCCCATGGATGCAAGGTGAGCAGAAAACCATGAGCAACATGATGTTTTTTTGTTAGGGGCAGGGAGAGCTGGCCCTACTAATAAATTCCAGTGAGATTCCAGAGACCCTGCCACTGTTTTGAAAACTTGCCACACCATTCCAGCCAGGACAGGCTGAGTGTTGTGTGCTCTTTGTGGAGGCATTTGGCCGCATTTCCCAGTCATCTTTAAATGACCCTGGGGCAATTCCCAGATCCCTGCTTAGTGCAAGGTCAGGGAATGGGGTGTGCTCCATCCCTAGGGTGCAGGGGAGCTCTTCTGCAGCCCCTGTGTTCCCCTTTCTCTGCTCCCTCCCTAGCACACCTCATGAGCACCTGGCAGATTTTGGCCCCATTTAAATTTTTGCATTTTCAGCTCTGCTACCACTGTCTCCATAACATTTGTCATTTTGATAGTTTCTTGAGGGCATTTTCTTCAGTTTCATTTGTTCAGTTTTCCACTTATATCCAAGCAAACATACTTCAAATTTTTATACTCACCTCGCTAAATATTTTCATATACAATATGAATGCATTAACATTATTTGTTTACTTTTACTTTTCATGTTGTGGCAATATTTTTGCACTGCATTTATTAACTGTTAGCTAAAGATATCAATATCTTCAAGAAAATACATATCTATATCGTGTCTAGGTGTCTATTGTATCTGTTAGTAAACCAGTCTGAATAAACCATTAATCCACTACTGGTACATATAAAAAGGATTTAAAAGCTTCTGTACATTTATATTATTTGTTGATTCAATAAAATGTCACATTATCTTTCCTACAGCACTAAGAAATAAAACTGCATGGACCTATTTTTGAAAACAGATCCTTGAAGCTAAAATAAAGGAAATATGCATGTTTTATACATGCAATATTTTGTTCCTAAATTTTAATATATCAGAAAATTTCTGCTGATGCACACTCTCCTAGCTAGAGGGTTTACATTTCTGTTTTGAAACTACCAGTGCACAGTTAAGAAAAAAAATCCTCAATTAAGTTTTAAGAAGACGTAAGGAAACATTAAATTTTCGAGATGAACTCATATGTCTCTTTCAGAAGCAAATTAGCAACTGCTTCAGTTCTTGCAGGGAATTCTGTAGCTATCTTCATATTATGTATCCCAGAAACTCTTAGGCACCTTGCTGTCCTTGATGTGCAAATGGTATAAAGGGTGTATCAGAAGCTAGAGCACATCTTCGTTCCCCCCAAGCCCTAATAATCCTGTATTTAAAACTGAGAGACTGTTTTTTTTCTGGGTCTATGAGGACAATCTGGAAAGAGTTATGTACCACTTGAAATAAGTTCACCTGCAGAGAAGCCTCGTGCTGTAGCAGAAATTAAGAAGTTATTGCTTGAATGCATCTAGTCATAGGATTCCTGTCTACTGAAAGGATATTAGGGAGCTCCTCTGCTGCTGTGATTTACGTTAGGCAGCCCTACAGTCAAGCAAATGAACGACAGCACTGTGTTGTGGGACCAAGGGGAAGGTGCTTTCCAAAAGGCCTGTGATTGGTAAGGGTCTGTGAAATGGCTGGGCAGCCTCTCAGTGTATTGGTGTTTGATTTCAGCCCAGCCTGTGCAGTGAAAGCCCTTTCGATCAGGTGAGAGCATGAGAGAATGCAGCATCTCTAAACTACACATTTCACAATAATTTTGCCCCTTGTGTGTGTGACAAAAAAACTAATGTTTTGCTGGTGTTGTCTTCAAGGGGTGGCTCTGTGAGCTGTTACGTTGGAAAGAAGATCCTTCACCAGAGAACAGGACCCTCTGGGAGAATCTCTCCATGATCCGAAGGTTCCTCAGTCTTCCTCAGCCTGAACGCGATGCCATTTATGAACAAGAAAGCAATGCAGTTCATCACCATGGTGACAGGCCTTCCCACATTATCCATGTGCCAGCAGAACAGATTCAGGTTAGTTTACCTTGGCCAATCCCACAGAGCGCTAAGTAAATAAAGCTTTAAACAGAGCAAAGGAAATTAGTGTTTCTTCCCTCCCGGCCAGGCTCAGTGCAGGTCTCCCGGTGCAAGAGTGCACTGCCGTCCACCACCGCAGCTCAGAGGAGACCATGCGACCACTCACTGTTCTTGTCTCGCTTCACTGGCTGTTTGCAAACGTGTCTGTGGTGGTCGTGCAGAGGCAGCTGTGTGCGGGACAGGGCGAGCCCCGTGCTGGCTGTGCCTGGCTGGACAGGCACCAGGACCAAAAGGCAGCGCCGTGTGGCACCAGTGACAAAGGTCTTCCCAACTGAGCAGGAGCACCTTGTTGTGCTGCTGTTCAAAAACTAAGCAAGAACCTTCAGCAGTGGTGGCTCGTCCTGGGTAGGAGTGAAGGGAAGGGGATTCCTCATCCCACTTTAACCCCAGATCAGACTGGGGCGAGTCAATATTTGTTTGTTTTTCCTTCAGAGCCCCTCTCCCACCACCCTTGGGAAAGGAGAGCATAGAGGCGCTTTCCTACCAGGCCTGCTGACTGCTGGACCTTGGCTGGGTGCTGCTCCGCAGGTGAGCCGGCACAAGGGCACCATGTCAGGGAGAGAGGGGATGCAAGACCACCACCATGAGGCTTGGAAACAGCTGACTTCTTCTTCAGGGCAGCCCCAGCAGGGCCCCCTCCAGGAGCTGCATGCACCCTTTCGCTGGCACAGGCGCTGCCAGCCAGGAGCGGGGCTGGCTGTAGTGCCAAGCTGTGTAGCCCAGGTTATCAGTGGGGACTGCTGTCTCTCTGAGCTGGGGACTCTTAACTGCTTCTCACAAAAGACCTGAGGTCAGCCTTGTAACTGCTCCTTCTTAAAGGGCAGATATTACCCCATGCTTTCCCAAACTGTGCTGAGACCCTGTGTATCACTTGTGTTACCTATACAGAAAAATATTTACAAAGCTAGGAAGGATAGAGTTATCTCACAGCCAGAAACAACACGTGTGTATATTAAAGATAAAGCAAACTGAATAAGACAATCCCTTAGGATATCAAGTACTAAAATAATTGTGAAAGCCTGGAAACTTGCTGTTTGATTTAGCAAAAAGAGAGAGAAAGATCTATATTAAGTAATAAAACAGCACTTGTTTGAAAATGTACATTGTTTTTAATAAAATCGCTTCTTAAGGGGATAAAAGGAGAAGCTTATGCACAGTATAAACATTCAACCACTATGCCACTTACTTAGATTTTCTTGCCTTGTTGATAAAAGTTGTGTGTTTGATCTCATAAATATTATTCAAATAAGCAGTTGCATTGTAATCTCTTAATATGACTTGTAAGAGTAAGGATTGGGAGACTGGGCCTGAGTTTTGTCTCCACTCTTCTACATGGTAATTGTTGTAGATGCATAAATGCGTAGCTCAGGCACAGGTTTTCAAACTGCATATACAAAGCCTCCAGTCTTGTAAGAATTTAATGTGCTGGGAGTAGTCTTGAATCTCTTCAGGACTGGAGCCTTGAATGGGACTGCTCACAGATCATAAAACATGAAAGGACCTGAATAGAGATGAGGAAGGAGCCCTAATTCCAGGGCATTTGAGTCAGATCTTAGAATACAAAGATCAGTTAAAGCAGTGGCTTCTAAACTGGTTATGCAGTTCTGTGCAAAGTTTCCACAAGTGCAAGAGTTCCCTATGAAGTGGACAGAATTATAATCCCTCCAGTATTTGTGCCATTTGTACAGCATTTTGTGCTTCTTAGGATCTCAAAGAACTGCTGCTGGGAACCTAGAAATCACTACCAAAACACAGAAAATTGTTAGGGGAGGCTCTCAAAGGGAAATAAAATGCAGTGATAGCAACTGCTTGTTTTGCTGTGGTTGTTTTTTAATAATAACTGGTGGTTTGTACCATATGACAAGAAATTTGCTGATCCAAAATATCTTACTAACCAGTGCTTCCTGTGCTGTGCAGCAAAAGAATTGTCAACACAAACAGTAGCTGATAAGTTTACTTTTGATTTTAAAAATGATCTTATAGTGCACTGTACTCTGGTGGTAGATGAGAAAAACATTTTTGTCCCTAGGGCTCAGTGCCTCACCTTTTAAGAATGTTTCTGAATCCATGCTTGCAAAACTTCATTTTAAGCTCTTGTTAATTATTTACATCATGATTTGCTTTATCTTATTCTTCTGATGTGCATAGCGGCTCATTTTTATTGCCTGAGTTTTTGGAATGCAGCATGTTCCCTTCTAATAATAATAGTGCAACTTATTTAGAGCTTTGCATCTTAGTGCTTTATAAATATTAACTAAATAATCCCCAGCACAAACACGGAGGCAGGTAAATAGGTTTGTTCCCTGTTTATTTTTTGGGATATAGGCAGTGCAGGCCTGCTCAGAGACCACAGGCAAGAGAGGTCAGAGCCAGAAGGGGAAATGCAGATTTCCTACCTCCAGATCCCTTTGTCCTTGCCAAGGCTGGGTTTGACAGCGTCACATTAGGTTCTTCCAGCCAGCACATTCTGTCGTAATGTTTGCAAGTTTGACGAGATTTCAGTGCATGCTGAGGTCAGATCAGCAGTGAGATATTTCTGTACTTAAAGAGCTAAAATGCTCTCCTTCCCCCTGCTCCCCAGTCCCTTCGCCTAGCTATTGCTAGAGATTTGCAGCCCTTGTTTTTGGGCAGCAGCTGCCGTTGCTGGCAGAGCTCCGGCACGTTTGCCCTCATCTAGCACTTTTCTCACTTTGCCCTTGCTACAGTTCTGGCTAAGCTGGTCAAGTTAATCCTATACTATGTCACCTACTTAGCATTTTGTCTTGTCTGCACTTGACTCATGGAGCATGTTCATTAAAATTTGTCAGCTAAACCACACCGATGTTGTATCATCGGTGCTTTCAGTCCAACAAACCTATGGTGTTCTTTTTGTTCTTTTTTTCCCTTTCTTTGTTTGTAGCTCTGCAATTTCTTCCCCCTGCTCTCTCCCCAGGATTTTCTCAGTAACAAAATATGAGCAAGAATACATGTACAAAAAAATGCTGTTCTTTGTCTTGCAGCAGCAGCAGCAGCAACAGCAACAACAGCAGCAGCAACAGCAACAACAGCCAGGTCCCAGACTACCCCCAAGGCAACCGACAGTAGCATCACCAGCTGAATCTGAGGATGAAAATCGTCAAAAATCCCGACCGCGAACAAAGATTTCTGTTGAGGCCCTAGGGATCCTACAGAGTTTCATACAAGATGTAGGCCTGTATCCAGATGAAGAAGCAATCCAGACTCTCTCCGCTCAGCTTGACCTGCCCAAGTACACCATTATCAAGTTCTTTCAGAACCAGCGATATTATCTCAAGCACCATGGGAAGCTGAAGGACAATTCTGGTTTGGAGGTGGATGTTGCAGAATACAAGGAAGAAGAGCTGCTCAAGGATTTAGAAGACAGCATCCAAGACAAAAATGCAAACACGCTTTTTTCAGTTAAACTAGAAGAAGAGTTATCAGTAGAAGGGAACACAGAGATTAATGCTGAATTGAAAGACTGATCTAAAAGTATTATTTTCTTTCAACAGTGCCGCTGGTATTTACTAATGAAATGAAAATTCCATCTTGCGTTCTGTCAAAAACCCTTATTATTCATTGTTTGGCCAATGAATCTTCCAAAACTTGCACAAAAGTTGAAAAAAAAGGATAATGCAGACTGCACTAAATGTTTTACTCTGTTTTACAAACTGCTTCGCAGCAACAGATGAAGCGTTGAGGATTGTTTGATATTAATTTGTGTTCACTGGATACACTGTGAGTGTACCCAATAAGCATGATACCAGTGATTTTGATTCTGGAGCCTTCAGACAAGCATTACAACTTTTGTGATTTACTGTTTTTTCGTTTCTGTTTTGTTCTTGTTTTTTAATTATTACTGTAGCACTCCACACTTGATCTTTGGAAAATCACATTTATTTAAAAAAATAAAATAAAAAGAGTTTGTTACTCTTGTTCTATTGTATGTTACAAAAGAACTATAGACTGTGGAATGCAGTTTAAAGATAACATATGCCAACAAATGCCTTGTATTATATGGCACTGCCGTAATTCAGATTTGTTTTCTTTTGGAAATAAAGGTCACTGTATTTTTTTTTCCATTCTCATTGTTACATGGTTTTAGAGAAAATGAAAAAGAAAATGTGAAACACAATTTAGTCCTCATTATTTATTTGTAGATCCTGCAGCATCATGTTGTAATTAATTTTTTTGGAAGTTTCCGTTAAATGTAATATTGCTTCTCTTGTTACCATACTGATTTTTTTTTCTATTTATAAATGTATTTTGATGGGCAGTAAAACAAAGTGTCTTAAAAGTTTTAAATAGAGAAAATGTGCTTTACACAGTTGCCTATAAAAAGTGCTCTATGTTATCCAAGCAATTCATACTATAAGCTTCACTCTTATTGTTGTATGCAATTTTTACTATCATGCAAATAAGCTTAGGTAAATAAAACTAATAGATCACCTTAGAAACTTATGCAATTAATGTGAAAATAATTGATGTTTGCAATGTGTCTTCCTTTGGTTTACAATCAATTTTAAAGCTACAGCTGTATAAATTTTCTGTATAAAGGTGTATTTCTTTTTTATGAGTTTATTGCTATGAAAACACCAGTTATTTTGTTACAGCTGGCTGTTTTTATAAGTGTATCACAATTTTCTTTATGCAGAAATGTTCTGACTAGGAGTGGTTATTGACTGTAACTACACAATTAAAATTGTTTGTATGGTATGATATGGCAGGGTTTGTCTGCGTATGTGTATATCTGGGAGGAATAACTTGTTCTTAGTGCACCTCGTACCTTCTTGCCACCACTTTGTTCTCCTTTAAAATCACAGGCAGATTTTTTTAATGACCTTCTTAAAATTTGAATTTAGATAACATACTTCAAAAAGAAACCCAGTTTGGTTATGAAAATCATAACCTATCTTTTCTTGGTTTAAAAACTTGCCTGCCCAACAGAGATAGCAGGATATTATTGAGTCAGAAGGCTATCAGGCATAAACATATTTACAGTTCCTGGCAGTAATGCAGTTATAATGGATACAGCTGGTTTTATTTTACACTAGAATTATGCTAACACTGTTCCTTGCACTAATGTATAAACATTAAAAAAAAACATTAATAGTCATAAAATAAATAGGAAAGATGGGCTTTGCCCATAGCAGTCCCCTTCTAAGCAAGATTATTCTTAATGATCACTAATAAGGTTCTTGATAAAGCCATAACAATTGGTGACCTCTGAATTTATGCAAGGCTCCTGTCTAGGCTAAAGAGCCAGGAAAGTCTGCAGCTAAAAGTTACGGAGTACACACTGTTGTTCTCCTAGGAGAGAAATGGCTCACACCTGGTGTGACTCGGGATGGGAATTCAGCTCAGCTCTTCTGAAATGACTAAAAGTTTGCAAAACTCAACTTGAGTTCCAAAGGCACAAACGACTCTTAGCAAATTTCTTGGTTTAGTTCCATTAAGTTCATTAAGAAATTTAAAACAGCTGCAGGTCGTCTTTTGTCTCAATACCCTTGTGGGTCCATTGAGCAGTCTCAGCGGCACCTCTTGGCTGCTCCCAGGACTGTGTTGGGGCTGCACGATGGTTTGGGCTTGGGATCCAGACAAATTAAAAGAAAAAGTCTTAGTACCACTCTGGGAGGGAAATAAGCCTTAGGAGGGACACGTATATGTAATTTGGCATTGCATTCCAATAAAAAGCCAGTAAAACTATGCTCTCGCTTAAGGGACTTGTAGTAGCTACAAAGCTATTGATAGCCCAAAGCTGTGCTGGTCACGAAAGAGCAAAATTAAACCTAGTCCAGGGAAGTCACTGTGATCATCATTGGATTTCTTCTCTTATTTCAAATGGCATCATTGCTTTGTACAGCCATGCAGACAGAGCTAGGACTGATCGCTGTTCACAGCCGAGGGGCAGGATATGCAACCCAGGCAATGCAAGCTGATTTGAGGGGCAGGACAATACTGCTGGCACTCTTGGGTACACTCTGTAGCTAACAATGTGTGCATATACAAGGCAGAAGGGGAAGTGAAGGAAAAACTTTCCTGGAATATACCTCCTTCCACACTAAACACTAATACACACAGCACTCCAAGTACCAGATACAGGGCAGCCCTACAAAAGCATAAGAACAAATGTTTATAAAGTAGTCTTTTCTATTTTGCAAGCAATTTCCTTTTCTTTTATCATGTAAAGTTTTATGGGTGCTGAAGTAGAGGCCATGTGTGATTGCAGATGGTTATTATAGCTGTTTCTTTTCCATTATCTTCATTGTTCTTTCTCCTACTGTAGCTGAGGTTATCTTCCAAATAGTTCAGCCTCTGTAGTCGCACATTACCTGCACAGGAGTTCAAATCATTGCCTTTTTGTGTCCCAGTGGGTGGGCTGCAAGTACAGTCTTTTGCACTTGACCAAAAGCATTTTTGTTAAATCTTCGGCAGTGTTTTCAAAGGAGATATGGGAATTAAGGAGTCCAGTTTTCTGTGAATGCAAGAGATTTGTACTGTTAGGAGTTCAGCTACAAGAAGCATATGCCACCTTGACTCGTGGACCAGTTAGACTACCTAGAAAATCACCTTATGTCCTTTTCTGTTCCTTAAGTTCATTTTTCTCATCACCTGGTAGAAACATACAAAAAACCCAAAAAAAACCAAACAAAGACACTTTTCCACTTCAGCAAAGATTAGGAGATCAGACTAGAATTCTGTGATGAAGCACAAAAATTGAGACATAAAAACACTATTAGTTGGGAAGTTGTCAGCAAAACTCACCGAGTAGGACTTCACTGAGTGTATGAAACTAGTATTTAATATATGCTTAGGGAAGGATGGGGAAGGAATTTTACTAGAAATAGAATTAAGCTGTGAAGAAAGCCAAATGCCTAAAAAAGAGGGAACTGAGGGCCAGGAGGGGATGGCAGGACTTAGCTTTTGCTATAAAACTGAAGTTAAGTATTTACCATGCTTACTGGTCTTTACCAAAAAAAGTGGAGTATTTTTACTCTCTGATGATTCCCATTTTTCTATATTTAACTGGCTAGATTTATGTATATATGCTAGAGTCCCCAGTGTGTGTTTTTCCACCCTGAAAGAAACCCAAATAGGCCTCAGATTCAAAGACATCCGTGGCCTGGGGACAGTCTCAAGCCCCAGTCACATCCCAAGTTGCTTATAAAGACTCATTACCCTACAGTGCAGGGGTTTAGATTTGTGTTTTGTATAACTACTTTAAATTGGTAAGGTGACCCAGCAAAAACTGTCAAAAAAAAGTAAGTTATTCCACTTACTTTTTTCTTTTAGTTGGGAAGCTGCAGCAAATGGAGAAACGGAGAAGGTTTCTCCAAAACAGTGATTTTCTTGCAATGATTTACAAAGTCAGTGCTTTGATTGTGTGCTGGGAAAGCACCAGATATTACTAAGTTCATTTGCCAAAGCAAATGCTCCATATGTTAAGAGCAATATAAATTAGATATTATAGAGGCTCTACTAGAACATCAAGTATTACCAATTCTGCTTAACTCATTGAACTTGCGCTTTGAAGTCAGGTACATTGCAGAGACCAAAGATATTTTGATTTTTACATAATGATTTATATTGTGCTTTGAATAACAGTCCCATAGCAAAGCAGGGATATAAATATACTCCCAGGCCTTTTTTTGCACACAGAGGTAATTTAGGTTGGTCTCCTCACAGTGCCTTGCGTCCACACACTCTTTTACTACAATAAATGAGCTAATAATTCAAACTGCAATAAGTGATCCTCCTTGGAGCAGGAGTAGGGCTACTTGGCAGTGAGTTTGTTTGCTTTCAGGTTCATACAGGAGCCTTCCCGCCTGCTCTGCTGCTGGCAGCCCTCCCACTATCTCACGCTGTATTGTTTCATTTTGGCCTGACCCAGGCACTCTTCCTGCTCCAGGTCGTCTTGGCCAAATGTCATCTCTCCTGGTTATATATGCCAGCACTCAGATGTATGTGCCACAGTTTAATATGAGGCAGCAGGGACTGTATGTGTCTGATGTCACCTACCTTTGTCATCACCAATCACGTCCTTCAGAGCTGCTTGAATAAACCACTTGCATTGGAAAGAGAGTGACAACAGGACAAACCCACCAGGAGACAGGTTGCTTCAGAGCTGATGGAGTAGAGGGGTACAGGGATGTGCATTCCAGAGGGGAGAAAGGAGGAAGGTGCCAGGGAAAGATAAAAGAATCAGAAAGGTCCCAGGGGATCAAGCTTTTTTGCAAGGCGTGCTATGGCAGTTCTCAAAGTACTACAGAGTATTGCCAAGACTCCATGGAAAATGCACTATTGTCTCCAGTTGTGGGATTTGCCCTGTCAGGAAACATCTATTTTAACACAAAAACCTCCTCAGCTGTCCATGACAAGAGAGGTCCCCTTTCAGTTTGTCCTCTGGTACTGTCCCTGTGCGTACGATATGCAGGATTCTTTTTGCCAGCTGCTGACGTTTCCGTGGCAGATGCAGCTGGGACTTTCTTTCTAGGTTACTTGCTTACCCGTACAATGTGCTAAAGTAGAATCCAGGCTGTAAACCCTCTCATTTTCTTCCAGGATCAGATCCAAACATAAGCAGTGTGCTTGCAGCCTCAAACCTCCTTTTTGGAGCTGTCTCCTGCAGTGCTCCTTCTCCTCGGACCAGTTGTGCCACTGCAAATGTGTTGTATAGCTCAGATGTTTATCACAGTGCAAGAGAAGAGAAAAAAAATTATACTTTTGTGGGTGCAGAGACATAAAAAGCACACACAGTTCAGAAGTTTTGGAGCAAGTAAATTGCCCGAAGAGGCTTTAGAGAGAGATTTCATACTGCTGTAATAATCTCAAAACATCAGTTGCAATGATTGGAAATTGGTGGGGCCAGAAAAGTTCACATTACAATACCACTATTTTTACAGAAGACCTTCTCCCAGAACAGAATTTGAAACAAAGGGCACTCTGTTTTGTTATTTGCATTACAAAATAAACATTCTTCCTAGTACAAACCTTGCTGCCCTTTCACATCTACATTGAAGCAGGACCCTGTCCTGATAAGGAGCTGCACTGCCTCAGCTGTGTGTCCCCCACATGTGCCCCATCTCCGGGGGGTTTTCCTGAACGTGGCATACCCCAAAACAGTTTAACTCTTCTTCACTCTTGCATTGTCAACCTAAACATGGCCTTTCATCTGCAGTCAACATTTTCACCTGGGGAAAGCAATTTAGAAAACTACTTACCTTAGAGCAAACCAGGGCAGGGAAAGGTAAACTAGGCTGTCTTTTCACAAGGGAAGGAAAAGTGATTCTTTATCATCAACAGCATGGCAGCTTGCACTGTGAAATAAGTAGAGGTGTTGTTGTTGGCTTGCCTTAGTAGGAAAAATGCTATATTCCCAACCTAATAAGGATTTAATATTAGCTGAGAGAGTGAAGGAGACAAAAAAGGAGGAAAAGGGATTGAGAAGAAATATCTAGATAAAATTTTACTGGAGGGTAGTCATGCCTAGAGATGGCTGGAGAATTACCAGACTATTTTACATTAAAGGAAATCTGAGTTAGCCACAAGGAAAAACTAAGTGAGGACCACTTTGAGGTTCACATACTTTATGTCCTGGGAAAATGCAGAAAGCGTGAACACAGTAACAAAGTTGTTTCAGAGGAAAGATTAAGCAGAAAAGGTTTATAAAAAGGCGGTTCAGCTTGTTTCTTCAATATCAGCACAACCATAAGTGATGCATGGAAGGTGAATACAGAGAGAAAATTCAAAACTTCTTGTAACCCAACTAGAGGCAATGTTTGAAATTATCAACTAGCAGGATTAAAAATCAGTAAACGGGAGCATTTTTATGCACATCCAACTGCTGAGCTCACTGCTATAAACACCCCTCCATAACAAAAAGCACAAACATCTTTTAAAAAAGTGCAAAGAATTTGTGAAAACAAAGGATTGATCTGACCTTCTTTTGAAGAGGCCAAGGACTGTTTCCCACTCTTGTACTGGATAACTGGCAACCCAGTGGTGGCATCCATATGGACAGTGTCCAGCATCCAGCCAGTTGCTTTGAGTCCCCCATAGTTACAAGTGTTGCAAATTTGAGTGGGCTGAAATTTGCTGTCTTCTTGGTCAGGTATGCTAAATTCAGTTTGTGCATTTTATTAGCTATATCCTTTATAACTAGATTTTTTAAAAACTTATTTGAATAATTTCATTGAGGAGTAGGTCAGCTCATATTTACAAAACAGTCCCTCCCACACATGCCAGCATGAAAATGTATACCCAAATAATTTTGGTCATTGCCATGGTACCAGTACAGTTGCTGTTCACAACTGTTCTCCAACTGCAGCAAGAGTAAAGTAGGGCTCCTTTGACCCCGTTTGCCTACAAAACTGGGCCATTTTTTATCACTTGTTACCACCATTCTTTTAGCCTTCCCTGTGCAAATCTCACTTTCATTCAAGATTAGCTGACCTGTTCCTTTCTCTTTTTCAAAAGCCCTGAGGAAAGGTTCACATAGGATTAAAAAAAATAGAAGTATGTATTTACATCATCAGCTCATAAGGCATGGCTCCCAAGCTTTTTAAGCATGCTCTACAGGGTGGCCAGGAGAGGAATCACAGGAATGTGCTGGTTTGATTCCAGGTCTCCTCCAGTTCTCCCTGGGCTTTCTGGAACACACTCTGGGTGATGGGATGGTCACTGCTGGGGGTACCTCCCCAGGGCACCACACAGCCCATGAGCCTGACAAACACTGTTGGACAAAAAGAGCACCGTGGGAAAGCAGATCAAAGCAATGTGATTGCATTTCACGTTTGATGCAGCTCATTCCTGAAGCCAGAGTGAATTGCCTAATCCAATGTATCATTTCTGTGCAGGCAGACCCTTGGGCTGGCATCATGTCCTGTGGAGCACTGCTCCAGTGTGCAGCATCTGCCACCATCTGCCCTAGGGCTTGGCTTCAGATTGCCCTCCTCCTTCCCACCTCCTTTTGGGACATGCTTAGTACAAACCTTGAAGGCCAAAACTCAGGCTGTTTTAGGCCCTTCAGGGCATTTATTCCCTTCTCACTTCCTCCATTACTTGATGTTTGATTCACACTCCTGACCTTTAAACATTCAAAGGGGCAGATTTCCAGTGATATTCCAGCTTCAATTTAACTTGCTATTATTTTTGGAAATATAAGTCTATCTGTGTACCCGTTGTCTCTCCCATTTAATCAATATGTCAGCTGTTGATCACAACCTCTGCCAGCCAGCCAGTAGATGGGACAATTATCCTCACAAGGACTTTCAAGTCCAGACTTTTAACCCACAGGGTCTAACACAGAGCAGCTGCAAGAGCTCTGAGTAGCAGCTGCCCCTTTTCTACTGCAGCTGCTGAGCTGCTCTCTTGATGGTCTCTGGCTACTTTGCTAGGACAAGGGGGAAACTACTTTGTTTTCTAGATATCATAGTGTAAAAGCTTAGTTCTCTGCTGCTATAAGAAAGGAGGTGAAATGCCCTGCTCAGCTCCCACCCAGCATGGTAATGATGCAGACTAGTCTGGGGTAGTCCTTTCCTTGTACCCAACCAGCAAACGAGTGAGAGGCATGAGACGAAACAGGAAAGCTGTTCCTGGCCTTATGTTCACAGAGCATTGAGACTGGGGATAAAAATACTTAATTTAAGGCCATATCACCCCACACCTCCTTGGTTTTTCTGTAAGCACTGGTCATCAGTATCGAACCATCTGTACTGCCAGAGTGGAGGGATACAAAGCTATAGCTGCAAAGTGTTACTGCTGATAGTAAGAAGTTATGTGCAAGTCAAGCAGCTATAACTGCAGCTTTCTGCCTGGACATGTGGTCCTTTATCCACTCCTTCAGCACAGGCGTCTGGCAGGGTAGGCAGGAGGGCATTCATGACTTCAAGGAAATTCCCTCCTTCTGCTGATTTCTCCTTCCTGGGTTCTTCCAGAGCCTAGTTCAAGTGATTCATTGGGAGAAAGCAAGACACAAAGTGAATTCATACCTGCAGTCCTTTCACAATACCTCCTGAATTACAGGATTGTCTGTAGAGTCAGGAAATGGTTTCCACAGGATTTGTGCTGACTTTTTTCAAATGTTCTGTCCAGCTGTGTAGTCAACTGTTACATCAAGGCACCTTGATGCTCCACAGAGTTGTCCCTTCCAGCAGGCAGATGAGAGGGTCCTTCAGCACAGAGCAGTGATCCAGTCTGTGGGTCTTTGTAAGAGCATTTATTGGCCCTCCACTGAAAGTGCCCTAAGAGAACAGCATCAGGGGCAAGTGAGGAACAGCATCAGGGGCAAGTGAGGAACAGCACAGGGGAGAAAACATGCCAATGGGAAGGATTGCCTTGAATTGAAAAAGTGGAAGAAACAATAAAAAGAGGAGGGGGGAAAAAGAAATAAAAGACAAAGAGATGACAGAAATACATACTAATATCAGTAAAATGTCCCCTCATCTATACTAATTTTATTACAATATTTCCTGTCATGTCTTGCACAGACTTGCCAGTTTTACACTCAGACAGAAAAAAAGAACCAATAGAAGCTATTTCTTCCCCAGTGAAGGGAGTGTATTAAGATTTGAGGGACTGGGATTCTTCTAAATTCTTTTTTATTATTATTCTTTTTTTTGGGTCCATACACATGATGTTTATCTCATCCACGTATGGGAAGAGGGGGAGGAATGGGTAGGCTTAACTTGTGCTAACTGTTGACAACAGTTGTTTAATTTTTTGCAACATGCACCCAAGTATCATGAGACTTAGTAAAATATAAATAAATATGGTCTTTGGAAACCCCATACATCTTTATGGCCTACAATACCTTCAAATCATGGAAAAACACATGTTTATTTGTTTGTTTGTTTTAAAAAATATTTTGGTGGCAATGCTACCTCCCATTGCTGTAAACAAGGTCAGGAGGCCAAAATTAGTCTGTCCTATTTTGCACAAAATAGTCAACAACTTAAGATGTTTTTGCAATAATCAGAAAATTATTGACCGATGTCAACACCCCCTTTCTGATAAACTGTTGAAATGTTAATATTCTTGGCAAAATTGTTTTTGCTCTAATTACTGTATCCATCTGCTCTATAAGATTGATTATACTGTGAGAATGTTTGTTCTCTTGTCTCCTGCAATGATGGGCCTCTCCTTGGCGCAGAAATAGTCCTGCCTCATCTTTACACAGAGACGAACGTGCAGCAGAAATCAAACCAACACTCAGCTCCTATGGAGCTGAGTAATAATTCCTTGAAAGAGTTAATACAGCAGACATCAGCTGCCTCTTGGAAGGGCCAAACCCTTGGAAAACTGTTGCCCTGGCCCAGATGAAAACAGCTGGCTTTCACCCAGCATGGGTATCGGTGACCAGGAAGGCCACCTAAAACCTGGGAGCCCACAAATGCTGGCATTTCTGCAGCGTGCCTGATGCAGCTGAGGAGAAGTTTGGCTTCTTGGCAATGCCAGGCCCCCTCTGCAACAGCTCCTTGGCAAAGAGCAGCCGAGCTGTCCGAGGAACAAAGCTTTTCCTGTCCGATCTTCCATCAGCACCTGCAAAGGCTAATGTTACCTGGATTGGGTTGGCTGTTTCTGGAGCCAATGTGTAATATTTGTGCTAACTGTGGCACATGCCAATAAAGACCCAGTAAAAGGAATGTCAAGTATTAATCATTATTAAATCTGATTAAAACAAAACAAACCGCAATAATACACCCTGTATGTTTTCTTATGGAAAAAAAAATACAAAGCCAGTGGAAAAATGATGCTTTATTAGAAAAATCTGCTTTCCCATGGCAAGTATGGGAGAAATTAACAATTGCATTTGATTTTGTACCAGTATTTCAAAATACATGCACAAAAAAAGTCATGCAAATGCAAAAAAATTATTTTCTTTGAGCATTCTTGCACAGCACCTGAACATTTTAATTGGAATATGATGCTTTTCTCACACACACAAAATAAAATTCAGCAACAGCATTTCTTTCAGAAATATAATTTTCAGTTAAAAAAATTTTAAAAGCAGCTATTATTTCCCAGATAGTGAAGTCATGTCTAAAGCATTCAAAAGCCACTGATACTCAGGCTAAGATTGCTTCTAGGTTTTTCATTTTAAAAAAGATTTAGGGTCTTTGTAAAAATCTTCCAAGTTCTTGACTCCATAGGGTGTACTCAATGCATATGATTATCCTTGCAGAAAGAAGCTTAAGGGCTAGAAACTTCCCAAAAGGAAGAAGGACTTTCTAGATATTGGAAGGATGTTTTTTTCACAGTTTTATATTCAAGATGTATGAGTACATATAACTTTTCTGGAACTATAACACAGACTGAAAAGCATCTGCATTCATTTGCACCTTTGTGTTAACCCTTCCTTTGTGCCAGCAGGGAATATTAATTGTACTCAGCTAATACAGGCTGCTCCCAGGTTCTCAGCTACTGTACCACACAAAAACACTTTCAGAAGATTTTAAGAGAGAAGGGGGAGGAAACAAACAAAAAAATTGTTACTTGATTTGAGATGGTATGGGAGAATGAGGTTTTTAAGTGAAATTCCTCATCATTAAAAGACATTGTATGCTCGCTTCCTTAATGGGTTGTTAGACCGCTTAGCAATTTTAATTTTTTTTTACATCTGAGAAATATTTCAATGGTCATAGGGTGACTGCAGTCAGCCTTTACATAACCTCTCCCATCTTCTTCTGGGCTTACCTTCTCTTCCCATTTCTCACAGCAGTTTCCAGCCTAAAGAGCCAGCACAATGTCTTGTCATTCCTTCCGTTGCCTGAGCAGGAGAAATGCAGGAAGGCATCCTATAGGAGGTATGTAGAAGGTGTTTCTGCAGACTTCTTGCTTCACATAAGTTTTCTCAGGCCTGGCATCAAGCACCCAAGACTTCTATTCTGCCAGAATTCCCTCATGTCTTTGAGTCTGATGACCACCATTCAATTGACTTCCCTCCTGGAAAAGACAGGCTTTGGATATTGCAAAAGCAGGGGAATAAGAAGATTCCTTTCAAAATGAGAAAAGTTGTAGATAGATACCTGGCACATATAAGTCCAAGGTAGCTTATACAGAAATCAGAAGGGATTTCTAATCAAAATTTGAGCTGGCAGCTACTTTTAAATTATTTTTAAAAACCAAACTTTTCAAGGTTTTTTTCATCATACATTTGTTTAAGCTGCAAAAAGGAGAGATACGATTCTAGATAACACCATGGCAAACCAGAAAGTTTTGACCCAAAAATCCCTAAATCTCAGAAAGGAAAAGGATTAAAACTTACAATCCTTACGTAGAACAAATACAAATAACTCAGAAAAGGACACTGGCAACAATGAGGACCACACACTCCACAAAGAGCCACTGGGAAATCCAGAAATTCAGAGATAAATCAGGGGCTTTCTAAACATTAACCAATATGGTTACTCTTTGTGGAGGGACCTGAGCACTTTCTCATTGTTCCCTGCACAAAATACATGGAGAATTGCAGCGACTGAATTAGGCTTAATAATTTCCTGTCTGCCTGCAGACTCAGACTGACATCCTGACGCTGTCCTACAATGGAGGACTATTTTAAAAGCTGCCTTTACAGGCATGCTGGATGTAATGCACTCTTATTTTTAAATGAAATCTTTGATTATGGAGAACAAACCCATGGCTAGGAAGCAAGCTACAGAACCACAGTCTGTGGGGGACCATGCTTATCGCAGCAAAATCGCCTTCTCAGTGTTCAGCGTTGCTGCCGTGTCATGTTACAGTAATAACTGCAGATGAAGAGCTTTTAATTCATTGATAAAAGCAGAAGGCTGGAGTAGCTGGCTAGCTGTAATGAAGCTTATTATTCTGCAGCTAATTTGCCGATTATGTTAGAGTTTTATTTCTGAGCACTTTTACCAGAAGACGGCATTATCAACATAAGATCTAAACATAGAAGGTCCTGGGAAGAATGTTAATGAGCTGTCACCTATCTCAGCAAAGGTCCCCATTATTAATAGTGAGTATCCTAAGTATAGATCAGAAACTCTCCCTGAAGAGTGTGCAACCTGTGTGAAATATGATTGCTCATTTGGAACATAACCAGAAAGTAATGGCAAAGTCATGTCTCATTTAAGAGACTGTGGTTTCTTTAATGATGGTAAGTGGATAAGGGCTCAGATGAAGCACCCTAGTGTGGTAGCAGGATTCCCACACACCCCAGCAGCCCCAGCTGAAGACTTATCCTGGGAAAATATCTGGTCATAAAGGAGAACTCTGTTGTTCCCTATTTCTACTTTCTTTAACACTTCTGTTTCCTTTTTTTTACTCTCTGGAAGCTAGGAGCCCTTGAAGACTACTGAAGCAAAGGAACGCATCCTTTCTCTTACTTCTGCCACTGAGTCCTCCAAAAACCTGAAAGAGGATAATAGCATATCTATTTTTGTGTCAGGGAATAAAAACAATGTCATGATAGATGCGCACGTAAAGAATATGGCATCTGGGAACCCACCCATCACCAAGATCCAAGCAGACCTTTAGCCAATCACATACAATATTGAGAAATACTGAGACAAGATTTTGTTCTCCTAAAACTCCTTCAAAATCTCACTGGGAAAAGGAATTATTTCATGCCCTCTTGGTTTGCTATGGCTTGTCTCCCACCATTCCCAGACACACAGGTCCAGCTCCTTCTGTGTGCTCAGCAGAACATGACGCCATATTAAAAAAGCATCACCTTAGACCACCTCCTTTCAGGAAAAAATATCACCACTGAGCTTCCTTTTGCCTTAGGAGTAAGGAAGAGCAAGAAGTTCTTTAGTTGTTTGGAAATTTTCTACATATGTCTGCTTGTCACTAAGCTGATGAGAAAGTCATATATTGAGTTAGACTTTGTCAGGTTCAAGCTAGACCGAAGCTCAGCAGGTATTGCTATAGGATATACTTTGGGTCTGTATGTAACAACACTAGTTCAGAGAGGTTATTTATCCTAATCCACAGAAGCCTATAATTGCTTTGCAAGCTCACTGCCTGTTCAAGGGAATTACAGGCCTGAGAGTTTCTCGCCTGCATTGTGTCCAGCCAGAAAATTGATCTTCTACCTCTAAGGAAACAAAAAAAAAAAAAAAAGAGAAAATGCAAAACCCCTCTCATTTTCTTTAAAACACAATACTCAGCAGCAGGTACAGTCTCTTTCTCTTTCCTATTCATTTAGATATTGCTGTCAAAAAACTTGCTGTCATTTCCTAGTGGCAGTGTGCTCTGGTTGTTAAAATTATCTTAAAATTGTACTATTTGCTGGGAATATTAACATGAAACTGATATAGCTGACATCAGATAATCATCCTCAGTCCCCACAGATGAAGCTGTGGCAGGGCAAGGGGACCCTGTGGTTGATCCCATGAGCTTGCCAGCCTGCTGGCTAACTCAGAGGAGCTGTGCACAGGGTGACATGGCCATGGGGGCTGGGTGACAGGGGAATCCACACCTGGTCTTGCCCTTCTTTTTGGACAGCTGGCCTTTGCCATGCTAGGGGCCACCTGGAGCCAGGAGCAAAACTAAAGAGAGCTACCTCAGTCATGAGATTTACTTAAATTTTGCTTTTTTTTTTTTTCCAAAAAGGGACATTTGGGGGTCAGTTCAACTCTAAACTGTGCTGCCTGTGCTCCAGCACATGCTGATTAGCCATGAAACACCAGGCTGCCAAGCAGAGTAGGCACACTGCATGCCAAGCAGCTTTCCAGGGCAATGCCTGAGCTTCATGACCCCAATCCCATGCTGGTGCAGAGTTCCTGCGTCCCAGAGCAGGACAGGGTCCACACACCCACAGAAGGGAGGGACATCACTGTGAGTGGTGGGGGTCTGACACACAGGATCCACAATCTTCACAGAAGGGAAAGAAATGGTTTGCAAAACAGCTGGGGAGATGGACAGCGATGGCAAATTCCCCTTCCCAAGCAAATGTCAATGCACCAGCAGGACCTCCTGTGCGTATAAGATATTTTCTCTATTAGAGACCAATCCACGTAGCTGCAGGCAATCTAGACTCCTTAGGGAAAGAGAAGGTTGCCTACTTAGACTTATTAGGATGGGAAATGGCTGAGCAGCTGGATGAACAGGCAAAAATAAACTACCTGATATTCTTCCAAGTGCTATACAGACACCATCCATATTTCTCTTCAGTCCTCTTGGCTTTGCAAAGCCAAAGGGATTTAGATACTTAACATTCAGGACTTAGAAACCCAAATCATAGAAATGTAAACAGGCAGCCTTGAAAATCTGTCTTAGGAGAGAGTATCACTGATTTTACATTAGACTTTCAAAACCAGATGTGCTTGGATCTGGCAAGGGCAAGTGTAATTGCCAAGACATTTTGAAGATGTTTAAACTCACAATGGCTTGGCATGTGGAAAGCAATGTAGAATATAGGACTCACCCCCAAAACCTGGTCAGATCTAGGTAGATCACTAAACCCTTCCTAATAAGACCTAATTCAGTAAGGAAAAGATCTCTATTGCTTACATCACAGAAATCTAGACCGAACATCAGACTTTAAAATTGCAGCTAACAGAAGAGCCACCACTGTGTCATGTGCTGTTCAACCATGACAAAATTTTAAGGAATTATAGGACCAGCTCATATTACTGTGTAGTTAATTTTTTATGTGTTTTTTTTTCGTCAAAACAATTTTTCAGCAAACCACTCTTTGGTGTTGATGGTTTTGTGTAAAGCTTTTTGCCTAGAACAGTTACAAATGTTTTGTAACAAATGAGTATGTATGAATAGTTCAAATAGTTCATTCTTGTAACTGTGCATTACCTTGAACTCGTGTCCCACAAACTCAATGCAACCAGTGTATTGATTTCCTTTTCAATCTTTTCAATTGTTCCTTTTTATTCCTTGAAAGAAATACACTGTAGCTTACTGTGAATCTTTATACTGGTGGGAGGCTGAGAAAAACTCCACTTAATTGTCATTCCATCTCTAAAGTCTCTTATTCTGTGTTCCTTGAGCATGGAAGCCAACATTTTCCAACAAACTGTGTAATGTTAGGCATTTGAATCCATATCTATATACGTAAATAAAGTTAGCCCTGCTTTTCAGAGGACTCTCAGATCCCATCAGTGGGAGTTTTTATGGACAGAAGACTGAATAAGCATTGCAGGATTTAATTAGTACTATTACCCAAAGGAGTGCTTTAAAGATGGCTATATCAGAGGACACTGATACAGTTCAGCAGATAAGTGTTCTTTTTTTTTCTGTGTATAAGCTTTCAGTGATGCTTAAGAGAGGAGAATATTGTTCTTTAAAGATTAAGTTCAGCTATGTACCCCTTGAAGTAGTATTTATTTGATTAACATGTCATGCATTTAGGACGTCAATAGTCAGAAAAGGGAAGCACAGAAAACTAGAGTCAGAGTAAGAAAACTCTCTCTTCAGAGCTATGCTTAACTGCTGACTTAGTAGAAGAACAATCAAGGACAGTTAAAAACACCTTTAGGAGTAACACATAACACAAACCCACGCAGCTTCTCAAAAGGAATAGCACTCATCACACTTATCCTTGAAAAAGGAGGAGGTCCGAAGTCAAAAACCACCATAAAATTTACGACCATCTTCAGCTGGTGCCTCAGCTGGTGTAAATCAGTGTAGCTCTGCTTGTTTGGAGGGAATGACACTGATTTACACTGGCTGTATTGGACTGCTGTGCAAATGTGCTTCTGACATACCTAAATAAAGAAAAAAATTTTGAAAAATAAGGGGGGGGGGGGGGAAGGTTTTGAAATCTATAGTAGAAAATGAGCCAGGAAATCTGTACCTATGTTTGCTATATGAACACAGGTATTTTACTGCTTAACAGCCCCATAATAAAAGTAAAGTTTCAATTTAGAAGGTATCACAATGACAATTTAAAATATTTATGTAACAGAATTAAATTGCATGCATGTGTTTTGCTGTGATGGCTTGGCATTGCTGTCTTTATGGAGCTGATGGGTTCAGTTGGCCATTATGAACTCAGCTTACACTCTTGATTTTGCTACATTCTTAGTTTTTACTGTATTATATATTTATTTGTGGTGAGGCTACGAAGCCTGAGCCTGGATGTCTGTCTGTGAATAGGTCAGGTATTGCTCACAGACTGAATAAAATAAATATACTGAACAGATCAGCCCTAAAAAATAGTAGGATGGCTTCAGCCCAGCTTTATGTAGAATAAGGCTGGTGCAGTGGGTTTCCTTTTCTCAGGAAAAAAAGACAGATAAGAAATATAGAATAGGCATTTTAAAAGAATTCATGTAAGGTTAAAGAACAAGAAAGGAATGACTATCTGTAATTTCATGAAAAAAAAAAAAAAAGAAAGCTGAACTTAAAAAAATTAAGAAGGTGCCACAAAAAGGAATCTTCTAATGTCCCAGAAGGACATCATTCAAAATCTGAAGGTCTGTCAGGAGAAATGCAGGAAGAACAGCTGAATTAATTTTGCAGTAAATTCAGTAATTTTTGTCTTGACCATAATAAAGAGAACTATACTTGGGATCCATTCTGCAAAGTGTACAGCTTATTTATTTAGACAATAATTTCTTCATGAAAGGCTACACTGGGGGAAAAAAAGTGTGTAGTAAAAGTGTTTGGAGGAGACACTTGAGGTTTTTGAGGTGATTCCATTGGAGTGGGCTCTTGCAGGGGTCAGTGGCTGGGCAGGGCCATGAGCCTCTCTGCTGGGATGAGGCAGGAACAGAGAATGGGGAAGGCAGGGGGCTGCCCTCACAGGAGCTGCTCATCCTACAGTCCAGGGCATCTGTCCAGCACCAAAATCTCTGCAATGACCTTCAGACACCAGGTACAGCCTGAGGACCCCAGAGCTGCTTCTCTATGAGATCTCCAGCCACACTCAGACAGAGTTTGAGCTGGTCTAAAGGCAATCCTACTCTATTTCTGTTAAATCTTGCATCTTGCAGATAGCTGAGCCAGTGGGATCACTTCTCGGTTCCTACAGATTTAGTCATTTAGTCATATTCATTTCACCCACTTCTCACATTACAGCCCTGCCTTTCATCAGGTCTGAATTTGCCTGGATGTACAAGCCCCTTCCCATGCACTGAGTCCATAATAGAAAAGTAAAGCAAGAAAAACAGCCAAAAGACAAATGCACAGAAGTTTATACTGAAAATTTTGATCAGCTTTTTCTAAGGTTTTCAGTATTGGACTAGATTGAAGTGCCACACATGTGCTAAAGTATAGAAGGCAAGGAGAGTCTGGTTAAGAATGAGGTAAGCAATTTGAGTAGAAAGTGGTTGAATGGGGACTAAGATGAAAAAGATCTTCCTGACTCCAGCATAAACATCCCTTCGGTATGGTGGGGAAAACTGCAAAAGTGAGCAAGTATTGCAGCCATGAGTAGTGACTGCAGCGGGTGTTCACATGTGTAAGAGACAGATGAATGATTTAGTAGATAAATGGCAAAACAGGTGACACGACTTCTTATTCTGACTTATGGAAATGGATACCTCTGCTGAAGTACAACCTGTTCTCCAAATCCTGACATTAAGACGAATAGCAGCCAAAAGGCAACCCCAGCATTTGATATTTGCGAGAGCTCAAATATTGATTGCACTACTTATTAATGAGTTTCATTCATAATAAATACATGGTATGTTTGCACAGAGGAGGTGTTTTCTAGGGGAGGCATTACATGCTGTATTAAACAATGAATAATTTCTTAATCTTAAATGTGAGTAAACAGCAGGATAATAAGTGTCATGGTTATAGGCAATTTCAAAAAGGTGCAAGTGTAGCAAGTGCTCCAGCACACCTGATGAGGCATCTCTCACTCCAAAAGAACATTTATTAGATATCAATCACTATATGAGGTGCTATTTGCTAGAAATCACTGTCCTAAGTTATAACATATAAAGGATTGCATTTTTAAGTACTAAATTCCATGTTGTTTCATTACTGTATTTATTATGGCAGTTTTCTGAGTTGCCCATTTAGAGCTTCTCCTATCTTAATTATAATTACTTCTACATTATCTGTTCTTGGCCAGAACCCCACTTTTTTATTCTCCATGTAGATCTATTTCAAAAAAAGTATTTCCGTTATAGGACAGATGATATATTTGAAATCCAGAGAAAAATAATGTATCATAAAACCTACACAGAATGGACTTTTTAAAAATGGATGTTCAACATCGCCTTTCATAATGGTTGTATTCCCCAAGTTGCTGGTCAAGTTGCAATTTACTGTAATGAAACAAAGATAGGTCTTGTGTTTAGGAATCAAAACTCCGGTGCCCTCAGCTCCCTTTCTTTTTCCCTATGTATTTTTCACTAGAGCTCCTAGGTGTTAAATTTCTGTGATCAGCTTTTGATATAAGCGGCAAAATAGGTGAGTATGGACAGGCAAAATGCCCAACCAACAGTCAAAATGATCACTGTTTTATACTAAATGTGCAATTTTTCTTGAACAAATATTCTCCCAGCTTACAGATCATTGCAACTGGGGTACTTGAAAAATTTAATGTCAAACTACTGTGGAATATTTTCTTTCCTTCACAGCTAATGCCTACAAGTCTCTGTTTGCATAGGTCTCCAGGAGTTCATTCCAAGACTCCCTGAAGGAAAAGGAAGCTCAGTAAATGGGGACATACCTACACTGTCCTGCCAGCTCAGTGCTCCAGCTCAGACTCCCCACCAGCCCAGCCTGCCTAAATCCTTGGCTGAGACAAGCCACCCTCATTCCTGGGGAAAACCCACCACTGGAGAGGACAGAATATTTGGCTTAGCTGCCACATGAGCCATGGTCATGCAGTGGAACAGGTACAGCTCTTTTAGACCACACAGAGAAGCAACTCCTGCCTGCAGCTAAGAGTAAAGAGCTCAGCAGAGATGCTCCACTCCGTGCTGCTGCAGGAGGAAGACTCATATATGAACATTTGTGTATAAGGGAACAAACAGATAAAACTCTTCCAGGGTTTGATATGACTCACAGAACAAACAGCAGACTGGTAAAGTGTTTGCAGAATGCCTGTAATAAAGTTTCAGCATTTTACAATCACCTAGGCACCAAATTTTCTATCAAATACTAGCAAGAAAGATTGTTCTCAAGAGATAGAAGCAGCAACTCTCATTTTTGTGCCTGGAGCACTGTCTAGGTCTTGCACACATAAACATTGGACTGGATCTGCAAAGTGACATATTCAAAGTTACATCATTGGCTCCAGTGCAGATCTACTGAGACCCCAAACTCCTTCACTAGTTTCTTGACAGTGGTGGCAGGCTCTTGGATAGGAGAAGCATCACTTATTTTTGAGAAACAACATATGGTACTTAGAATCCAGTGGTTGCCAGCTTGTGATGTAATTAGCCATGATCTCTGAACATCTGCACTCATCAGTTAGCCTTTAAGTTGGTGATCTATTGTTGTACATTGGAATTGAGATTACTCTTTCTTTGGGCATGCTTCCTTCAAGAATACTTAATATCTTTAGTTAAAGTTCTTAGCTTCAAAACCCTGTGAGTACTCTGTAGGCAGAAATCCTATTACAGATTATCACTTCGTCACACTTGAAAAGTTCTCCTGAGACTAGAAAAAGGGGACTGCTTAAAAGGCACCATAGGACAGTGAAGGACCACAATACATGATGGTATTGTCAAAACAGAAATGCTCTCCTCAGAATAACAATGTTTACTAAATCATATTTGTAGCTTGGTACTGTCAGACTTACTGTCATGCATATGCATGAGATAAGTCCAGTAGATTTGTAATAGGAAAACTGGAGTTTAAAGATACTACTCAGAAGAGCCAAGAATATGAAAATATTTCAAAATTTTGCTAGGGCTTTTCACTAGAATTAGAATTTGCATTAGGCTTTTTGAAGTCAGAGTGACAGCCTTACAAGGTAAAGAAGAACCATTTATGCAAAGTTTGTTTTTTCTTTTTGAATTGAAAAAGCAAATTAACCTAGTACTTGTGACCAGTTATAACCTTGGATTACCAGATGGATTGAAAGAGACAGTAGGTAAGAGAGAGAAATTATTAGTTAAACAAGTAATCTCATTGAAGCCATATGGGCTGTTTAGGCAATTAGGATTATTCATAGAAGAAGGGACTTAAGGAGTCTTTCAGAAAGTCCATTATCTTTGATAGCAAGGTTACACTGGGCAATGTGAACTATCTGGAAGAGAAATGATGGTGGAAGAAAATTGAAAAGAAAGAAAAAAATTAAAAAGAAGGGGGAAACATTGGGAATAACAATTACATCTAAAATAGTAAAATCAAGCAATAAATGAATTGATACATAGTTTCCCTAGATGTCTAGAAAATAGTGTTAATTAGTCCCTGGGCAGCAGAAGGAGAAAGGAAAAAGCTGGTATCATGAATGCTGGGCATTCAGCAATAAATCATTCTTTTTTTCTAGCTCTGTATTAGTAGTACTCATGTGTATAACTGTAGAACTACTAACACAGGTCAAGACATTGTTAATATTTGAGATTGTCAAGCTTAGTGCAAATAATAATCCAGCTTCTCAGTAAATAAAAGAAGGCTACCATGTGGCCTATATTGAATTTTCTTAATGCAAGTTGAAGTGTTCTTGTCACACTACATTCCCTGACAGAGTTTCTCTGCAGCTCCTGCAAGGTAACTAACACACACTGAATTTTGCATTGAAGCTTTATTCCCAGGCTAAACTCACCACTTTAGCATTCCCCAAAAGTTACGCACTGGACAAAGTACCTGGAAGATAAACAGATACATTCAAAACAGCCCAAACACAGTCTGGTGCAGACTGGGCCGGCTGAACTTTCAGCACAGTCAATCCTATTGGTTTGCCCAACAGTCATTAAGTCTTTCTGGGGAATTCCAAGCAAGATTATCTTTCATCACTGCTTTACACCACTCCTAACAGGTTTAAAGTCTCATCCTGATTCACAGTGGAAGCTCATTATGAAGCATGAATCCTGCATACTGTCTAGTACCAAGATTAAATCCTTCCATATGTGAGGGATGAAAAATTCTTCCTTTCCGTGTTTTTTCTGGAGCAAGCAAGTTCCTCAGGTGAAGAAATAGTTCAGCCATGTAATGAGCCCCACAAAGTGTCATTCAGCTGAAATCAGGTTCAGATAACCTCAAATGACAAGCAAGAAGAGAATGTTTATTTTCTCTGATTTGCAGTGGTTTTGCTATACTTGGCTGCAACACAAAGAATTGAGCTCTGATGAGCACTGCAAGAAGAGAAGATGATTGTTTTACCAGCTTGAAAGAGAAGGGAATCTAGGGAATTCATTCTTATTTATATTATTGCAATCTTTTGTTTTTTGGCCTGAGAAGGAAAAAAAAAATACCAAGGGACATTTAAAGCCTGCACTTTTTTTCTGTAGCATTTTCATCAGCTGACACAAAGCTGGCCAATTTATTGCTCTGACTGACAGCAGCTGATCAAGTGTTCCCACAGCCACTATCACAGTGTGAAACATTGGGTTCAAAATGGTGATGGGTTCATTTGCTGTAATTCTAAATGGGACAGAGCCCAAAATCAGGATCCCAGCTCCCTTGAACTCGAGCTGTTCAAAATTCAGATCCATATCAAAATCTTACTGCTCAGGCCCATCACTACTTAATTTTCCAAGGCTGTTACTGGCACAGCACTTCATTCTGGCTGTCTTCACTATGCTTCACGTGGCAGCCACAATAAATTATGCAGCTGGGAACGCAATAGCAGGAGAAGCAATTGACCTGTGCAAGGATAGTGGTGTCTCTCGTATGGCTTTGCTACAGTCTTATGCTGGGCAGAGCAGCACTGCCCTTTGCCAAGGGGACCACGGGTGGATCCCCTACTCTCCTGCAGGCTAGGAAATTTGGCCTATTCAGCAAATGCTGCCTCCCTCCTGTTAGGAAGCAGTAGCACTGGGTAACGTTGACCAGAGAAGATTTCCATTAAGCAAGACTGCTTTCATCTTTCTTAAGAATTCTGTCAGTGGGCAATGCTACAGCCCATAGGAGGACTTCTCATGTAGGGACTCAGGTGCTTTTAAAGAAGCCTTCCCTTTAGTCTGTTTGTACACTTGCTGGAGAACTGGATGCAGATTCAGCAGCTGATGGGATCAGTATTCCTACCTCTAAAGCCAACAGTGTGGTGAAATGCAACTGTGGCTACCTGAGCCTAAAACCCAGAGGATGGCTCATTTGGCTGAGACTCAGGAGATGCATGGCAAATACAGCAAAAGTGGGTTAGAAATGGGAGCCAAAGGAGCCAGCAAAGTGTACCTTGTGGCTATTAGTAAAGAGGATGTAAAGGCCTGTCCCTTGGCACTGATCAGCCCAAAACTGTTTATTTATCCTGGCTTTTATGAGAGCGGATCCCACTGTAATGATTCAGATTACACTCTGTGCTCCATGCGCTGCAGTCTAAGGCCATCATGAGATGAAGCCAGTGCAAGATCTCCCTATCTGGGAGCTAACCTGAGTTTTCTTCCAAGGGTGGCACTGCACAGCTTCAGCAACTGCAATCACACACAGTTCCTGGAAGAGTTTCCAGCTAACAAAGCTGTCCACGGATGGGAACTCCTCTTTCCTCCTCACAACAGCCCTGCAATTAAGTGCTCTCAAACCACTGTTCCTACATCCTTACACATGAAAACCTCCCAAAGGAGCAGAGAGGGACAAACTACACGTCCCTGGCTTAGCTCCAGAGCCTCCATAGGGCTTGCCCCTTACAGATCACAAAATGACCTTCCCTTTCCAAGGGAAGGATGGGGGCAGCTGTGTTCCCTGTGAGACTGGGAGCTTTCCCTCCCTCAGAAAAAGGTGCTTCACGGCCTGCCCTTATCTCCGTGCAGAGATTCCCAAGGGACAGACTTGGAGCAGCGTGGCCTATGGCAATGCTCACAGCTACTTTGCACTTTGCTTTCTGTCTGAAGCATCAGGGATTCACCACGAGTGCCGAGCTACATATGGCACAAGGTGTACATTACTCCACTGGCAGCCGTTATCTGACACTGTAAGTAAAATAAAGTAACAGGTAGATATATTTTTCTTGTTAATCACAAACCTAATTTTCTATTAAAATGTATGAGATGACAAAATCTCAACAAACTCTTTAAAGCTATTACTAGAGGATAAAGTATTCCACCCAAGTATTAATATTAACATCATTAAAAGAGTTTTATCAAGTGTGCCTTTATCTCCAGATTGCAAACAATAGCAGCCTGAAGGAGAGGTATGCCCTTGAGTATTGTGGTATGAAAACCAACAGCAGTTTTAGAGCCACATAAAGTCTTCTTGTGGCTTCAAAATTAGGGGAAAAAATTCTTGGAGCCACAATTATAAGAAGTAATAGAGTAAATGAATCTATTTTTCATCACCTTGGGCTCTGAAAAGAAAACATTTGAGAATTATATTGATAAGAGAAAGAGCTGAGATATTCAAATGCATTTAATGTTGTTTTAATTGATTAAACTAGATCAGGAGCATTTGAAAATGCATAAAGGAGCTGTTTCTGCATAAATATTCAAAATGTATCTGGTTCAGAAGACAGGTGATGCTTTGTACATGTAGGTGATACAAGATATCTATCTTCCATAAATCCAGTAATGTCTTAGAGTGAGTCCAGAAGATTAAGACTCCCACATTTTTAGGGTGCATTTTCCCCCTTGTCATTTGTTCATATCACAGAACACTTTCTCCCTCCTTGTGGGGAGAGAGTGCTTCTGGCAGTCTAGAACTTTAGAAAAGGACTTTAGAGACAGGGAGGCAAGGAAAGATTTTGGTTCTACTGTGACAAACCATGCTAGGTTGGTTCAGGAGTCTAGTGGTGCCAGTGAGTTACAGATCAAAGCATGTGAAAGCCTGGACAAATCCCCCAGTAGCTATTTGGAAAACTGTATCTACTTCCTAACATCTGATTTCCAAGAGAGACCAACACCATTTCACCTCTGAGGATAAGGGCTCAGTTTTTGAAAGCACTAAACCACTTACTCATGGATATCAAGAGCACCCCATTTGGTATCCCCAGCTCTCAGATCCCCCAACACAACTTTAGCAGAGCCTGCACTGTCCACTGCTCCTGCCCAGGTCCTGGCAGTCCTGTTCTAACGGCCCAGAAGCAATTCTTCTTCCTTTTGCTAAGATCTGATTTTTTTTATAAATCCCAATATTGGGTTACTTCAACAGATTTACCAAATGGGTCTTGTGGGCATGAAGGGATGGTCTAGGGGAGAGGGCAGAGGTTACCAAGAGCCAGTCCACTGGAGGGCCTTACCCATATCAAACTTCCCAATCTTGACAAGGTCCCTTTAAAATGTTTCTTTGTTTCATGATCATAAACTCAAAATAGTCCCCTTTGCCACATCACTATAACACTGCTCTGAGATGAGGAAAATAGAAGAATATTGTACTGTAGATGTCTGTCTCCCAGCTGCATTGAGTGATGAGGCTCTCTCTTCCCTGTATGTTCATAAGAGGTAATTTCTTCTAGAGTCTCTCCATAAAAAACTCCTTACAGGGAGCCCACCATTAATCTTGAGCACAGTAAGTATTAGCCAACATGGTAAAAAGAACATTAAAAAAAATCTTGTCCCTAAGCTGTGGAAGCCTAAATAATGACAGTAATAGCATAATCTCACTCTCACATACAAAGTTGTTAACTGACAAAAATAGAGTTCATGCAAAGCAGAGTACACAAGCACAGCAGAAAAGCACAACTTTCTTCACTAATTCCCAAATAAATAATACCAAATAGATTGCATTTAAGTGCTTCATTTATTTTAAAGAAACAATTTTAAAAGAAGAAATACTAGTACCAATGACAGGCCATGAAGAGCACTTTATAAAAGATTAATTACATCCTGAAAGTTACAAGTGTCACAGAGTAAGAGGACTGCTGTATAAAACACCAATACACCATCCTACTCAGCCACCCATTTGAGCTAGGCCTGATCCTGAATTTCCAGCTGAGAAATGGAATTATTTAGCAATTATTTAGCTGAACATAAATATTTAGAGACAGATTCTGCTAACAAATCTTGCCTCTAGGAGCCAGGCCCATAACAATATTCTTGGCACTAGTTTTCCACATATAAATCACACCCCTAACTTCACACCTTCCTTATTTCATTTTTACAATTTCATGGAATATCCAGTCTAGTTTATTTATGTGATGTTGCATCTAGGAGTCTCTATACGAACACTGTTATTAGATCTAATTCTGGCTACATTGTCACCATTAAAAGCAGCCCTATGGTATTAAAACAAGAGACAAGGGAAATAGGATTCTTAGACGCAGTGGTTGAAAAAAAAATTAAAATTGTTTTCTACCTGAGGAAAGCACAGACAACCCAAATATCTTCTTTCTTCCTGAGTTCTGCCACAAATCTCTGCATTGCTTCCCTCTATTGTATGGATAGAAACCAGCCAATGAACTGGCTCCCCTTGGGATACCAGCAAAGTGTAGGGTGGACTAAATCTGGTAATTTAGGTGCTTATCAAGCATGTGGCCAGGGAAGGCCTAACCCCTGCCCTCTGAGATTTGCCTTTTCCAAAGAAAAGCCCAATGAAAACAACTCAACATTTGCAGCTCCATACAAATCATGTTGCAAGGAAACCAGTAACCAAAGAGGTCTCTAAAACCAGGACAAAGATTTACTGCCTGAAGCGGCCCAAGAGGATGTACTGGAGGTGAGGTTGAAGAGTTGGCAATGGTCTGCCATGGACCCGTAACCCCCCTCCCTCCCTCCCTCCCTCCCTCCACCAGTGAGACGTGTGTACTGGAGCAAAATTATAGTAGTTCAGCAAAGACGTGACATGAAAATATTCCCCGCTACTAAAGCTCATTTAAAATGCATTGCTCCTAGCACATCCCTCTTTCTACTAAACTACACAGAATTCAGGGCATCCTGCAAGTTATTCCTTGCATCTATTGCAACCTGGCCAGTTTTTTCTTCTGTGGAAAAGCACCTTTTCTGACAGCAAGCCCATAGTGCTCCAATAAAATTGGCTCCTTGCCTTGCTTTGTTTGTTTTGCACTTTTGAGACACAAATGGAGCATGCCACAAGTTCACTGCTTCATTTTTCTAGAGCAGAGTTTGAAGCCTTACAAGAGGAAACAAGCTTTGAGGATGAGCTGCTTAACTGCAAGTGGGGAAGTGTTGAGCAGGCAGGGAGAGCAGTGGCCACAAGCAACACCCTTGGATACAGGTGATCTGCTTGTTCCTGATGTGGGAACAGCACTACCTTCCTTATACAAAACCAAGTTAAAAACATGCTTCCCAAGGCTCCACAATGTATTAGGGAGAGAAATAACCAACCCCCCCGCTCCCCAAGCCAACCTCTGCTGCATGTGTTTGTACAAACAACAGTTTCACACTGCTGCAGCTTGAACCTTGCAGCTCCAGCACACTTTAATTCATGGGAAAGTGCCCCAACAAAGAGCTTACCAGTTTTCAACTCTAAATGCAGAGGGATAAGTAGCAATAGCAGCAGCACCACAGCTGAGTTCTCTATAGATGATAAATAAATCATGGGAACAACAATCCCCAATTTCACATTAATTGTTTGGAAATCTCTACAACATCAAACATTTTGTTAAAAATCTAGAAAAAAATCAGCACGGCTCTTTTGTTGTTTCTGTTGTTGTTTTGCTTTAAAATGATTTGTTCTAAATACAGATTAACATGCAGATGACTGGTTTGAGACTAGTGTATTTCCTCAAGTCAGAAAAATAACCCCACAATAATGGTTTGTTGGAGATATCAGCAGAGAGGCTATTTAATAACAGAGACACCTGGAAGTACACTCAACCCTTCCACAAAGATGGGGACAGCCAGGCCTTAAGTTGGTTCAATGAATTTGGCTCTATTTGACTTAATTTGGGCAAGAGGACTTTTCAAATCAGAGTGAATTTTCCCTTATTGACTATGAGGCATTGGAGGATAACGGATAAAACCAATCTGAAGTTCCTCACAAAAGAATGAAAGAAGTTAATGACTTGCTAGGTTTTTTAGGTTTTTTTGTTTTTTCTTAACTGTGCTAGTGTGCCATTCAGAAAGGAAGAGTCAACCCAGTCTTTTAAGAACCACGATCTCTGCTCATGTTGCACTTTGACATATACAGCCTGATCTTGCCCTTGTCCTTTTTTCATTTGTTTATTTGTTTGGCTGATTTATTTGCAATTCAAACCCATATCTAATTACTGCCCAGTAACAACATTTCCTTTTTTACAGAGCAATTGCTTTCCATATTTTGGCTTCCCATTGAATTTCAGTGTTCTGGATCACTTGCCTCTATTGTTCTATCTGAGCTACTGTTTTTCCCCACACTGAATCCCTTTATGCTGTTTTTGCCAATGATTCTAGCCTCTCTATAGCCTATTGTAATTTTTCTATCTTCACTCAGATTTGCAACTTCTTTTGACTTTGTATCATCTGACCATGAATTACATTAGCATAACTATTTCTTTCCTCTTCCAAATTTGATGCCTAACAACCAGCTCCTTTGTGTTGAAAACAAAGAAGTAGTTAAAATATAACTCTCTAACGTTTTGATAAAAGCTGTCACAGGATTTCCCTAATTTATTCCCAGCAACTACCTGGCCTATATTAATAGATTCACCTAAAAGGTAAGCTTTTCTAGCCGTCCTTCCTCAATGGCTAGCAAAATAAAAACCCCAGCAAAATAAGGAAACAAAAAAAAAAACCACTAAATTTCTTTATATTTTTCTCTTTGCCCTGATTCATGCCATGTTCCTCATTTTAACCTTTCTGGCTAAATTCTTAATGGTGAAGTGGAAATAAAAAGAGAGCAAATTGAAATAAAGTCTACAGTGCTGAGTCACTGCTCTCCTCCCACTCCTTTTAGCTGTGTCTGTTACAGATAGATGGCTTCAAAATCAGCCTCTGGGGGCTGGCAGTTATGGGAGATGGAACTTAGGGACAGAATAGGTAGTAAAGACTTTTTTTGGGTCGTGGGGAAGGTTTTCTCTATTTATTAAGGATTCTAAAATAACCTGAATATTCCTTTGAAGTGAAGAATTCTGGCCAAATTTTCTTGCATTATGTAGCATTTTATGTATATAGTAAGATGAGAAGGTATTGTGGGTTACTTAAATCCCAAAAGAAAAATGCTGAGAATGAAGTGGCTACATCTGGGAAAGACTTTTCCAGAGGAACTGAGCATAAAACAAATTATTTACTGGTGATCCTTAGCTTAAGTTGCTTTTAGTGCAAGCAGCCATATTGTATTAAGGGAGCTTTTGGTGTGACTGTAAGATGTGGGTTTAAAACTGTGTTGAAATTGAACTGCATTTTAAATCTTTATGAGATGGTATTAAAGATTCACTGATATCAGAATATCTACCATCTGGGCTATTCTCTCATAGTGGGGAAATGGCTATTTCTTGGAGCCTCCAGATCTTTTTTAACCTGCCATTGGCTGTAACACCTGTTCCCCAGACCATTCCGTGGGCACTAATGTCTTTTCCTATTCTCCTGGTGTTGCACAGGCAGAAATGAATGAAATCCAGGCATCATGTTCTCCTGGAGGTTTCACATGGCCCTCAAGTCCCTTCTACTCTAGCAGCAAATCCTCAAGTTAACGCAGCCAACGCCGCAATGCCAACCTTTGTTTCAGAACATGTCCCAACAAAAGGTGTTTAGGAAAAATACTTCTGATTAATAAAATATTTTCCTTCGCTACCCGTCAGCCTGCAAACTAGTTGGTGCCATGAGCCAACTGTGTCTTGGCTGCCTGTGGCATCCAGTAATGTATGGCCCCAGTGTGGATAGGGGGCCGTAATTCACTTGCAGGACTCCGCTGATGTCAGACAGCGCCTGAGCAGTTTATGAACAGCTACAGAGCCTTGAGAATGAATTACGACCCTGCATTCACTCCTAGGACATCTGTTGTTGTTCAATATAGAGTATATTTTCTGTAAATTAAAAAAAAAAATAAAAAACAAACAAACAGCAACAACTGCACTACTTACTTCTTCACCCACTTATCAGTTTCTAAAGCATCTTTTTTCCCCCTTTATTTGAAACCAAGCAGGTTTGCTAGAAAAACTGAGGTTTTCCACGCTATTTTCTTGCTAGAGTTGCAGAGCCATCATTCAAGACTTTGGTAGCTTTGTAGCACAGGTAAAAGGATGATTTCCCATTCACCCTTGTGTATGCATAAACATTGACTCTACAGAGCAAAAATCCAACTAAATCAGTTTGGTGCCATTGTTATTTGAGAACTGTCAATTCTCATCAAATTTCTTATCTTTTGTCTGATCTGAATGCAAAAGCCTCTTGCCATGACACCTTAATTCTATTTCCATAGTAGGCTCAGTTGCACTGGGGCAAATCTGAAGTAATCTGGTGCATTTTGTTTCTTTGCCAGTACAAGTGACTCAAATCCTTGGAGTTATTCCAGTTTTTCAGATTTTGGCCCAGAGAAGCTAGTTACAGCATGTGACATCAAGGAGGCGTTTGTGAAAAACTTTGTTAAATGGTCTATTTATGAGCATTTCTGGCCATGTGTCATGTTTTCTGTAGGTTTCCCCCCTCCTCCTATTTTATTACTAGGGACATTTGCCTGAAAACAGACTATTTGTTACTTAGCAAGTTCATTTGCTCCTGCTGCTTATTCCTCACTTGAAGTCACTCCTGTGATTGTGGCATCATAATTAGTTGCTCTGGAGATGATTATGATGTCACAGAGGACTGTGTGTTATATGGCTGCAAGTGATGAATAAGCAGCAGGAGCAGATGATCTCTCAAGCAATAAAGACCATGTCTTTATGAAAATATCCCTGGAAACAGAAAGGCTGAAATTCTATATTAAAGCAATGGAATAGTTTCTAGTATGTCAACACTTTCCACAAAACAGCAGTGTTTCTTTTAAGGGGGGAATGGTATTGGAGGGGAGGAGTTATGCCCTTCCTATAAACTATGTGCATCACTTTTAAACTACTTTTGATATATTTGGCCTTCACTTGTCCCTAGTGAACTACAGAGAGATTGAACAAGTTATACCTATCAATAAAAAGATGATGTATCCTACATGAAATACCACATTCATTTCTGATGGTGAGTGACCCCTTTTACTACCTCTCAGACATCACAGGAAATAGTAAATTAAGTGGACACTGACAAACAACATAAACCCCACCACTGTCCTTCTCCAGCCAGAAGGATCTGTGCCAAAGGGGTGTCCTGCAGGCCAGGGCAGGCAGGATCCACACACACTGTGCCCTGTGCCTGCAGCAGAGGCTCCTCACACAGGACACTTCCTCACACAGAAAACTGTCTCCCAACCAGGCACTTCTTGGCACATCAATCTTCTCCTGAAATCCTTCTGCTGGCACAGTGCCCTCAACGTTGGAGCTCTTCTTGGGTCTGCTGTGGGTCAAGGAAATAGTTCATCTCACCCCTTTCCTTTTTCACACTGTTTTATTCTCACCTCTACCTCCTTCCCGCTGCCTACAATGGACAGGAGGCAGGAAGACAGACTGCAGGTCACTTACATGACAATAACTTACATAATACCTAAAAAAGAGACATTTCTCCAGACATAGTTGAAGTTAACATGCCACCTTGTTTGCTTTCTCTTCACTTGGTTTTGACCCACCTGCATACTAGAGTTGCCCTCTCTAATCCTCTAAACCCCATAGGTATAATTCCAGATAAGACCTTATCTCCATCACAGCATTTCAGTCTTTCCAAATGTCAAAGCTAATGAATTAAGCCTTCCTAAAAAAGTAGGCTTTAATTTATTGTTTAATACATGTTGGTGTTGCACATTTTATCTGATTGGTTAATCTAACTTAATCTAGTGGGACAAAAAAAATCTGCTTGGCGCCACAAAATACAAGGGAATGCTTTTCCTGCTCTGACTACAAAGCCTGCTGTTTAATTGTATAAATATTTGTGGGTTTGGCTAAGGTGAGCACTAATTTGTTATTTTAGCAAAAAGCTTCAAATAATTTAGAACATGCTAAGAAAATATTCACTGCCTTTTTGCAAACAGCGACATGTTAAACGTTTAAGAGAAACTACCATGCTACTGAAAGGACTTCGCAAGCAGATGCTTGCAAAAAAAAGAAAAAAAAAAAAAAGCAACATTTTCAGTGGTTATTTTCTGGAATGTTGAAAAATACAGCTTGCAAGAACCTGCCTTGTGGGCAGACAGTCTCACTGTGTCCCTAATTATTTATTTTAATTAGTGTTTTGGGCTTTTTTAACCTCTGACATGGGTTTTTGTTTCAGAGGGCTTTACCCTTCTAGTATTCAAGAAGAAAAGTGTCTGCTACTGCAAAAATAAGAAAGGCAGTGATTGAGCATCTGCACAGTCCTGTCGTCAGGCAAACGGGGACCTACTGAATTCAGATAAATACCCCTGGCTCTTGAGGAGGGGAACTTCAATAAATCCCAGCTTCATCCTGATTACAAACCATGCTGCAAGTGATCATTTACAGCAACACTTGGTGAGATCAATAGCCACATGCCAGCAGAGTTTCTCTGGGAGTGCTTTTCTGGCTGGGCAGGGTGAACCAGCAGCACAGTGCCCGCTGCTGAAGGGCAGTGTGAGTGCTGGGAGGTGCTGTGGCCGTGACACACCGTGCAGGCTTCTCCTCCCACTCCTTGCATCAAGTTGTGGAGTTGCAACCCATCTGCCAGGATGCTTTTTGGCAGCCGTGAGGGGCCTCTAGGGAATTCTTCCTGAAATGTTTAAACCCTGGCAGAAACTCCAAGCTCAGAAATCTCAACAAACCTATGGCTTTGGGTGTACATGGAGCACTCTCTATTTGCCCCCGCACATGCCATGAGCTAAGTGCATGGATTTAAATGGCAGAGTATCTATTGAAAAGGGGAGAAAGGAATGAAAAAAAAGGAAGAAAAATATGAACATATTAGTAATGGCTAACTACCAGCCTCCAGAATGTGCTGGCCACAATCCAAACCTTCCCTCAGCAAGGATGAGTGACAGCATTGGTGACAAGTTGCTGCTTTCCTCCTCCAGCCATTACCCCCACTGAGGCCCAGCATTTCCTCAGCTATTGCCTCTCTGGATGACAAGCTGCACCACCTTAGCCAAGGTCTAGCACTACTAGTCGCAGTCTCAATGCTCCTCTCCACTGCTGGTGCTCACCTTTCTTGCTGCCAGGTCTGCCACACAACCCTCTGGGAACCCTGTGCTGGCAGCCTGTCCTCCACCAGGCCTTTGTCATGCTGGAGGGATTCTTCACAGCACTGCTTTAATTCCCTCAAGCTGGACTTCAGGGCTTGCTTTGCCTCCCTGCTCCCAGAGGCTGCCAACAAGTGGCATCAGGCTGTGGTGATGAGACTCCTCTAGGAGTCTCAGGGGGAGTGAAGGTGTCCAAACTTTTCACAGAGTCCCCTTGCTTCTACTGTGAGTTTTAATAGAAATAACCTGTCAGGACATTAAACCCATAGTCCTTTCCTTTTCAAAACTTCAAGAAACAGTGAAAGAGCTCTCCCACCCCTGGGGCCTTGTGGCTTTTTCTGAAGTTCTTCACCAGAACCTGCTGCTGTGCTGGGGCCTTGGGCCCCACCTTTCCACTGGAGCTGTTTGTTTGTTTCCTTGTCTTTGCCAAAAGTGGATAAAACATACATCATTTTTTTTCTTGAAGGGAAAAAAGCAAAGAGATTGTCAGAAATTCTCAGTGACTCATGTCAGCCATAGCCAGAAGGAGACATGAGGGTAAGCCTTTAGCTGGCTGGAAGAAGTTGCTGAAAACCGGAGCATGAAGGAGACATTTCTAAGGTCTCTCTCTCTGTGGAGCTGGAGGGAAAAGCAGAGTCTGTGCACTGCTTTCTGGGCGTTCTGCTCAGATCAGCAGCAAGGTTTTAGGTGAAGCAATAGCTGGTTGATTGAATATGATTGAAGCATATAAACTTTACCCAGCTAAAAAGGACATGGAGGGAAAGACCTGGTAGTTAAAGGAAGAGGGGACAAGTTGGGAAGAACGACCTTCATTACGAGGGGGGTGAAATCACAGGTGAAAGCATATCAGGCCTTCAAACATTCCTTTGACTAAATGCCTACCTCTAAACTGGGTTGTCTGTCACCCAGAACTACAAGAACAGAGTCATCAGCTTCACATCCAGAAGAGCTTTGCTTTTGCTTGGCTCTGGGTCATACCTATGTGCCTTGTGACTTGCTGTCCTCTACAGACCTCTGGGTGTGCCTGGAAACCCTTCAAGGCCATCCCTGACCTGGGACCACAGCAGAGATGATTGCTGCCCTCCATGCAGTAACCCGCACAGATGCCCTGATGGTTTTGAAAACTTATATTCAATAACTAGTGCTTGTGTCAGAACATGGCAAGGTGTATAACCTTAAACAAATGTCATCTCTTCAAGAAAAATTGGGGGGGGTTGTTGCTCCAAGTTAAACAGAATAAAGCAAGGAGGATGTAGGTCCTGTCTATCTCCCCAACTGATTTTTTTTACCTCCTGGAGGACACAGTAACTGCTGAGACTGCGGAAGTATTATCTTGCTTTCAGAGAGCTCTCTGATGAGGAATTCAGTGCTGTAGCTGTGGCACGGCACGAGACACGTGGTTGGGATGTAAAAAAGTGAAAAATAGGGCCCAAAGAGCTAGAATGTCTGTGATGAAGCTCCTCCTTCAGCAAAATGGGAAGTGTTAAAGCTCTGAATATCAATCAGCACTTCCCACAGGCAGTGGGATTCACCGGCAGGATCTGCCAGTGTCTCTGAGACTCTGAATCCTTTCCTTAAATTAAAATTGTGACCAACTAGAGGCAAAGGAAATTACTAAGGTAATCAAAAATGAGTGACATTACTCTTGTAAAAGAAATCTACAAAGTGAAATTCACTGTAGGATGCATGAAAACTCCATCAGTTCTTCATTTTATGTAAATGAACCCCCCCAAACACTTGCAAATCACAGAAAATTGTAAAAATGCACCACGGAGTTCAAGTTTACAATTCAATAATAATAGTGTAGAGTATAATAATAATAATAATGTAATAGCAATAATAATAAACATCCACTGTTTTATTATAACTACAGATTGTGTCTGATTGAAAGTCATTAAAAACGTATGCAAAAATATGGAATAAAAAAAGCAAGTAGTTTTTGCTCTAGCTGTTTATGGATAGTACGCTTAGTTTCTCTAAAGCAACTCAGTGGAGAGAGGGGAGGAACAACAAGAAAACCCAAAATAATAAACAAACCATTTTTAAGACGTTATAAAACTCCTGAGATTCAATTGTAAGGGCACTTTCTCCTAGAAAGATGACAGCAATTATCTTCCTGCAAAGAATGAGAGAAAAACAGGGACACTCTCCTGCAGTTCAGAATACTCACTGTAATTTTCAATCTTCCTTTTTCTTCTGTCCCCAAGAAACTCAGATAAAGGAAGTGGCGTGTACTACCAGGTACCATCAGAGGAAAAGATGCACAAATTCTCCAGTCTTGGTCAATACTAGTGCACAGACCAAAGCCCCACGGTCATTAAAAGGACATTTCACATGATGTTTTTTGCCTGTTCTTCACCTGTTCACATTTTGGGGCAGATCAGAGCCCACAGGCTCCTGAATACTTTTAAGGGATGATTGCAAAGGCTATGGGAAGGCCTTAGGGGTGTTCAGACAGAGAAGTGGATTGCAGTTTACTGGTGGGCTTGGCTCTGGGATTGCTGCCCAGCAAAAGGAGGCATTGAATCACATAACCAAGGAATACCATGGTATTGCTCCTGCAAGTCCTCCCTCCCTGTAGCTAGTGCAGTTGGAAGGGTTTCTGCTGAGGGCCATGTAGCTGGCTGAGCAAGATGAAAGGTGTCACACCTGAGGTGGCAGCCTCTTTCACAGTCAGGGGTGGTGGCTTCACTCTGACCTTCCTACAGCCTTCCTACTGGTGCACTAAGGGGACTCATTCCTTTCCTCCTCCCATTCCTCCTCTTGAATTTTTCTTCCCATTTTCAGATAATCCCCAGAGTTAGATTTAGGAGAGACTTGTTCGTGCATCCTGACCATCTTCCTGGAAATTTTTCTCCTTGTAATGTAGTGCCCAGCAGAGCTTGTGTTTTCCTTAAACAACATGTCAGAAACTTGGAGGGGAAAAGAGCTGAGCAATTGTCATTGAAGCAGTAACAATAGGAGAAAGGATGCGCGGAAAAGCAAATGATTCTGGATTTCAGGCACATGATCAACTCTTAAACCTCAATCCCATTAGCTCATATTTCTGATTTAAACAAGACACAAGTGAAAAGCAGAGGATACCAAGAGATGTGGTTCATCTGGAATTTAAAATGAGAAGCATGTTTTGAAAGCTAAGAAATTTATAAGATCTATTTCCCAATTTATAGTCCATCACTTTTTTATATATGCAAAACAATAAACATTTCTCTTGGGCAACAATTCTACAGATTAGTACAGACAGAAAGAACTTTTTCAAATATTCAGCCTTGGTTTTCCATTTCTTATAATTATCCCAGTATTCTTAGCTATACCCTAATTGTACCCTAGGTATATAATTAATACCCTAGGTACCAGCCTAAAATAATCCTCTCTATCCTTGCTGTCTGCACCCATCTAATTCTCCTGGGAAGAAAAGATGTTAATAAAATAGATGAACTATTGTCATTTTTCCCCCAAAGCTTTAATAGAAAAGAGAGGACAGCTGAAGGGCAAATGGAGATTCTTACTAATTCTAGCATCTTCTTACACAATTCTTACCTTTTTCTTCATGCTTTCATAAGCTGTAGGCCTTTATCTCCCAGTTCTCACTGCCCTGTTATATGAGTGTTATTGAACTTAGTCTGGTGCTTATACTTTATTATTATCAAGAAAAACAGCATTTACCCCATGGACAACTTTACAACAGAGATGCCAGAGGGATTCCATATGAACCATTCTTTTCTGTCCTCTGAATCTCAACTGAGTGTGAATGTATATTTTCATGCTGAATGTACTATGGTCCAATTTGTGGAGTAACTTTTCTACAGGAGAAACACTTTTGTACCTCTCTAGTCAGCCTGGTGTTCTCTGCAGGTAATAAATAGGAAGAAGTGTGGAATAAAGGCAGGAATTATATCCTGCTAAAGCAGACAGATGAAAACCTTTCTGTTCTTCTTGTTTTTCATTTGGTCAATCAACTCTGCAAGACCGACACATTGACACATTGATTAGTTTCCAGAACAGCTTGAGAAACAATTGTTTACTTTTGACCAGTCTCAATTATATCTTATCAACACTAGGTCACACAGTGTATCAAACATATAACTTAAAATAATGGCAATGGTAATTTGGGACTGGCAAATGTAATGTTATGGAAGGTTAAATCTAAATTTCCCTGGGGTCAAAGGTATTTAAGGATACTCTAGGCACTGGTTTGAAATACAGCATAGTTAGCTACCAGTTGAAAATTATTTTTCTTGCAGCAATTACCATGGTAGTCCCAGAAGGGGTTTGTTATGTTAAAGCAGCACTGAGACTCCAGAACTGTTCGCAGGCAGGTTTTTAGGCTGCTTTGGAGGGCCTGCTGTTTGCTTTTGTTGGCAAGCATGACCTGTATGTTTATTTTATTCCTTCTTTACTTCACATGGTGAATTTTGTTCTCTGCGTGTATGAGAGGATTACAAGCAATAGATGTTAAAGTTTCTGTTTACCTACAAGGCATGTACAAACAGAGGGCCTGATCCAAACTCTGTTATCACCAGTGGAAAGTTGAGTCATCATCTCTGAAAGTCTAGCCGGCTTTTTCAAGGTACCAAATACAAATATATGTTCTTCAAGAACCATTTTTGAAAATACGATTTAATTTTTTTTTATGGGGAATAAAAGAGGAAGCTGTCTTTTCTTTAATTTCCCCCTAGTTGACGGGTACTTTTTTTAAGGGCAAGTTTCTGTTTGACTGAACTCGAGTTTTAAACCTGTATGTCACCAAAGATTATACCACAGCTGTGGCTGGAGACCAGTTTTCCCTGGAAAGATTTAGGAAGCTGTTCTTTCAGTGACTCTTAGCATTGTGAAAGACAACTCTCTGACCCACTCATTTTTAACAGTATGTGTACTGCTCATAATGTGTATTTTTTGGTGAAAATAAAGAATGCAAAACAATGTCAGCATCTCATTTACTAAGAAAAGAAGTAAGAGAAAACCATACAAGAAGGGGGTCCAACAGCAAGGGTGGAAAAGAAGCACACTCTGTCATACATGCTATAGAGCATGGCAATAAGTCTTCACATGGTGCATAGGAGACCTCATCATATTCCTCTCCAGGGAGTCAGCAGGAGGTAAAGAGAGAAACAGCCTTTGTGTAACACATGAGCACATCCTGTAAAGTGCATATATAGATGGTGAATCTCTCTAAAAACTGATACTTAGCATGCTAAGCAAACAAACAAGCAGCTGAATACATGTAAATTAAATGAATGGCTTGGGTATAGGAGACAGGAACCTCATAAGTCAAATGATTCCCAGCTTCCAGAAGGATTTGCATATAGCATAAGGAGGGACCTTCTGCAGATGCAGGTTTGCTAGCACGGTGTGTGCCTGGGGAGCTGCGCCTTTGTGGAAGTGGCTGATTGGAAGAACAAATTAATAGACTGGGAAAAAAAAAATCCGCTTTCAAAACTTCAAAATGCAAGTGCCTGGATGCAATGGGTTCATTTTCTTGCCCTGTGTATTAGTAGGTTGCAACTTTTCTGGTTGAAGCACCTTGTTTTCCTGCTCAGATACTTTATGTCAGCAATCAAACAGTATTTCCTATCAGAGGGAGCTATGAGAAAGAGGCAATTCCGTGACTGGGCACTGGAATGGCATTCAGTGCCTCTGTTGCTCATTTATTGAACAAGAAAAAAATTCCAAGTTGTTTGTAAGGTCTTCGGAGCAAGAATGACCCTAATGTTTGTCAGCACAAGGCCTAGTATGCTGGATGACTTGCCTGCTATGTGACTCTGCTCTGCAGACAGAAATAATAACCTTCAGGAGGAGGGCTCTCTCACTATACTTTTCACAGAGTACTGAGTTGTACTCTGTTGATGCTGAGTCAAAAACATGCACTTTTCTTCCATATTCATTACTGTGCTATTTGGAAGGCTCAAGGACGTGAAGCGAACTTTAAGCTGAGAAGATGTTAACAGAATGTAGACATGAAAATCAGTGTTTCTGCCTCCGTCTGTTTCTTGGGTCTCAAAAAACACAAGTGCCTCTGTAGCACAGTCAGTACAGTGACAACTTCTGGGCCCAGTGGGTAGACATTTTTCACATCCATTTTTTCAGAAAGACTGCCAATACTAAAACCTTGCCACTGCCATTTGTAGTACACTTTTAATTTAACACATCAAGATAAAATTGTTACTGCCCAGCACTTTCCACCATGACTACTGATCTAAAGCAATGCTCTCAAGCATACAGAAAACAGGGGAGAGAGCCTGCAAAATCAAATAAACAAACAAAACAAATCAACAAAAAAGACTCCAAACCAAAACCAGAGCAGATTAAATTAAAGTTCTAACACAGCTTTGTGAGCTAGACACTATGACCCCAGTTTTTTTATCATTCACATGCTCATTTGATAACCAGGATATATAATACAGCTCCAGTATGGACAGAAAAAGGGACGGAAGATTGAGAAGGTGGATGTACAGTTGTTAGGGTACCATCTTGTCATGCCAATCACCCAGTAACCTCAAATCTCCATCCTTACGTAGATCAGTGTCTCTTACAAAGAAATGCCCATATCTGAAAACTAATGTTCTTCTGTCCAGTTCTTTTGCAGGATGTCCTCTGGAGGCTTGGAAGCAATCTTGCTGAACTAAGTGACTTCTTCTTTACTCCTCCATCTAGGCAGGTTTGCATTGCTGAGAAGTCCTTCAGATACTTGAGTACACAGTCTCCTCATCATGTTGAGATGTTGTCCATTTGGGCTGTCTTCCGGCACTGAGCCACCTCCACTGTGCAGAAGGCCTGATAAAAGTGAGAAATTGAATTTCCTTTAGAGAAGGCTCAGGGTTTTTTGCCAGACCTGCCACCATCACAATTTAGGTCAGCCTGAAACTTGTTCTAAATTGTCATGAAAACTATCTGGGACTGAAGCTGTAGCATGAAGTTAGCAGTGATTTCCCTACTGCTCACTTCTATTTTACTGAGGTGTCATGACAGAGTGGACAGAGGAGCCAGAGTAGGCATGCAATTTATTACCAGACAAGACAGATTAAGAACAGTTTGTAATTTACCAAGTGGGTTCTGCACAGTCCCTTGATCTGTGTTACCCACTCTATTGTTAACACCTGTGCAATGCTCAATAAAACACTCCCACAAGCCCTCTTTGGTATCTCCAATGTGCAGTCTTTTATATTTCCCATCGAAGATGCAGTGCATAAGTCATTTAGAGGGGCATGTGAAGTGTTCATGAATGACAAATTAAGATTTAGTTCAAACATCCCTGATGGGGTCTTGGTGCATTTACCAGGTTTATAGATCTGTTTCCTGGGAATGTACCTTATAAAGTTGCATTTGTGGGTTGTTTATTCAATGAACAAAGTGATCCATTATGTTTTTGTCACTGTTTTAGACATGAATGGAAGGTAGGGAAATGAGTGCTGTAAACACCTCTTCTTTCCGGTTTTCACAAGAGTGAAAGTTGAAGTACAGCAAATGGAATAATCTCTTCAGGATTGCAAACTGAAGCAAAAGAACACATAGTCAAGTGCATTTAATTGTGTCCTACTTCTCCCATCTTAGGAATTTGGAGAAAAAAAATTCTAAAAATCTTTAGTTGATAAAATGTGATAGGGGAAAATGGAATATAAAATTTTGAGTGGAGAAAAATTACTTTTTATCTTTGTTATTCCAGGGGTTGTGAATGGTGATGGGAAGAAAAGATTATTCCTCCATGCCCTTCTTGGAGAAATTCTTTGAATTTCTCTTGCTGTTCAGTGTCGTTTACTATTTCCAGACCAGAGGGCAAAAAGAGCTGTCAGTCTCATGAAAGCATCCCATTCTTGGTAAACTTCTATAACCATTTTGAAGACCAAGTCGGTTTTGATAATGTGCCTCTGGCTTCTATAAACATCAAAATCTTCTGATTTTTCACTTTTGCTAGCTAGATTTTTGCTATTACTAAACATTATAGTTACTTAACAGTACAATGGGAAATTAGATGTAGTTTGCAATGTCACTGTGAATGTTTGGGTGTTTTTTAAACCAGCATGTCAGGCACCTCTCTTAGAGGCCACCTACCACAACCCTTATGATTTCACTCACAGGCTAGCTATCAAATAATTCTTTAAACTACAACAAAAAAAAATATTTATTGAAAGTTCTCAGCCCCAGAGAGGCCAATGAACACAAGCAGGATAAAAAATTAATTAGTGGCTTTGATTCTGTGTGGACAAGCAAGACACTTCACAGAAGACCAGAAGAAGCTGAGGACAGAGCCATACTCCTTCATCATTGCTGTGCACTACGTTTCTAAAGAAAAAGTCTGTATTTGGGGCAATATTCCATAGATGGCCTTAAGGACTTGACAATCCTTTACAAAGTAATTTCCTTTGGAAAAATAGAGAAAGACGAAACTTTCCGGGCCCCTTCTTGCCCCACTCAAGGGTAAGCACTTACTCTTGAGTGCTGTGGGAATAAATGTGCCTAGGTATGTGCACAGCACAGGCTGCAATAGCACTGGGATTGCTCTGAAGGTTGTGTATTTCACATACACTCTGCACTTCAGGCTTGGCAAGATCCAATCATTTTTCCTACTTCCCTTTCCTGTACAGACACAAAATATTCGTTGATGTGGGTAAAGATGTGTCAGGAGGCAATGTGTTCATTCCCTCTGCCATGGGAAGTTGTTCTGCAAAGTTGTTAGTCTCTGGTAGCTTAGCTGATTCCTTTCCCTGTGTGTTGCAGGAGCATCCTGAAAAGCTTACAAGATACTTAGGATAAAACCCTTTCCATTTGCAGCATAATCATGCCTGGCTCAGGCAAATTCACTGGATTTAATGTGGTAAAAAAGAAACTTCCTTTTCTGAGCTCTCACTCTCTCTCTAAACAGATTGATCAATAGAGCAACACAGTAAGAGTGAAGACCTGTTTTCAAAGAGGAAAGTATCTTGTGAATAAGCCACTGGCCTGAAACTCAAGAAAATGTCTTTGCTTATCACATGTTTGCTGACAGAGAATCCTTGCAAAATGCTGGATTTCCAAGAACAGATTGCTGAACTCCTACTTTCATCTCAGGAAAACTGCAGCCAATAAATCATAAAACCAGAATTACAGAGACTTTGTTTTGGGGTAAAATCAAAACTAGAATTAAACATTCCACTTTCAGAAGATAAACCTCTAATCCTGGACTATTGAGCCAGTGAGCCATAGCCAATAAATAAATTTCACTGCTAAAAATAAAGGGCGAATGATTTGGCCCCTATTGAGCTGTCACATTTTTTCCCTTTTATACACTGCTCCTGTACAGCCCCAGATCCAGAGGGGTCTGTGGTCAGATGGTTCTCATATTCTGTTTATTCTCCTCCAAGCTCCTGGCAATTTAGGCACCATCAGAATGAATGCTTAAGAGCAAAATTTTACTCTTTGCGTTGAGGAAATTCAAGGGTCAGGTATCACCAGTCTCATTCCAGACAATATTGGAATGAAGCATTTTGAAATACCATGTTCTTCAAATCCTTTTTGCTTCTGGTTAAAAGAAAGGTGACGGACAATAACACTAAGAAGACAAAGGACATAGAAGTCTGTATTTACATAATTTACTGTTTGCATAACTTGGAATTTTAATTTGGTCAGCAGACAGGAAGGATTTTTTTCCCTGTGAAAGATTGCTACAGAATTGTGAGGAATTTTGCTTTCCTGCTAGTAAGATACAGAAGTATGCCATTTAAGAAATGCGCTCATAGCAGACTAGTGTACTGGTTATATCCCTGTCCTCTCCAGATCTTCCTTTGTGACACATTACAATTTTGTGGATGTTGCCTTTAAATAAGTGTAGAGAATATAGGGAAAGGTTTTGCAGGTTGTGAAACACAAAATGGGTGTTCTGTGACCACTCGCCAGACAAAATGTCTCCCAGAGGTCCCTGTGACTATGGGGAAATTACGTCCAACATTCCTATGCAGCCTTTAAAAAGAAATTTTGAAATTTATATATTACTTTGTTTTCCATAATTGCAGCAAACAGCTGTGATCAACATTCAAGTAGACCAAAGAAAATAATCTTTCAGTCTTAACATTTTTCCTAAAAAGTTAACTATCTGTGGCAAATTTCAGATATGTGCTACTCCAGTCCTGTCCATTAGAATTCATTCCATGCTGTGGATTTTAAACTTATGCCATCAAATTTCGTCATATTGTATTTTACAAGAGATTTGATGCTTGTTCGTTTCATTCTTAAGTCAGGCCCATTCATTCTTGGACATAGCCTCTTCCATTAAAAAAGGAAAGGAGGGTGAACTTTTTGTAGTGAGGGTCTCCTAGACATCATTTTGAAGACAGATGCAGCAAGAAATTTGAAATTACATAGAAAAAAAAAAAAAAAGGAGTCTTTGATGGTTCTTCTTAATAAACCAAAATGGCTTGGTTCCAAGTCTGCAAGAACTCAAGTTTTGAAAGGTTTGCATTTTGAGCTTTCTGTGTTCCAATCCCTCACAAACATGTAGCCCAGAGTGCGGATCCGCAGCAAAATACTCATTTCTGGGGACATGAAAGATAGGTGCCTCTGATGACAGTTGTGTGAAACCCAAAAACCTTTCCTGCAGTAGAGTGATTGCTTAATATCCTACTAAATTATACTCCTGCCTCTGAGTTCGACTATTAGAAGTGATCCTTAAAGATATTTGGAGACTATGGTTTACGTGTAAGGCAAACAGATTGCATTTGTAACATTTAACACACAATAACGATAATAAAACACACTGACGTGGGTTTTCTCTGTAAACAGTCTCTTCTGAAGATAGAGCCAGTGAAATGTTTTGAGAACTTTGACATTTATAGTTGTATTTATAATCTCTTTTGGATCATTTCCTCATGGAATCACATGTTTGTGTATTTTAAATTCTCTGGAGAAATAAAAATGTTTAAACAAAATAATGATGTGATAGGCACTTTATGAGGGCTTGTTCAACACGCGCACATGTACAAGCAAGGCTGGGATTGTTCTGAAGTCAGTGAGTGGGAGTTTTGGAAGTGGGTATCAAGGAGAGAGCCTCTTCACTGGAATGACTAAAAAGAGAAGAAAAAAGCAAGTATACCCAGGCCTGCCACAGAAGATGGGACTTGCTGTCTGAGAAGTAACATGGCAGTTGCTGCGCTTGCTGTACCAATATGAAAAAGAGGTAAAGAGAAAGGAGGTACATTTATGTTCATATGCATACGTATGCCTCGACATGTGTAAATGAATTCACACCGGCACACATCACATAGGCACTTGTATTAGTGCATAATTCACAGTAGATAATTTTTTTGCCAGTCTTTCTACTAATGGCACATACGTGAGCAGACTGCTTTTTTCTAAATGTGACTCTCACGTAGCAGAATAAGAGGAGGCTTTTACTGTATAGAGAGAACACAGATATTTACTGCAAATATTTGACACTGGATGTTCAAATTCTGGTTGTTGTCCCTTCGATGTTACAGACAACACATGTTTTTTTTCCTATTTCTACATCAATGTCATCATAGTAAAAATTTAAAAGTAAAAATACTTGTTTCATAGGAAAAAAAAAAAAAAAAAAAAAAGAGAACTGTTTCCAAAGGGAAAGTACAGATGAATAGGATTAGACTTTTATAAGTTGGGTATAATTTTCCTGGGCACCCCGACCTTACTTAACCATGTACCATTCAGCTACATGGTTAGATTGTCACCCGCGTTCCTCAGCCCACAAGAAAGAAATTAGTTATTACATCAGGAGACAGAGAAACTGCCTGCCCAAATTCAGGAAGAAAAAGCCCTGGGAGGGAGGCCTGTGCCAGTATTGCCTTCAGCACAGCTATGTCTTCACAACCCAGAACCATATCGCCTGTGGAGTCTGGTGGAGGGGATTTAATGCCACATTCCAAGAGCAATCGCATATCTCGGTTCTTCCAAAGTGCTAAAAAATTGTATAAGCACAGAGAAGCAAGTTCATTTTTAAACTCAAGCAAACGCTCATCCAGAATGTTTTACAATGCTCAGTTTAGCTTTCTCTTCTATTTTTTTTTTCATATTCAAACAGTATCACAAGCGTGTCAAGAGTGTTTCTAAAAAGAAAAGAAGATACAAAGAGCTTGTGAGCCCTGGAATTTTTTTTCTATGTCAGCTTCAAAATTCTCACCAAAGCTGTGTAAGAAGCTTGCTAGAACAGCACCAGATGCTCAAGTGTCTTCACTAGTTGGAAAATGATAGCAATTCAGGGGCTACACATAGCTCCCATTGAAGTCAGTGATATCAGATCCCCACTGATATAAGGAGTCACTGGATGAAACCCCATCTTTGTTAAATAAGTTTCTCTGTCTACCAACTAGAGAAAAAAAAAGAAGATATGGTTGAAAATAGAGGCTGTTCCAGAAGTAATACTGAGGTTTTCAAGTCTAATAGATGCTCTTGTAATACCGACCTTTTCTTCTGGGGATTTCACAATACTTGGAAAGACAGAACTGCTTGCAACTCTTCCCTGAAAAATAAAAAACTCAACGGTTCTTTCTCTCAAATGTTGATTTTGCTCCTGTTCCTAGCAGGAAATACATATTTTGTTCTGTGGTATCAAGTGAAACCTAGGAAAACCTCAAATAGTAGAGGAAAAGGACACAGATTCTGGGACAAAAAGTGTCATTATTTAGCATGTTACCGCCTCAATATGTCTTAAAAGACAAGAATTGCTTTAGCCCTGGCTTATGGATGAAGAAGAATTGTCACTAAGAAGTAGTTCAAGGGGTGGAATGACTTAAGCAGAGATCTCTGGGGAAGGGAAGAGAAGGCAGAGGGTAGAATTCTAGCATATAAAACTCACGTAAATAAAGCACTGACCTTTACTTCTGACACTCTGTTTCAAGTCCAGCTTTCTCTCTTAAGTAGAAGTAGACAAAGGTTGGTGGAGAGGTTTATTCCCCTGTGACGTGTGTTAGGCCCATCAGACATCCCAAGGGAAATGATTTGAAAGGTCACAACATAGCTGCTGGCTATCTTTTAGCTGTGGAAGGGCCTCCAAACTTCACTTATTTATAGAGTCCTCCTGATGATTGAAAACTATCATTTGTTGTTGTTTTGACCTCCTAACAGGTACTCGTCTGGGTTCCAGAGCATTTAAAGACTAGGGAATTCCATACAGCGCCAGAATGAGCAAGAAGACAGCTTTTGGCAATTGCTTGTCAGCTACATCATGCTAAGTACTTTTTGCAGTCTGTAAAAATGAAACCATATTCCTCCTCTAAACTACTCTGCTGCCCCACTACATGTATTCAGTTAGTGAAGTTCCCAGTTACTCCTTAGAAATTAGACCCAGAATTTTATAGCATATTAGAAAATCCCACTGTAGTTCTCAGAAAACTGTAGGAACTGTAATTGTGTAAACAATGTCTAGGTGAGAAAAATAATTCCTGTGACTCATGGAGACTGTGAAATATTTAATATTTTTAGATGGCACACAACAGGTTTTAAAGAAGCCTACATACACCACTATCCAAAAAGGTATTTTCTGAATTCTTTTCTCCTTCTCACCCTGCGTGAGATTTCTTTTTTTCCCTCATGTATTTTCTCTCTTACCATTCTTTCTCCCTTTGCGTTCATGTTCCTACATCCTTCTTTTCCTTCGCCTTATCTGTTCATCCCCACCAAGGATCTGCCACAATAAATTACTTATTTTTTGGCAAAGAACAAGCAGTAGGCTAAAAGAAGATGCATTCCTTTGTTTTTCTTCTGGCCAGACATGTGCTGAGTGACTCGGAGATCAAAACCCGAGCCACTAAACAGTGTGTAGTTTTTATTAGAGATGTAAAATGTCTCAGTATTGCAAACTTGATTCTCCAGCCCCATCTTTGACCAGAAGAGAATATCCCAACCTTTTTTAACTAGAATATATCTACTTAAGTATATCATAAATGACTGAACTAAGTGAATCAATAAGCAAGGGGGGTTTTCATTTATGGATAGAAAGAACTAATCGGTAGTAATATGATTGTTCTCTGTAGAAAATGGGTAAGGTATAGAGTGCTGCTGTGGAGATGTAGGCAGCATTAGTCACTGTCAATATTCTCAGAGAGTTCTACCCATTGTGATGAAGCTTTATAAATCTTTGTCATGTCTTCAGTGCAATAGACACACAAATCTACTTACAGTTCAGGTAACATATTAACATAAATAGCCAAGTACCAAATAGGATATCTGACAATTTCAAGGATGGGGGTTAGATTACTAGGTGATATTTTGCTGTATTATCTTCTAGTTTTTTTTGTTTGTTTGTTTTGTTTTTTTCTCAAAGATCACTGTATACAAAAAAGAAAAACAGATTTTAGGGATACTCATGGATGGCATTAAAAGTAGATTGAACAGTAAAACAATATGCGTCATTTAAAGATCATGTTTCCCATTTATTAGAGGTACTACTCACCTGAATCCTTTCTGAATGTTATTCAAATAGCATGCTTTTTCCTTAAATATATTTATTGTATCCAAGTTGATCATACTCTTAAGAGTCCATTCTGGGATTGATCCTCTTTAGTTGCCAATTGAAGCAAACCTATTGACATTACATAAATTTACACTAATTGATGCTTTGGTCCTTTCTCATCCAAGGCTTGGATGCAGTTGTCTCTCTTATTTCTACACCAGTCATGTCAATGTCTAGGAACTGATGCCCAAGAGATGTAGGAAAATAACTGGTCTGGCCTAAGCTATTTTTGAGTCATATTGCAGAATGATTAGATTTGATTCCAATTAGTAGCAGTCACAAGTGCTCTAAAAATCCACCTATGGTGTTAGTTTGGGGTTGAGACCAGATCCTGTTTTACATGGTTGGCTAGTATTATCTCTTTCCTCTCTCCAGCTCTTGTCTTTTCAGCCAATGCTACTCACACCTTACACATCACGAAATGCCATCAATGGGGCACTTGTCACTATGAAAAGAAGATGAGCAAGTAAGTCAATAAATTCTTTTCAGAGTACAGTAAGTGACTGTCCCCATCTGTCAATGGTACACGGTGTATATTTCTGAGTTCTTGTTCATTTAAAATATTATTTTAGCAGACGTTCCCAGAGGCAGAAGGATTTGACCCACTGTCCCAGAAGGCCTGGGATAAAGACATACAATGATGAAGAAACATGAGCTAAGAAAATAAATCTAGGTAGACATTGTGATTGCTTTCTGGAAGGGGGGAAAACAAGTAAAAACATAACAACAAACAAACAAAAATAACCCCACTCGTCAAGTATTTTCTTAATTATGATCCTTTAATATTTGAGGCCAATGTATTGGGAAGCAACTATTTGATTCAGGACTTAAATAAGATGCAGTGATAAATAACCAGAGTAACAGTGCAGTGAATACATCAAACAGTGTGCATGCAGAAGAGACACAGACAGAAAAAAAAAAAGTGTGATTGTACAATTATACTTATGCCCAAAAGTAATTATTGAGTGGCCTGCACTCTGGTCTGGAGGACAAAAATAATCATGTATTTTCCCATAAAAATAACAAGGTAATTACTATGTAAACACTATGTGTCTACATGGCAATAATTGCAGGCCAGGTTTTGCTCCCCCTATTCATACTGACTGCTGCTACCAGGTGAACTGGCCCCCACCTCCTTGTACCACAGCAACTATTTGGAAACTGTGTACTGAGTATGAGTAAAGGTGACAGCCTGGTATAATTAAATGGTCAGTGAGCAATTACTATGTGAGTAAGCATAATGGAACACTGCAAAAGGGTCTCTAAGCAGACGACCAAATATATTTAAATACTGCATTATTAAAGTCAACCTGTCCTGCTTCCATTGTCAGTAAAAAGA
>JAHLSL010000044.1:9507173-9529673 GCA_025920805.1 Petroica traversi
TTTAAACAATTTTTGGGTTAAAGAGCAGAAGCATAACAAATCCACAGAAGACAAAGGTGCATGAGAAGAGGTACATTCATCTCTTCACAACTCTGCTGAGCAGGCACATGTACTCTGGTGGAGTCGTCTCTGAGCCAAAGCCAGCCCTGTGCCAGGAGCAGGAAGAGCACTAGCCAGCAGAGGTGGGTGGCATGCAAAATTTTGAATTCTAGTCTGATTTCTGAAAGCTGTTCCAACTGTTATGTGTCTTGGTTACCCAGCCACAAGATCAGAATATGTTTATTTTCTTTTTTGTCTGGGATACTATGAGAGTGAAATCCATTGCTCAAATGTCAAGCACAGATGACCTGAAGGGACAAGGATGCCATCCATAGAAATATTTTTTCCTTCTCCTCCATGAGCCTCCTATGTATTCATTTGAGCTTTTCAATGCTTGTGTAAATACTGTGTCTCTGTTTTTATTTGATTGCATTTGAGGATCTCAAAGCACTGTGAGAACTTTAATGATCTTGGTGGTACTGTTCCTGCTCTTGTTAAAATCAATAGCAACACACCCTTTGATACTAGCAGCAACGCATTCATGCCACAGGCTTTATAATATGTTGAGGAGGAAGGTATATATCTCATGTTTTTTCCAGTAAAAAAACATAACATAACATGTTATAACATAAAACATAACATGTTTCTCCTTAGGAGCAACAGGAGTGGAGAAGCTTCTTGGAGATTGATTATGTTGCTACCAAAACAAGGGGAATTGTACCTCTTGATGACAGTGGTATGCCTGAATCAGTACCCTCTACTCCCTGTGTTGGGGTGTGCAACAGGGGTCAGTTTTCACAGAAGATAAAATGAAGAACCAATAGGACAAAAATTTCTTAGTATAGAACTGAGACATTATGGTGTCTAATTGACAAACTGTCCAAAAAGGTGTTGGTTTTCTGAAGCATTCTGCCACAAGACCATTGTCAGGCTCATTATAAATGTGACCCACAGCACCTAATTGGTATTCCAATATCTTTGAGCTGTGACCTAGAAAGAAAGAGCAGAACAGAGGAAAGTAGTAAAAAAAAAATCTTGTCATGGTCCTAGAGTGGCAGGGCAAATGCCTGTTCCTATACTGTACATGCATAAACAGCTCATTCTCAGCTGCGATTTAATGTTGCTATACCTTTGATTGCAATTACATTGAATCACATTGCAACAAATCTTTGTAATGCCAATCCCATCTTTCCACCTCATTGACAGCTCTGGAGATGCATCTGAAATTCATAGTAGCCTCATAGCCTATGGCAAGAGAAATCCATGCTGCTAAAATTTTATTTTAGAATTCAAGCTGGTTTCTCTCAGCCTAGGATGCTCTGGTTTTAATCTTTTGCTGCCTAGCACAGTGTATCAAAATAACCAGCCAATATTGTTAAACTGTCAGGGGTCCTCACTGCTGCTGAATTTTACCAGTATAAATAAATATTGCAACTTAAGGAAAAAAAGCATCCCTCTGGACAGAATTTTTAACATTAATAGAATTAAGAGGAGAGTGAAATTGTATATAAACTTGAACTTGACAACAGCCTTTCCCTTTCCTTTTTCCTTTTTTTTTTTTTTTTTTTTTTTACTGAAAGAAAAGGCTTGAGTGGAATATTCAGGCTGATTTACTGCTCAGGCTGATAGGGACTCCAGGCTGGATCCCAAAATTTGAACACCGTTCAAAGGGAGAGATATTTAAAAATCCCAGAAAAAGAGATATTTCCAAATTAATGGCATTGCCCAAATGCCTTGGCTCCTTGCACCCCACCAGGAAGGTTTATTATTTTCTGGTAAAATGTTGCTTGAATGGGGAGTGGTAGTCAGTGATGCGTCAGTGCTGCTCTTTGAAGACATTAAAAAGCTGAATGCACAACAAAGAACAGATGTTCCAGCATGCTTTATTTATGCACCCATCAGCAATCTTCCAATGACCACAAAACACAAGCTTTTTTTTTTTTTTTTTTTACTCCTCACAATATTATTTTCTGATCAACTCACACTCTATTTTTCCTCCAGCTGAAGTCTTACGTGAATTGGGGGGGTTGTGTGTGTGCGTGCAGGCGTTTGTGTGCTGGTGTGTGCCTGTGTGTGTGCGTGTGCCTGTGCACAAGCGTGTCTGTGCGTGTGTGTGTGTGTGTGCTTGAAAGTCTGCTTCCATCAAAAGCAGGCTTCTATTGAACTGTCGAACAGGTGTGGATTCTGCAATTAGATCACATTTCAGAGAGAGAGAGACACTGAGGGTAATAATGGCGGTGAATTCTTCATAGTCAGATGCAGCACCATAGCGACCAGTAACAATGAAGAATAATAGGTATTAGTATTAGGGTGATTATTTTTAGTTTATAGAATCATTTGATTGAATACTGCCATAAGGCACCGTTAACGTGTGCACAGCGCTTGCCAGCTGTAGAGCAAACTTGTTTTACTGGCACTTATCTGAAATTCTCATCTCTCCCCCACCCTCTCTGCTCACAATTGGAATGAAAGTACCGATTAGGAAGTGAGATGTAATGCAGATTAAATGTTATGATGGACTAAGATCCTGATAGGTTATTAAAACTCACTTGCATTTGGTGTTTTAAAGGCATAGTGTTTGCATCTTTTTCTACCGGTCTACATCTTTTGGAGATGAAACAAAGGGACCATTTTAAAAATCCACTCATAACCAGGAGGCTTTTTAATAGTGAGTTTCCAAATTTATGACCTTCCTGCGTGTGTTTTACACCTGTGTGTTGTAAATATATATTAAGTATGGAGCAACTGTGTTACCAGTAACCATGGATCTGATTTAAACAGAGCTAAGGCCTCTGCACTGCAGTGGGCCAGATCCTCAGCTGATGTAACCTGGCACCTCTCCACTGAACTCAGAGGTGCTACATAAAGTTATACCAACAGAGGATCTGCAGAGAGGGGAGAATGACAGCCTTAATTTGGAATTTCCCTGCATCTGTTGGTATAAATCAGAGGCCTAACATTATTGTCACATAATGTTCTAGTGTAGCAGAGGTGCTGTGAATTTTTAAACATGGAGAGAACTGTTGATCTATTGTTCCTCTCCCACCCTCCTCCCTCTCTACTTTCGGCTGGTAATGTAAGGAAACAAGAACATTGCTGCATTGGACAACATGGATAATTCTGATCTTTATTCTTAATAGATCTTGATATAGATGATTTTTTTCTCCTTAGGCACAGAACTTTGTTGTTTAGAGACCCTCAGAAGAAGCATAGTTCTTCCTTTGGTGTCACCTGACATCATAAATATGCCAATATTCCTTCTGCAATAATAATTGCTATTAACAACAGTAGTAGGAGTATTTGATAATATCAAAAAAACACGCTCATGGCTTCATCAGAGAGGTGAATGTTGTAATCTATTTCTTGTAGACTAAGTAAATAAAGACTAAGTCTCACTTGAAGACTTAGCATGCACTGTGCAAATACCACTGTGCAAATTTTGTTGTTAATTGGAATTATTTTTCCAAAAATCATTAAAATGATATTTTTTTAAATTCCTTCAATGTTAGATCATGGTTGTTTCATTTGCATTTGGGCCAAGGAAACAAGAAGGGCATTATTACTTTTTTCCTTGACGTTATGACAGTGTCTATGCAGATGTTGCAATACCAACTTTTCTGTGTGATTCTGAATTGCAAGCATACTGTGCATTTATTCATCTGATTGAATACTGCCACAAGGCACAGCTAACGTATGTTAACAGTGCACAGTATGCGTAGCCTAGTGCTCTTACTTCACAAAAATGCTAGCAAATACAGCAGTGGGTACAAGCTAAAAACCACGCGCTGAATTTTGGCAGAGGTTGGCGTAAAAACACCTCCAAAAGTTACATCCTGTGATGTAAATCTCAGTATGCCTTACACAAGTCACAAAAACAGCAACGGGAATCTGTAGCCTGTGTATGCACACATAGTGTGCACTAACACTGTAATAAAACCACTGTTGAAAATAGTATTTCACATCTGTCTTAGCTGCTCTCTGTATACAAGCCATTCAGGATTTTTTCTGTTAATATTTTCTCAGGTTTTTGTTTCAGTGTTTGGGTTGATGGTTTGAAAAGCACAGTGCTAACTCCACTACTTTTTTTTTTTTTCTTTACGGTCCTCAAAAATATGCTATAGTAATTTAATATGCTTTAAAATTTCAATGCTGATGAGGAGTTGCATGCCATTTTTTAGCCCACTGAACAAAAGGCTTACTGAGTCACACATAGCCTATTCAAATAGGAAATGCAGATGCCTGCTAATTTATCTTCTCACATAAATTCCGATTACCAATCCATACAAGAAATGCCCCCATGTCTTTGTAGTACTGCAACCAGAACGGATGCTGTCACTCAGGGGGGACATGTGACCATTAGTGCCACCACCTTGGGGAGCTCTTTAGCATACTGTCCTCCACTGCTGTAATTAAAACTAACAAGAGCAGTCTACAAAGGAAAACAAGAAAATGCAAAGAGAGAAACCTGCGCATTACAGCTTGCAGCAAGCTGGAGAAAGAAAGTTGGGGAAACATTCCTATGCATTCCCAAAATGCAGAGGAAAGCCAGATTTCTACAGATGTTACCAGTGAGGAGAAAAATAAATATACATATAAGATGGACCACTCTCTACATAGGAAGATTATTCCCAAACCATTAGTTTAAGAACACACTGATTAGAGAAAAAAGCCCATTTCTTAAAGGAAAAGGTGAGGATTGCTTTTGCACCAGGAGGAATAAACAGAATCAAAATTCCAATATTTCTTCCCTTGTGTCAAAAGGGGATGCTAAAGAAGAAATTAGATATTAGAACTAGGGTGGGACACTTTCTCCTGGGAACAGTTTAGCCACTGAATATACAGTTTGAGGTTGACCACAGCTACCCACACATTTATTTTAAATTCAATGAATAGTTTCAGTTACAGAAAGACTCAAAAATAGAAGATGAAGTAAAAGCTTTTAAGATACACTGTTTTAAAAAGCAATATTATGCAGTTCTGCTTGGAACATTTTGCTTTGAAATTTAGCAAATGAGAGTTCTAATGGATCAAAAATGCACAAAATAAAGAGAATTTTTTTCTTGGATTAAAATGAAGCATTTTTTTATGTTCTAATTCATACTTTAAAAAGGGAGAACACATCTGCATCTGGTCAACTGGAAATAGAGTTTTTTACTCCTGGTTTTGTAACTCAGACTCTGAATCAAAACTCCATTCTTTGCTTATGATTTGGCTTAAAGGCACATGCTTGATGCAGCATATAGACTTTCAGAAATGCCTGGCTCCCAGATCTCTTTGGCTAAGTGGTTATGGCTTCACCTTTGAAAGCAAAGGATGGATACAAGAGCTGATGGGCATGGGAAGACAAGTGGCTGCTTAAGAAAAGACCCAATTCTACTGGTGAGGAAGATCTGAAAGGCTGGAAAGCACAGTGGAGCAGTAAGCTTCTGAAAACTACAGTTCTGCTTAGCTAAATCTTCCATTTCCACCCTATTCTGTCAAAACGCCTTTGGGATTTGGCAGGGGCACAGCAGTTATGGGATTAGCAGAGACCTTTGAGAAATGGTGTTTTATATAGAGCAGGTGATATTTCTCCTCTGGTGTCAGGACACCTAAACCTCCATATCTTCTTGTAGAAGTAGTTGTCACAGTGGTTTTTCACCACAGGCTGATATATAAAAGCAGATGGATAAGCCTGTAAAGAGTTCACATGGAGGAAATGGAAGCACTTGAAGGATGAATGACTTATGACAGGCACTTAAGATCTTGGCTGATTTAAAGAAACTTGTCATAAGCCAGATCCCTGAGAACCACTGGGCTGTCATCACTGCCATCATGGTCAAGAGAGTGCTGGGCTTTCAGCACTCTCCAGATCCAATGTGTATGTTTGGACATTGGCACATATTTGTACAGCACAGGGTAGAAGGGAGGCAGCTGAACACCAGCATCCCTCCATTACCAATGCCTTGTATCAATATCCAAAGCTCAATAACAGCATGAAAATGCAATTGGTGGTGGTGATGGAGAAAGGACATGGGAAAGAAGAGAGGGAAGGAGGTGGCTAGTGAAAGATTAGCAGATCTCATGAGATGGTGTGTTTTCAGCATCACACCATCATCAACACCAGTTTAGGGTATCCAGGCAGGAATATGGAACCAGTCCCCACTGCAGTGGGTCCCTGAGGAATACTGGGGAAAAGGAGAGATGTATGGGGGGTGCACTATGGCACAGATCAGGATGCCTGTGGCCACAATGGAGCAAAAGTTTCATTAGAATTTCACCTCTTCAGCTCTCTCTACTATATTTCAAAATAATCCCTTTAAAGAGATAAGCAGAAAGGGTCTCATAATTCTAGAAATAAATTTATTTGTTAACTGTTTCACTTTTGTTTTTAAATGGAAATGTATGAAAGTAGAAAAGAGAGGCTGCCATGATGTTTTTTCTTGATGTAAAATAGCATTGTTTGATAAGCCTCATTGCTTTGCTGGTGCTTAGAAAATTAATTCCTTCTAACTCACAGATGAGTTGACCTTTGGCTGAACCAGTCTGCTGTCATTTTGGGATTCCATTTTTCATTTATTTCAGGACAAATTCTACCATCTTTACTTCTGATACAGAGTGCTTTACCCCTCATGATGTCCCATCAAAAATATGCTACTTAATGTCAGTAACTGGGCTTCCTAGTTGTTATTATGAGAAAACACTGCTTTAATTGCTGAGCATTTACTTTCTCATTCTAAAACAGATCTGGGTACTGGTGTCTACAGACATGCTTGTACTTTATCTACTATCTCTCAAAATAACTTGATGCAAAAATGTGCTCTCTGCCCCAAAAGACTTGTAATTTGAAAATAATATTGAATACTAGAGGCAAATTAGAAGAAATAGGCTGAGAAAGGACTGGGTCACAGCAGTGTAGACACATATCTTCTTTTTTTGCTACATTATTTTGCTTCTACTCAGGTAAAACATGTGTGTTCAGGAGGCACCAAAGAGAACAGAAACATGGGAGAGTAATGGAAGTAAGAAAACATGGTGAAAACAATGTCAAAAGGAAATGATGATGACATCCACCACTGCGAGAAGAATATGCTATGAAGACAGATAAAAGAGTCTGCCTGTTTGAAGTCAGAGGTGTTGAGTAAATACACTTAATATGAGCGTGAGATGGAGCAGCAGTAAAATACTTGATAAACAGACAATACAAGCCACCTGGCACTTTAAAATTCTGTTATAATTACATTTATTTCACACTAATAATAAAATATGTAGAAATTATCTATATTATTTAGGCTTCTGATCTATCATTTGCAAAATCATGTAATACCCAAAAAGCCCTGCCATCACCGCGTCATGCGAGGAGTAGCTTTTAGCATCGCCACACATTGTTTTCACAGCTCGCATTATTAATGCGATCATCCTCTAACAGCTGTCTCATGAATCAACACAACCTGACTCCCTGGCAATAAAAGTGGTAATCCCGACCTGTCACCATTTCACCATCAGCACCACAAATTTGGAAATCATGTGCGTGGCTGCTGTGCTGTGCAGTGCTGTATGCGTGTGCACCTGTGTTTGTGATGACAGAAAAGTTTGAATAAATAAATCCATTCCGAGGAGACAACAAGGAGGGTATTGCCATGAATGCATGTGTATTCACATTTAATGTTCCCCCATCACACTCATTTCCTGTACATGACCACAGAAGTCAAATAGCTACAAACAGAGTAGAAAAAGGAGGCCTGTGCAGTAGATCCAGTCTGACACAGAAGTTCATGTTCTTTTTACTCGCAAGGACTAAACTTAAATCTTACTAAGGATGCAGAAATTTAGCTCTGGTTGCTATTTCCAAAAGACCGTTGCTGGACTCTACTAGAAATCTGGATTTTAAAAATCATTTTTGCAGGGAAATGATGAGATATTCAGTGGGGGGAAAAAAAAGGAAATAGAGAAGCATAAGAATTTCTTAGAGTCAGTGGAGAGGCCCTGAGGCAATAACACTTTTTTTAAACTTGGATGAAGAAAATATGTAAACTTTTTTTCCCACTGAGAGACAGTATGAGTCCTGAGAAAGCAAAAAAATTCCTGTCCAAGAATACTCACAAATTCTGAAGGTGCTTGGGATGAAGATTTTGCTATCTATCCCTAGGATGGAGCATCCTTTTTGTCAGCTGATGTTGGTTTATTCCATTTCCATACTCAGTCCTCTGTCACTTACAGGATGAAATAGTAGGTCATCCATATCAAATTCCAAATTTTATTTATTCAGGAGCAGTTAGGTTTTATGATTTAAGGCTCTTAATGTGTGCTGGAAATTTTGCAGAAGAAAAATGATTGATGAGCTGTAAGGAAATGTATTGCTTTATAGGCAATTTAGATTTTTTTGTGGAAAAGGATCCAAATAATTAATATAATCCCCTACATGTAAAATGGGGTTTGAAGTCAAGTTATATGATACCCAGAGGTGTACATACCTGCATATATTGATAGCTTTGTTCACAAAAAAACCCAACCAATCTGTTTTTACTGCACTAGCAGTACCCCAAAATACCCAGTTCCAAAGAGACTTTTTTTTTTTTTTAAACAACAGTGGTGTTTGTTTAACTCTGTTGGAAAAAGAAAGGAAACAAGAGCAGAGCAATGAAAGGAAAATGAGAAGACAGTGGGCTTTCCCTGTCTAATATTACACACTCTCTCTTCCTTTCCTCCTCCCCCCAGCCAGCTAAAGCAACTGGCAGGTGCAGTACTGCTCTGCAGATGGACCAGGAGTGGCACACATACAGTTATATAAGCCTGGCACACTCGTGTTTCCTGCTTTATGTCACATGCCAGCTAGCCAGGCAATAGCCAGATTTGAGAGGACATCCCCAACAGTTGTTGTGCATGGAGAGGAACCAGTCTACTGGCAGTACACTATTAACCCTTCTCCAAAATTAGGCTGTGCTCTTGAGCCAGGACAATAATTCTCATTTCCCCCATTTTTTCACTGTCACTCTTTCTTTGTCTTTCCTTCTTTGTCATAACTACAGTGATATCTTGTTTCTACAGCACTGAAACTTTATACAGATTTCCTAATGTTCTTCCTAGTTTCCCGACTCTAAATCAGCTCTTTTTACGTTGGGAGGGGGGGGAATAAAACTGGTGGAAAGGAAGACCTAAATTTGCTCATAAACTAATTCACAGATCATATTTGTAGAAGGTTTTTTGGCATCTAAAGATGCAACTAATTATTTGGTAGGATTTACAAAGTCATCTAAACATAGATTGAGACTGAAGGATTAAAGTTTGTGTGAATCAAAAGGATTTACAAAATCGTTGTTTCTAGGAACCTAAGTATTTTGTTAGATCTGGTCTGGGATCATTACAGAAGTGCCAATTTTGCTTAAAATCTCATCCAACACTCTTCTTAATTTCTGTCATTTTAAGGGCAGGAAAATTGCTGCTGTATGCATCTGTGAAAATATTGTGGGCTAATTTCTGCTAACAAAGGCACTGGAAGACCAATGTCACCACCTCCCTGCTAAGTTTTCCATCCACTGGAAGCCCTGAGTGGTGGAGAATCAGTGGACCAACTCTCACAGCCACTCCACTCCCCATGAAGCATGTAACCAAGAAGAAAGTACACGAATCCAGCAGGGATGCTCGTGAGTATCTTAAAGCAAACTCAAGTTCCCATTATGCGACCCACAGTCTTTGAAAAAATGAATTCTCTCGACAGAGAATATCCCACAAAAGCAAGCTTCAGCCACTCTCAAGGCAGGAGGGATTCTGTTCAAAATACTTACCATTACAATTTTAAAAAAATAAATAAATAATAAAAAAAGTTTGAACATAGCAGTAAAAAAAGGACAAAAAAAACTACAAAATTGGGTTCCCTTAAATCCTGACATTTATCACACCGTGGGATTTACTTTTACTGCAGTATTTAAAGGATTTCCTACTCTTAGACTTTGGAGTACTGCAAATAGCAAATAGCACAGTAAATTTAACTACTATGAGCAGTAAATGTCAAGATTTTAATGGTGCCTACTGTATGCCAGTTGGTTACAGTCACCCATATGTGTTAACGTGTAAGATCTGATTCTGCCCTCAGTTATGTCTCTATAAACCAGGAGTAAGGACACTTAATTTACATGAGTTACCATCACATGAAACCTATGGGAAACCAGGATCCAGATCTGTAGGCAAAATCTTGTTTGGAAGAAAAGCATTGGTCTAAATCAGTTCTTTCCAGAGAAAAAGAAATCCTTATTGAAATCAAAGGATTGGGATGGGACATCAGGTTCCAACACTCAGTTCCCATTGCAGGAGTGCTAGTCATGAGGACAGAGATTGGCCATCCCTTGTTTTCCATTTATGTTTCTTGTAGATATAAAATCCACGAGGGCAGAGCTGATGTTCCTTCTGTTAGAATAAGACTCCACGTCTACACATCACCAATTAGGGTATTAAACAAAAATAAATCCAGAGACCTTTTTTCCCTTCTTTTCCTTGAGTCTTGCAATACCCCAAATGGTATTCTTGAAGTTTAGAGAAGCTCCTTTAATACACTCTCCTATTTCCATCCATAAAGCAGCATAAAGCCATGGAGGATAATGTAATAATGTGGAAACAGGTGCCACAGGCTGAGGCTCCAGTTGTGAAAAAAGTGTGCTTAACTCTGCTTAAGGCCAAAACCTTATTGAATGACTCTGTGAAGGCAAAGAACCTTCTTATTTATCAAAAACATCCTCTGAGGCCAACACCAAAGACCAGCTCCTTGCTGTTGACACTTGCAGAGCGGAGATGCAAAGTCACCAACCCTTTCCTGCAGCCCTCCCAGGGTGTCCCACACATTCCTATACCCTGCTGCCCCTCGAGCCAGCAGCCAGCAGCACACACTCTCTGCAGTTCTTCCTTGAGACAATTCACCACAGCAAATCTCCAGCCACAATAGGTGACAATATGGAAAGTAATTTTGAAGTATCTTAAACTTTTAAAACATGCTGCAGCTTTCTCAGAGGTATATTTCTTTCTCACATTAAAAAAATATATTTTAGACGGAATCTTGAGATTAGATTCTGAGCAAAGGATTCCAAAGCTTTGGTACAGCTAACCACATTCTCTTAGACATACCCCAGTTTTATTAGCCAGCAGAGGTTATTTCAGATCCTTCTATTTTCAGTCTGCCACACACTAAGTACTCATCATTTTATGACACATAGTTACATGGACTAAGATAATGGTAATTATATCTCATACTTCAAAGCAATTACCCAGTGAGGTGAGGAAGGGCTCCTTCTTCCACATTCCACAATAGAGTATTTGCAGCATGTAGTTATTCACCTTTCTGAGATGCATTAACTATTGGTCAGAGTCAGAAGCAAGATACCAGATTTAATGGATTAAAGGTCTGATCCATTATCACACATCTTATAATTATCCAGAAGCATAAGTCTTTACAGTAATTAATCAGTGAGAGATTAGTGAATATTCCCAGTGGGAAGATACTAAGTCTGAGAAATAAGTGTAGTTTGGTGATGTCCTTAATTAGATATTGACTCATTATCCAGAACGCTTGTGGTTTTGGACATGGTGGTGACATGCAAATAAAAAAAAAATCCTATTTTCTTGTAGTCCTTAAAGAATATAAGGTAATTATTCCACAAATTTACATATGGGCTCTATATACTCTGTGTTAGGGGATTCTGTTTTCAGAATTCTCTGTAGGTATGGATGTATTCTTGTAGCTGCTCTGAATGCAGCCAAAAAATGGAGGGGGTGGTTTGAGCAAGGCAGTTGTTCTGCCACTCTGACCCCCAGAGGAACTTCTAATCAGAGAAAAAGGAGTTTCCAGCCCTGCTATAGGACCTGGGCCAACCTGCCAATGCACAGAGATCTGAAGACCCTCAGTGCCCATCAAAGGAGATCTAAAGGACCAGGGAAGAGATGGTGAACAAATGGGAACAAGGAAAATAATTCCCTGAATTTTAACTCCTGGCTGTTAAGATCTTGAAACTCCACATGAAGATGCTCTGGGTTTTGTCCCCCTAATTGCCTTCATACCCTGGTCCTCATGTTCTGAGCACAACAGTCCTGCAAACAGCAGAAATGGGAGCGTGGTGAGACCTCACTAGTCTCTGTGTAGAGGTGGGCTTTTCTCCTTATTGGTTTCCTGCATCCTCACCCCATGCAGCCACTATTGCACTCAGTTAACTCAGCTTTGATTTCCCTACTGTCCAGGACTGAGCAGAGAATCATCTATGTCTATGCACAAATTCACAAAATCGTGGGTTTTACCCCAGCAAGTAGCACCTATGAGGTGTCATTACAATTAAGTCTGGACATGAGGTATGTGTCTTTTTCACAAAAACAGAGGTGTTCAATCTTTTCTACTAATATTCTACTTCATATTAATTTTATTTAGGATTTTTACCCAAGGCAGCTCCAAAGGAAACAGGTTTTCATAAAATTTCACAGCCCCTAAGGAGACAGAGAGCTAGAAGCGCGTCTCGAGCCTCCTCCACGCCTTGTCTCACTTGCAAAGAAACGGGCCAACACTGTGATGAGGTCTGCTAAAGGCTCCCTCAGCTCTTTAGTCGCCTCCTCTCATTCCTGACATTGTGTCCCCTTCTGTGTGCGGCACCATCTCACATTTCCTATACTCCAAATAACTTCTCACTTCTCCCTCAACTCCTTTCTTTAAGGAACCTTCCTTCCTTTTTCTCCCCAGCAGTAGGCTCATCTCTCTTCCCCCCAACTGAGCTGTGAGCTTACTGGAACAGGGAATATGCTGTATTCTCAAAGTACTCTATAAACATGTTTAATAACAATCTTTTTCAACCCTTGATCTTTCCTGGATGAATCCCACTTAATCCTCACTGAGATTTTTATGAATGGATTTTCCTTACCCTTTGAGCAATATCTTTTTGCTAATATTTTTATGTCAGCAACTAAGTGGGAGATAGACTGTAGCTGCTAAAAATAAAGAATAAAAGACAAAAAACCCACTAATTACTCAGATCAAAACAAAATCTGGAGAAGTGAGTCATAACTCAAAAGAAAGGGAGGAATGTCTTGCTTTTCACTGGGAAACGAAAAAAAAAAACTACAGAGAATTAAATTCTTCTCCTCCTCTTACACTTAGGAGATTATTGTCATCTTTAGGTTAACCAAACTAGATCATACTGTAGCTCTCATTTCTAGGCTGCAAGTAAGAAATTAAAGACATCACTAAAACATACGAGTCACAAAGCAAGAAAGCCAAACAACTTGAGCATTACAAATGAAAGAGATTAAATTGCCACTGTACTAAATAAAAGGAAGAAATCAAAGCAAAGAATACAAACTACTTCTGTCTATGCAAAGGCAGTAAGATAGTACAACTGGTGGAAGGCTGCCTGCTTGTACACTGTGCCAGTTACTGAACTAGCATGCACCAAAATAATTTGTGAATAGATATCTATTGCTTTGAGCTCTTATTTTAAGAAAAATTTCAGTGGCATGCAAGCTATAAATACTTATGGATCCATCCTTGATGTAACTACACTGTGGTATTTGGAAAGAAGTCTTTTACGCATTATTTAGTGTTTCAACTGTGGAAAAATACTTTCATAATAAAGTAACTTCAATGTCTGAGATAATGCTTATGGGTTAAGTTCACAGATGATGTGAAGAATGATGTAAGATATATATGAGACTTGCCATATCTTGTTCCTTTTGTAACTTTTTTAATACAAATCTACTCTTTCTAAATTACTGATCATTGATTTAATAGCCTTTTATCTGTATCTGCATGCATGTAGGCAATTTTTTTACTGCTATCAAGTGTATTATCACATATGCCTTGTGTCCAAAGCTGGCAAAAGGTAGGATTGCATAACTTAGAAGTTGAAAAATTATCAGCACCTGTGCATTAAAACATCAAAAGCAATCCACAATTTTTAAAAAATCACTTATATTTATTTTTTTTAAGTTTTATGAAATATGACAGTCTCAGAGAGGTGGGCTGAGATCATCCCCTCAAGAAAAAAAGTCCACATTTCACAGATTGGTGGAGAAAAGAATGACCACCACCTAAATAAATCACTTAGCACACAACATCAGACCATAACACGGACTGCATTTTGTTTGTGGTCTATTTATACATGCCATTACTGGAGAGAGAAGTCTTTCACTTGCTGAATCTTAGTCTGCTATGCACTGAGTGCTTTAACTGCTATCATTACAAATGTTTACTTCTTCTCTAATGTATTATCAAATTGCACCAATTTTCATAATAAAACCTTTGCCCCCATAGATATAGTTTATTCGTGCAAATAACAAAGAGTAGGAAGAATTAAATGAGGTTTTTAAAAGAAATTACATACAATGTGAGTGATCAGGGGCATAATCAATTTTTTTAAAAATGCTTCTGCAACCCTGTTTACACTTGTTGAAACCAGAGTTTGTTGATTTCACTCTGCAATCATAAAACTTGTCTTTAGAACTTACTTGGGGAATGCCTCCACATTGGTATCTTAAATATCAGGTGCAGAGATTCTCCCATAATTGAAAAAAAAGTCCCTCCCTGCCCCTTTAGCTCTGTTAAGGATGACAGGTCTGTAGCAAGGAATCTCCATTGCTGCTTGAAGGCACAGTGTTCATTCCTGGAAACAGGATGGTCAAAGTCAAAGTTTGGAACTACAGACTAGCTGGTCCAAAAGGAAGGGATACAAAGACAGTGTTCAGATTAAAAGGCCAGCCTCAGAAGAAAGCACTATTAATGATGTTTGGAAAGAGCAGAAAGGCTGAGAGTGAGCACTGACCAGTCAGTTATATGGAAAGTAGCTCTATAGGATATACTCAACAATGCATTAGTGGAGCAACTGAAGAGTTGTTTTATTAAATGATATTATGAACTCTCTGATCATAATCGCAGCTGCTACTTGTATCCCAGCAGACTAATATGCTCAGTTTTCCCTACTAAGGCACGTTTGGGACAATTGTGGGGCGACACACATGGGCGGGGGAAAATTGCAGTGAGAAAATGTGCCAGGATTCCACATTTCAAACAATATGCTACCAAATATGATGAAACGAAAAATCGTTATTAATTTGGAAGTATTTTCCCTATTACAAGCAACTGATACAAGATGGAGTAGCTTCCTATCTATATCATGCAACAGATTTGCTCAATGAAGGCTTAAAAAAAAAAGTGTGTGGGATACATACCCGTAAGTAAATGTCCACAGCTGGATGCCTAGATCACTTATTTATACATTCACATGACACCAGGTACTACAGGTTCTTCCAAGAAAGTACAGATTTTGGACAAAGAAAGAACTGACCTGGTAAAAAAAAAAGGATGCTACAGCTGCCAATTTCACCTGCCAAGTCATATTCACATCTCATCAACTGGTAAAGAAATACATCCTAACACAGTTCTCCCACACAAATCTCATTGTATTAGGTCCCTTATGTTTCACTAGCCATTCCTGTATGCCCATATTTGTACTAGCATGTGTCTAGCTGCAGTAGATGTGGATTTTGGATCATTATTAGTTTTGAAAGGGTTTTTAATTTTAGAAAATGCAGTAGCAAAAATATTGTCAGACTCATATTCCCATTTAAGTATTAGAATGATGTCTCATTGTCTTTCAGTATAAAAAAAATTAGAAGAGATTATGATTTTTTTTAAATGACGCTACTTTTATATGATATTGCAAAGAGAATAAGGCACTTTCCTTTAAACTGATTTCCAAAGCTATATCTGAGATCTATATCTGCTGTTTATGGATCACAACTAACTTTATAGTCATGTATAAACTGTACTTCTGAGTGCTGTAAGAGGTATCCCCTGTCTCACAATAAAAATATTATGGAACATTATATTTCCATATAGTAATGGCACTCTTATTTTACTAGTAGGAAAGGTATTGTACTAATTTAATTGACTAACATAAAAGTCTCACAAGCAAGATCAATATTTTATTTTCTCAACAGTTTTTGTCAATGAAGATTTAATTTCCCGTGCAGAAAAGGTGTTTGTATATCTCACAGATATAAGTGGGGTGTGGTCCTTTCTGTGGAGCCCAGAGGCTTTGACTTCCCCCCCTGACCCAGTCCCATGAGAGCCTCTACACCAAAACACAAGTCTCGATGTCAGTAAGTAGAGGATTTATTTGCAACTCTATAATAAACTTATCCCTTGATCCAAAATCATATAAATTCTGTATGTTTTAGTTTATACCTGAACTAAAGATTTCTGGCAGCTTAGCTATGTTGGTTGGGATGTGGAGATAAGAAAACATAAAATGGAAAAAAATTTAGCTTATTTCTCAGGTTGACATCAGAAGACAGAGGCTTCTGTGGAAGGTAAATATTACCCTAATCTCTGTTGTAAATCTAGAATGGTTGTTTTGATCTTTTTTCACATTGAATAGAAGAATGCAGTAACACATGCAAGTTAGGCCAAATACAATATTGTTTGAAGACAATAAAATTAGAATGGTTAAAATCTGCAATTATAATCCAGAACCCTGGCACACTGAACAGATATGTGAACTTTCCCTGAACCTAAAACTAAGTACTACTTGAGAGAAATTTTCAGCTGATCTGGGTCAGCTGCTGGTGTTGTGTGGAAGCCATTGGCAGTTTCATGGCCAGAGCCAGGTTTCACAATGAACTTCACATTTGCTCAAAACCAAAACTCCCTGAAAAGGTTTTGAATTAGAGACAGAACTTCACAAGTCTCTAATTAGACTATAATCTGTCCACAGAACAGATTTATTTACTGTTCTGTTAATCCTTACAGGCTTCTCATCTAAAGGAAAAAAAAAATATCCTTTCCACCTGTACTTACAGCCTGCTCCAGAAGTGACACCACACAGCACCAGACACAGGTTTTCCAGACTAGTGCTGTCATAGGCAAGGAGAATTACCAAAGCTCATCAAAGTGTTTTAAAAATAAAGTCAAAGATGTAAACACAACCTCATTATACAGCGTGAATGAAGAAAATAGTATTCTGGAGCAAGTGAGGTCTGACGGAGTTAGATGGGAAAACTACAGTTACTTTGGCCATTTCAGTGGATTGCCTCCTGAAGAGAAGACACTCCTACCTGTCAAAAGATGCTAATAATAAAAATTATAATAATTATATACATAATTGCTTCACACTTGTCATTAATATCCAATGCTAATAAAGATGAAGCTTGAATATAATATTAAAATAATGTTGCCATTTGCACCTCAGCAGCATATTTGTTTATCATCCCATTAATTTTAGAACATACTTGGTGACTCAGAAGGTGGAGATGAGAAGGAGCAGCAGCTGAAGAGCATCTCCCTTCTCTGCTTCGTGGTACTGGGGTGGTTTGGGGTGGTATGGAGTCGGTTCTCTTCATAGTAGGTAGTAAGGGGCTGTGATTTGGATTTTACTCAAAACATAGTTGATAATATAGAGATGGTTTTGTTACTGCTATGCAGAGAGAGCCAAGGCCCTCACTATTCCTCCCCAACCCACCAGCAAGGGGGCTAGGGGTGCACAGGAAATAGAAGGGGACAGAGCCAGGAGAGCTGACCCCAAATGGCCAGAATGATATTCCATGCCATATGTGCCATGCTCAGCGGATAAAAGCTGGGGAAAGCAGACAGCAGGGGGGCATGCATGGAGTGATGTGTTTGTCTTCCCTTACACCAGGGCCCCATGTCAGCACAGCCCAGGGTCTGCCAGGCCACAGACCCTGCTGAGCCTGACTCCCTCCAGGAGCTGGTGGCCCAGCTGTCCCTGGGCACAGCCCCTTGGCCAGGCAGCCCTGGTAGCATTCTGGCACCCCTGTGTAACTGTGGCATGTCACTGGTGAGCAGTGGGGGAACAGACTTGTCCCTCCCAGACCTGATTTTCCTCCACTGCTATGCACAAGCTTTTAGAGCATGTCCATGACAAATTCTCCTGAATTTGATTTATGCAGCTACTAAGACATTCAGTGGCTCACAACACAACAACTATGTAAGTATAGTTAACTAACACCCCTTCCTAAAAACTCTGGCTTGCCATTTTTATTCTTCATTTTTATCCTGACACATCACCCTCCCATTTGTTCAGGCCAAAAAGAGGTATCTGTAAACTACCTTTGAGCTAATATGCACACAGATTCTCAACCTGGCTCTTAAAAACTCTTTATACCTATCCTCAAAGTTGTATTTTTGTATTCCTGGACTTGATAAATAGCATGCGTGGTGAGGTGGGAAAGGTGTTCATAATTTCCAGCTGAAGTATTGCCTGGTGAAGTGTCAGCTTGGGTTACATAACTCATATATAAACAGACTTTTTGTGGCTGGTAGGAGAATAATTGGTTCACCTCTTCTATTCCCTATCTCACACAGCTGCATTGGCCTCTTATTTCATTATTCAGTAAAGCTTGCAATGACCACCACATTCTTTAAAAAATAGCCTATATAACATTAAGAAAAATTCTCATAGATGAGGAAGATGAGGTCAGCATTTAAACCCTAAAAACTCCTCAGGAAGATACAACATGTTAATTGGACAACTGCGTTATTCTGAGGTCAAATCTGAGCCTTTAAGGACAGTACCATGGGAGAAAGGTTAGTGTGGAGCTGAGCCTTTGGCCTGGGAGTCAGAGAGACATTTAGCAGCTGCAAAACTCCAGAGATCTCTCAGGCAGATGCTGCAAGTGCAGTGGAATGGCTTTGTGCATTAGGCGTGAGATTTTCTCCTCCAGTACTGGGTAAATGAGTTCACGTAGAGAACCAGCACAGCATGACCAGTCAGCTGAGAACCCTTGCCTTCTCCAACTACACTCCAACCTTCCCAGACTAGTGAAAAAATAACCTCAGGTGTTTTAGGTACTACTGTAACAATAAACCATTACAACTTCCCAGGAAATGAAGTCAAGAGGAGTGCCCTGACAGTAAGGATTTGTTTCTGGACTCTCTTCAATTCTCTCCTGGATGGAGAGTAAAAATTACTTTTCAATGATAAATAAGTATGCTGTTATTTTCTTTCTGTTTCTCACCTGGACTTTTATACATGCATGTTCTTCTTTCATTGATCTCACAGTGTAAAAAGAAGGCAATATCTAAATTTCCTCTCCTCTTACTGGAGGTATGAAAGTTAGTTAGGGAATATGCAGAACATGTTCTGGAGATGAGCAACATTAAGCACATGACTGATATTTGTCTGGAAGCAACAGCAATACCAGTAGTAGCACTGATGGCATGAGAAGGAACATACCTATGTGAAGAGCACACATCTGCATCTACATAGATACATTCCTGTAGTTCTCTGGGTCTCCTCTCTTCAAGTGGGAAGCCTCTCCAGAAGAACAAAGGAGAATCTTTTTGTCATTAAATCACCCCTCTGTTGCATCTGATTTTACAAGCCTTGTACTAGAATGCACAGGCAAATCAGTAGGAGACAACTTCTTCAGGGTCTTTGTAAATACTACTACTTACATTACCTGAATTTAAATCTTAGTAAATTTTCTTACCCCCATATTAAAAGAGTGGATATAAAAAGATCTCCTTCTGTTAACCTTCAGCTTAAAGCTTAATTCTCTCAAACATTTGAGAGAGCAAAATGAAATTGTATAAATGTCTATGGAATAGGAAATGTAAACATGAGATGTCTCTGAGGCCAAGCAAATGTGTGGAAAACCCCTAAGTTTCCTGCATCATTTTCTTGTACTGAATAGCATGTATAGTTTGTAATAGGAAATTATTTTCTCATTCAGGTGTCCAATCAAAACTTATGTGAAGTCCCCCTATCCCAATTCCCCAACTGCAACATAGAGAGCAATATAATAAGGCCCCATTGACAAAAATATTCCTTGATTGCAAGGATCGTCGATATCCTGAAAATGAGTTTTCACAACACTAGAGGTGCACTTCAGCTCACTTTGCCAGGTGTTTGCATTGCAGTGATAATTTCCAGCACTGTGCTGGCTGCTGAATATGGCCCAAAATTGGAATCACCCCCATGGGAGTATTACGATTGCATAGGAAAACCTGGGCAAAGAATAGAACAGACTACCATCACAAAGAACAGAGCAGCACATGCTGAATGCAAGCTGCATCAGAGCAAGCATGCAGGAGTAATTTTTACAGCTTTATAGCAGCAGAAGTTTCCATATTGATACACAGGAAAGCCCAGGGAGAATCTCAGAATCAAGTCTCCTCTCTAGTCCAGATCTGTATTTTATGGGACTCTGGGGTGTCCCATAAAGAAGCACACAGTGCTTCTTTCCTTTTCACTGGGGTGTTTCCACAAACCCTCAGTGTGAATCTATGTCTGTGCAGGAGTTCAATAGTGACTCTCTGTCATCCTAAGCAGCTGGTGAGTCCTGGTCTACAGTTTGCTAATGAAGGAAGATTTCCTCCATTCCTCACAGAAAGCACAGCCTTTCTTTGCTTTTCCTGTGCATGCAAAACAAGAGATAGAGAAACAGGTCAGAGAGAGAGGCTTATCTCATCATGGTATAAAGGACAGCAGTATCTGGCCCCTCACAAAACTCAGAGGTTCACACAGATGCTGTGCATGAAGCCTTGCAAAGGTGACTGTTCACATTTGCGGTGAGTGCAGGCTGCCCATGCCAAAAGCATCACATATGTGAAAATAGCTGCCACACACAGAAGCCACTGCCAGTTCCTTTACTCTACTCTTCTTTGGTAATCACTGCTTCAGCTGCCCACAGTTTTCAAAGGGTGATAAGAGAGAAGGCATGGTCCTTAAGTCAGAGTGAAGAAAGGAAAATCCTGCTTCTGAGTGTGTTATTCTGTGAGGACACTGACGAAATTGCTCCTATTTGCAATTACTTTAGTGAGATGACTGTGCCAGAGTACCACAGAAAAAAAGTACCGCCTAAACAGAGACTTGCTCTTGATATCAATTCATTGACAGAAGGTTGAATTTCTACTTTCTACTACCAAATATCACTTACATAATCAAAATAATTTCCTCTTGATATGATCATAACTGTTTTAAGCAGTATTCCCTTCTCTCAAGCTGACTAAAAGCAAGCAATTTCAGACATCTTTCCTTCTAGGTACCTGGTTTGAATGATAGGAAGCTTGATTTTCAGTAGCTACCTTAAAAAGTTTCCAAAAAGCAGACACTCTCAAGTTGAGAGAACAACAATTGATGCTAAAAGTACTAGTCTCATTTGAAAATGTCAGCTCTTGTATTACAGACAAACAATGACCATCAGCTACAAATTATGTCTGAGTTCTTGGGTATTTTACCAAGTACTCATGATGCTAAAAAAAGGCTTTAATTGATCATTACCGATTTTAAGGGAGTTAGGTCTTTTCGCTGATTTAATATGATTATTCCATTTTTGGCAAAGACTTATTCCCTAGGAAAGGCAAAGAGTCTTGGGCTTATTTGTGTAGGCAGCACAAATCCAGACTGCTTCCCATTCCCTAGGGCACAGCCATACTGCTGGTATAGCTCCCCTGCACCAGCTGCAGGAGCACTAATCCTCAAACTGTCAGTGGAGCACAGACACCCCAGTGCTGCCCATCCCCAGAGCCCTGCAAGGAGAAGTTTGATCTGACTGGGTCTGCAGGTCGCTCATTCTGGGAGCCATATCCCGTTGCATAATGAATCAGCACCGTATGTTTATGTACCAGACCTTCCTAAAAAAATAAAAAAAAAAAAAGTGAGCATTGTCTTTAATCACTGGTATTTATGATTCATAAAGAAATGGAAGAAATGTGAATAAGGAATATGTGATAAAAACAAAAGATGTCTGTGCCCACTGACACCATTGGTAGAATCCTGCTGTCATTGCACTCCGTTGGGACTGCAGGCCTGGCTTAATGCAGCCTGATTGCAGCTGTGTCTGCTTTGGTTTCCTGAAAGAACTTGCAAGTCTAGCATGGTAACTTGTCATCTGCAAGCCAGGAGTTTTATTCACAGTTTGCTAGAAGCCACATTAAATAGCAACATCAGTCTGGAGATCAGCTTCTGCAGCAATGTTCTTATCCTTAAGCCTGTGCAGATGGGTGATTCCCTGTGTGCTTGCTTTAATGGCTGTGCTGCTGAAGACACTAATATCCTAAGACATATCTCTCCGGGGGGCTCTTGATATGAGAGTAAAATGAAATTTGTGTCCAGTTTGCCAGGGCCCCACCAGTGCCCTAACAGCAGGATGCTGTATTAGAAAGACAGTCTTCACAGGTGCACCTTTCACAAAAAGACTGTCAGAAAAACCTGAAACATTGGTGTTATTTAACCAAGCTCATAAATAACATTTTCTCCAAACAACTAGAAATATTTATGCTTCCTATTTTCTTGGAGTTCAGGATTCTGTGGCTTTGTTACCAGTGCCGCCTGTGAGGTTATTGAGAAATTAATTCTACTGTCAATGTGTATAGACAGAGCTTTGCTATAAAAATGCACCCAAATACTATGCATTTTGTCTTCGTTTCCTCCCTCCAAGCACTGCGCTAACAATATGACTCTTTACTATCAGAGCAACTTGTGATTATGTAGTGAT
>JAHLSL010000044.1:9534673-9624189 GCA_025920805.1 Petroica traversi
TTTTTCGGAGGGGTGCAGACTCTGAACAAAATAAAGTTGAAATAAGAGGTAGACATGTAATAGGTGAGAAAGTTGTTTGCATAAAAACCCTCTAGAATAGCATTGAGTAGTAATATTATTGGGAACCAAAGAAATTGCTTGATATCTGGGCTGCCTTTCTTCCTCAGGGAAACTGTATTTAACAAAAAAAAAAAAAAGACACAAAGCACACATAAGTGCCTCTCATAACGTGAAAGATTTCTGTTTAATTTTGTTTAAGTGTTCTGTGCTATCAGTTGCTGCTTGAATTAAATGAAAAGCAATTTTAGTGGTAAACTGAACCCTGAAATGTAAGAAAAAATTCCATTTTCTTTTGAGCTATGATCTTAAATTATAGCACTGCCCACTAGAGCTGTTTGAGCTCAGATTTTGTTTGTGTATTTGTTAAAATAAACCCCTTACCTAAGCAGGATTATGATTTGGCTACAACAATATCTAGAAGAATAAAAGGTGACAGGCAAACTCTTAGTCTGGAAAAGATTTTGATTTTTTTAAAAGCATTTTGGAGATAAAATCTTCCTAAGTTTATCACTTTAAAGGGGATATTGTTGATACTGTCTCTTATAAAAACAAACATATTTTGACAGCCACCTCATTTGATCACAAGTACAATTTGGACTTTGCAATTATTTTTGTTTTGAGTCATTTTTAAAATATAATAGATATCATGTCCATTGTGAGAAAGTATTTGTAATTACTGACTGAAAATCCAGTGGTGATTTTTAGTATTGGATAACTGAAATAAATTAAGATGACAACTCAAAAGCAAAAAACCTTTTCCACATTATTTTTGCATTGCATAAAAGTCAACTTCATACCGAACCAATAGTGAACTGTCTACATACATCCTCAAGCATTAGAACCATATAGGAATCTAAGTAAATGCCCTCATTTTTTTAAAAAAAGTATAATCCTAGACTTGAAGATGAATTTAAATAGTCACAGCTGATGTAAAATATCCCTCACTGGTATGTGGCAGCCATTTTAGGTATTCAGGTTGTTTGGTTGTTTTCTACTAGTATTTATACAGAAGAAATATAAATGCTTGAAGCATGGGGAATCCAATCAGCATATCATAAATACAGTGCAGCATTTCAGGATAGGAGGTGAATATTTGATTTTCCTTTGAAAGTAACATCTTCGAGGTTTTTAAAATAAGAACAGAAAAATTTAAATTAAGAAAATCAAGCATAGAGTTATAGGACCAATATCCAAACTTTCCCTAAGAATATTTTGTCCTTTCAGCACAACAAGGCACTTGAAACATTTTGAAACATTGGATAATTTAGTAATCAATGTCTGTAAGAAAAAGTCTCTAAGATATTTCTTATTATATATCTGACTACTTGTTGTGTAGACAGCTCTCTAGTAGCTGAACTAACAAAAACAATAATTTTCAGATTTTGCCCTCTTGAGCCAAAGCAATAATCTATAATGCTTGTGATTTTAGCTACCTATTTAGAAGTTAAGGAAGCAGAACAGAAAAAAACACCGGAGTCTGAAGAATTAAAGGTAATTTCCATTTTAATTCCAAGCTACTTGGAATTGTGTTGTGTGAATCCTAACCTAATAATGAATGGATGAGATTTAGAGGTTCAGCTTGAATACATTCCCAAAGTTACTCACATGGCCCAAGCTGCAACACAGTCGTGTCTCTCCCAGTTCCTGCTCTTTGATCTGAATCCAGACTGTGTGCCCCATTTGTCCCCAGCTGCATTTTAAAACCAGAAAAAACTTGCTACTTGTTTCTGGCTCTTAATTCAAGCTCATTCCTATTTGTCTTTATACCATCAACTACCGCTTTTCACAGCAAACCAAACTATTACAATTTTAAGGCCCTTCATGGTTATAGATCCCTCACAGATCATCTTGTCTTCTGCATCAGCTCAGTGCCAGTGATGGCAGCTCTCACTCCTCCTCAACCAAAGTTTTCCTGGACGTACTTTTATGCTATTTAACAGACTGCCCTTATGCTTCAAAGGAGTTTCCCACAAAGTTTACACAACCATTATTTCACATTCCTTCAGCTCCTGGATCTTACCTAAGCTGTGATCCTGATAAAGAATTTAACAGTGGATTTTGTGTGATGACTTGTATTTATTATGCTAATGATAATAATTTCCCTGTTATTTGATGTTCCTACATTGTGTTGCATTCACCTATTATTCCTTATAGTGTTCTCTATAGAGACTCCCTGAAAAATCACTTAACTCAGTTTGGAGACTGTCATTGCTTTCAAAGGTTTTGGATCAGGTTCCTGGATGATCAGTCTTTTCCATTTCATGGTACAGTGGGGGTCCTGTCCAAGTAAATTGTAAATCTGATTATATTTTACCCTTCCTCAAACCTGCATTTCAACAGTAGACCCTTCTCTTTGGAATGGTGATGACCAGCCACTGAAAACCTCTATTTTTTTCTATTTAGAATTAAATTTTAAATAAAAAGGCAGGTTCTTTAGGCATTGTTTTGAGGACACTGAAGCTTTGTTCCATGACAGATTTCCTTTTATCCCAAATCCATGGAACTAATTGTACTTTAAATGTTTACTTAGGTATCCAACTGACTTTGAATTAGAACAGCCCCATCCATGGCCATTTGAAATCCAAAGCTTCTGCTTTGGCTAGATTTTTTCCAAGACGTACACCAAAATGGAAACAAAAATGCTTCTCAAACTCAGAGCAGAAATTAGCCCACTTATACTGGTGACCTCATTAAGCGCAGCACTGTAAGACCCTGAAGAGTCACACAGAAATTTCTGTTTAAGTTATGACACTGAGTCCATACTTCAGCACCAAATACTTTGAACAAAATGTATGCTTAGATGTCAGTGGGAAAATGGGAGCCCCCTATGCAAAGATACACAGAGGACCTACTTCTACCACCTCCCTGTTCCAGGCAGAGGTGACCCAGAAAGGTCCTCCTTATCTCCCTGTCAACCATCAGAGAAAGAATAGCAAATTTTAAAATCAGTTCTGGAAGAGTTTGCAAGTTAACACAAGAGCCTGTAATGGTTCTAAACCTTTAACATTATTTTAAGGCTATATTTAAATATATATGTGTCATTTAAAATAACTCACATGCCCTCCTCCCATTTGCTATTATTCATTTCAGCACCGATGCAACAGCCAAATGGTTTACCAGCCTGTGTCGCTAACACTTGCATAATAACTTGAGATCTCACAACCCCTCTATTTATCAAGCAACAATGTTACCAAAAATAACTATATGCATAGCTATAAGGGGAGCTGGGGAGGGGGAGAGGGGGGAAAGGGGATGGGGAGATTTGTCAATACAATTTGAAACCTGCAATAAAGAGCTAGTGTTGAATCTTTCACAGCATGTAAGTCACTTTTCCTGATGGGTACTTATCACAAGGTGGAGCCAGAAAAAGAGGGTCTGTGCAGGCCCTTGGAGAGCCACCAGGTCAGCGTGGGGCTCCAGAGCAATGCCACTGCAAATGTCACTGTAAGCCAGCAGCAAGTACACTGGGGCACGTGTCTCAGGCAAGGTGCACAATATCAGTGTAACAAACCCACAGGAGCCCCTTGCACCTTCCCAACTCAGCAGTAATCATTATTTCCCTTCCTATGCACATATTCACATCAGAATAATGTGTTTTAGGGCGAAATTGTTTTAGTGCAAAATACAGGAGATTAATAAAGAAGGAATATCACTGTTGTGTTCACTGTCCATTCACTGTCTGCTTACTTTTCTCATATGTGTCTGTGTCTGTGTGTAGCTTTTCTTTTCAAAGCCTCAGCATTCCTGAGGGTGGGAGGGAAGAAGGAAGGGAGGCAGCAGCTCTTTAGAAAGGCTGCTTCATCTGTGAAGTTTACAAAATACCATCAGCATTGCTGAACTAATGAATAACAAGAATGTGTTGTCTCTAGCTTTTATGCAGACTGTTCTGAAAAGATTCAAAACTGTGTGGGACCTGCAGTGTTGATCTGCCTATTCCAGGTACAGCTTCAATGATTTTTATCTCAGCTTGGAACACAGAGTGTGTTCTGATACTAATACTGATAAAAGCATAAAGGCTGATGCCATCTGCCATGGCAACTATCAAGATGGCAGCTGCTTTTCATCAGCTTTATCTGAACTTTGCGTTAACGGGAATTCAGACACTGTGGGTGCATTTTCAAAAAGGACATAAAAATGATAGCACTCCTCTGAATAAAACCAATTCATCAAATATCAACCTACTCTCATCTCCTTTATCTTTCTGGTAAGAAAAACGAAAAAGGGGGAAAAAATTCCATGTGTGCTCTCTTTAGATCACCTTGTCTCTTTATCAGCCCTGTCTCTGATGCCAGTGGTATTAGACGCTTCCACTCACACAGCAGCAGCAACAGCAGGGCTGTAACCCTAAGAGGCTCTGACTTTGAATCCCAGCACTGGCAGCCCTGCTACAAATGGGATTCAAATGTGCAGTGTCTGAGGGCAGTGCAATCAACAAAATAGCATGCTAGTGTACAGAGCCTACCACAGGTAATAATAGAGGCTTTTCCCAAAGAATGAAAGAAAAAAAAAAAACAACAGAAAGAAAGAAATAAGGGGGGAGAGGAAAAAGGAGAAGGGAAAATGAACTAGTAGTAATTCTAAGGGGCCCTTTTTATTTCCTCAGCAATGGTTTACAGCAGGTACACCTTCTCCATGTTCATTAGCAGTGCTAGAACATGACAATTCACTACAGAAAAGATGCTAATTGCAGCACGCAAGCTTTGTGTTGCTGGCTATAAAAGCATATATGAAATATAAATATAAGATGGTAATATACTAACATATTAGAATGCTGTTACACTTCTACTGATTTTGCTATTTTCCAGAAGGTTGTTTTCCCTGATTTTTTTCCTCTGCTAATTAAATCTTTATTTGATTTATTTTTTTTTTTTTTGTTTAACTTAGCATCTGGCTCTATCCTTCTCAGAATAAATTTTATTTAATTTTAAGTAGATATAGATATATAATGGATGTATCTAAAAAAATACAGAAAACAATGATGCTAAACTATACACATAATGTAATAAAAAAAATTTACAAAACATGTTCTCAAAAGTGTTTGTTGCTACTACAGATTGCTTTGGCAAGTAAGACTTAAATGCTTGAATATTAGTGAAAGAAAGCCTAATTAGAAAGCTGAATTAGACACAGAAAGTAAGTTTGATATAGAGAGGACAAGGACCAGAGACAGGACTCTGCAAAATACTGAGTGACTTCAGCTTCCCAACAAGTCAGTGGCAGCTGAGGGAGCTCTCTGGCACCACAAGTCAAGCCCCAAGGGACAGAGTTTACTTTAAGCAAGAATAGCAGACCAAATCATCAGCTATTGTAAATCAGTTTAGCGTCACAGCAGTCAAAGCTGGGGTCTGAGCTGGGCCAAAGGCATGACAGCTATTTGGTCCAGAAGCTCTCAAGGGTAATAGGAAGCCACAGATCCACATCTAAATTAAAATTATGAACTGTATTAGTAATAATGCCGTAAATTAGAAGGTATTTTTGTTACTTCTCAATATTTGCATCTGGAAACAATATTACTAAATAGCTGATTCTGCCACAGCAACATGGTTGCTGTAAGTCAGGAAGGAGAGAAATGGCTGAGACTTTAAAAAGAGATTATTATGTTTTCCCTCAGCAATCCGCTATTTTAAATATGTACTCATTTTCTCTTTCTGTTGTTATGTACTAAATAAGGCTGGTAGGCAGGGTAAAACAGCCTACATTTTCAATAATATGAAAAGCAAGAGGGAAAAAAAGTAGTGTACAAGCCCCAAGCTTTCTTTAGATTTTGTTTCCCAGTGCTTCCAGTCCAACCCAGATCCTTGGTTCCTGCTGGGACACTGTTGAGGCATTTAAATTAAGGGAGATCTTTAAATTCAAATGAATTTCATTTCAGCAAAATGCTCAGCACTAAAACATAAGAAATGAGAGCTGATATATCTGTTTAAGGTCTTGTAGCATGGTGCAAAGCTGCAAGCTCAAGAAGTCCACCACGTGGAGGTCTTATTATCTTTCTCCAAATTACGTTTAAGATTCCTTCTGAATATTGAGGAATTTGAACCACTGAAACTTTTGTAATCCTTCCTACAGGGACAGGAGAATTTTTTTTTTTTTGTCTCAGCATAATCAGTTCCACACCATTTTTAGGCAATAAAAAGAGTTATCAAAAAAAAAAAAATCCCTTGCACTAGAAACTAACAGCAATAAAACAAAGGCACAGAAAAAAATTGAAGCAAGTAAAGCATAAACAGAGCTGACACTATGCAGACTTTTAGGATATGATTCTGTATCTGAAAATTTCAATTCATCTCTCCCCTGTGTGAGAACATATTATTAATGTTTAATGCCTACAGCAAAAGATAAACACTTTCTGGAATGGGGTGAATGAAAGTGTACACAGAAGTACCACATTGCTCTGTAATGGTGACTCTTCTTGGGAGCTACAAGGGTAGTGATTTTTCAATAAAGAAAGCAACAGGGAGACTTTTAAGTCTTACCAAAAGAGGGATAATTCCAGCCTCTAATAAACCCACCTTCATAATCCTTCTCATTCTTTATAACTCTATGGCTTTACGTTGCCATCTATTGCTTTTATCATTTGAAGGCAATCAGAGTTTTGCCATTAACTTCCGGGCAAGTATGAGCGGTGAAAAATGTCATAGCTACTGAAACTTTTTGTCCAACACAAAGAAAAGAGAGGCAGTCCTCAGATTAAAGTGTTCAGAGAAGATCTCCACCAAAAACTTGTGCCAGATAAAACAGTAATCCAGCAGTTGAAGAGAGAGATAATTATTAACTGTGCAAATGGATCATAAGCAGCTGATGAGGAGGCTACATTCAGAATAATGAGTGCAACACTGAAAAGGGTATTACAGAAAATTAAAAGGTACAACAGAGGATGGCAAAAACTATAGGAGTGCTCAAGGACCTGAATAATTTGGAACTTTTGAAACAGTTCTTCCATGCTCTTCAGTAAGGAAAATAAACAGAATAAATGCAGGCAAAAGCAAAGAAAAATTGAGAACTCCATTACCTAAAAGAATGTTGAAAAAATAAATTCAGTGAGAAGTAAGCTATTAAAAAAGGTATGATTCAACTATGTTAAACTCCCTATGGAAGTCAGTGGAATTTGACACCAACTTACTAGATTTACAGTGTTGTTCCTGGAAGTGGGATTTCTTCAAAAGATGGAATAAAAAATACATAGAGCATGTACATTAAATACTATTGCACAATCTATACAAATTTGAAAGCAGTTAGGTAAGTACTGGGGAAAAAAATGGTAGTGGTTTTGCTAATAAAATTATTCTGAAATCATTGAAGCTTGGTTTAGAACAGTAGAGGGACCAGACCTGTATAATGAAAATAACTATAGATATTTCCATTAAAAATTAACAAGATCCCTGTAGATATAGAATCACCTGTTACTCATGATGCCCTAACATCAAAATACAAGCTGCTGCAATATATTTAATACTGCTTCAGTGGGCCAAATCTACAGCGGATCTAGGTAACCATCTGCATTCTTTTGCACCTAAATAGCTTTGAAAATATGGTGCAACTGGTCCAGGTCACTCCTGACATATGATTTGTCTTGACAGCATGCTCTTTAGCAAATATAAAAAGTGCATGGACACAAAAGACTGAGCTTTGAATTAAGGCAGATTTTATATAATTTTTTTGTTAAATTTGGAGATTTTTGAGATGCAGCACTGGACTGTTCTCACTAAAACACTGATAAATTTTAGTTATGTTTACTTTTTTCCTCCTTTGAACTTTAAAATGGTAAAATTTAGTGCAATGTGCAGGTTTGGAGAGGAAACAGCCTGCAGGTCTCTGCAGTATCTGACCCTTTCACATAAAGTGGCCTTTGACCTCCCTACCTCTGCCCATAACCTTTTACAATGTCCGGTCTCTTTGCATGCAGCAAGGAGTTCCGTTATTGTTCATTGAGACTATGTGAACAAGGAAATATTAAATATTGCTCTCTACTATTAATAATGGCAAAAAAGAGAGAAAAATCTGATGCTTGGCATTAGAATTATTTTTGTGTATTAATATCACGTTATAAGTGTGCCACTAAAGGCAGGGTTCTTCATGTTCCTGCTCTTCAATTATTCTGCAGCTGTAATGGTCTGGTAATGGGGTCTCCTTAGAGCCGCACCAAAATTGCTTTCCCCATCCTCATCTTCTACAGTAATGGCATTGAGGTAGGGTCTTCCCAGACATGCTTTGCAGTCATCATCCATCATCCTGAAACCAGTATTTCACTAGATAAACTTTCTGGGGCTTTTAAAATGTGATGTGAACACATCGTTTGAGCAAACTGAAGGTCGATTTGACATGGAAAAACATGAAGAGAAGGAAGCTGGATAGCTGTTTTGCACATGCAAATATTGGGACTGCTATAAAACCCCATAGCTCTTTAAGTCCACTTAAAGGACTAAAATTTAATCCTGTTTTCTTTTTGAAGTGTAGATAACCAAATATTGCACATATTTTATTTCAAATAAAATATTCCACAGCTCATTTTGTGGTTTGGAAAAAAAAATAAGAGTGAAAACAGAAGTGTGTTTACTGGTCATTGAATATATTACTGAGCAGGTTCCTCCTCATATACACACTCCCTGTAAGAGCATGACTGCAATGGCTCTGAAGTTGGACAGACTTCCACTTTGGGTTTCACTAGAGGAAAAAAACTTGGTTTACTTCATAAAATAGTTTTCAAAAAGCTCGACCTAAAGTTTTCAAGGATCAAGTGACTTAATTTTCTCAGAGAGATCTACTTTATCTGTATATTTTCTATATGTGTGCTACTGAGAAATAAAGCAGAGAGCATGTAGTAAAATATCAACACTTATTCTGTGTTTTTCTGATGTGGACACTATTCTGCACAAAAGCTCTCCTTATGCTGTCCAGAATACATTCAAAACAGACCAAAATTAATCATTTAATAGGTGGTCTGCACTGGGATAAGACCACCTATCTAGGACCTTGCAGATCTAGGACGTTTCCATCACTACTTGGACTGTTCCATCACAGAAGACTACCAGAAGATTTTTTCTCTCTTATTCTCCTTACACACCGTGTTTTGTAAGGAAGAGGTCTCTGAATTTTTACTCAGGTGCACTTGAAAGGAGAATCAGATACCACTAGTTACTCAAAGGTGTTACTAAAACAAGTCTCAAAATCTCAGTGTAACTCCTGCACAAAATCTCTTATGAGAATGCAGCCTCTATGAGCCCAGGCTGAATTGTAATCAAGATGAGAGCAATGTTGTAAGTCAGCAGAAACAAGGGGTAAAAGCCACTGTTATTGCTATTCCACATCAATATCAGGGACTCTGCTCCAGGGATCATGTATTGTCCCTTTCCCTGAGTAAACATGGAACGATGTTGGTCCTACAGGGCAGAGGATCATAGCCTGACTTGCTTTTCTCAGGCACTGCATTTGATGGGTGATGGATAATCAGGAGGGAAAGCAATTGGAATGGTATTCAGTTGTGTGTAGGAGAACTGGACTTCTCTCACCATCAGCCCTTCCAGTGCCTGCGCACCCTGTGCTTGAGCTGGGTTGAATCATCCTGACTCAAGGGCAGCAAGTACTCACTTCACACATTTCAATACATGGCCCAGAATACTAAAGCACGAAGAATAAAAGTAGTAACTTTCCACAGCTTTCGAGGGAATGGTGCTGTTGGTAGCAGAGTAGGCTAACAGCAACAGGAGAAAAAAAAGAACAAGGGCAGAATGCGCTATTCCCACAGATAATTTGATCACATCCCAGGAGCACAGAGTGCTTGATGTTACCCCAGGTTTTGACAGGGTTTTTTTGGCATTCCTGGAGGAGACAGCGTAGTGAGTCATGACTCACACCACCTGCTCACCTGAAAACTGCCGCAGCCTGCCACAAGGTTTAAAATCAATAAGTGTTTGTGTCTTTAGGTCACAAACATTTTCTGTATAATTTACATAAAGAGTCTGCAACAGAGGAAAAAAGAAAAATGCCTATTTTCTCAAGTTATTGTAAAAAAAATTTGAACAATCAAGAGGTCTTTCACCTGTTAAAATGCACAGAAAATGTAGAAGTTATTTTTTTTTTACTTGCAGAGATCACGCTGGGTCTGGAATTTAAGATACAGATTGATTGATCTCTTTAATCTAATATTTGTTCATGGGGAGGCTGTTATCTTTATTGTGGTGACATCTGCTAGTGTCGTTATAGTTAAAGGCTTACTGTATTTCTATTATAAATGCCAGGTTGGGGTTTAATATATCAGCAGGATTGTACTGCGCTGGGCTAAACACTGGCCTGTGAGTTGTCAATCCTAAGGCACACAGGCAATTTTTTTAAACCCAAATCTGATTCTTCTTTCTCTAATATAAGTGCTAAAATACTGAGGGAGTGAAAAACAGTCGAAGCAGCATGGATTTCACTAAGCAGCTGATAGAGTCTCACTCTCAAAGCTTTATATTCAATACAAATTAAAATCAACGTGTAAAAATGTTGTCACCTGCCTTGACAAACAGGCCAAAAAACACCCAGAGATGTAGTTTCAAGTGATGTGACATATCTCATGCTCTACTGAGGCCAGTTTGAGCCACCCTGCTAATACAAAACCGTCTGAAAGCCAGCAGAGCTCGCTGCTTTAGGAGCACTCTGCATAAGGGAATGCTCCAGAGGCACAGGTGGCTGCCTCATATGCACTAACTGCTGGTAGAGGGGTAAGCAACAGTCAGGAAAAAAGGAGTGAACGTCCCTGTTTGTTGAAGTGGGTAAAACGTTTGTTGTGCAGTTTAATTTGCTACAAATGGCACCACCAAGGGTAATGCAGTGTGGCTCGGAGCAGAGCGGTGTCAGCCGGGGCATTTCTGGGCATTGGCTGAGAGTGTAAATGGGGGCTGACCCAGGGCTGCTCTCCCCTCTGTGAGAAACTACAGCAGCAGTTAATTTCGTGTCACATGAGGGTAACAAAGGCACTCTGAGGCTAATTTAGTGCATCTTTCTAACAAGAGGAATAATTTATTCTAACAAATCGCCACATTGGCATGGAAAATACTACTTCCAGGACAAGATCTAGATTTCTTCGTCTTCTCCATTTTCCTCTTTAACTTTAATTTTCTAAGTTTCTTTCCACTCCCATATCAGTTTTCACAGCTCCACTACGTGTGTTTCCACTGTCTCACTCCATTTCTGCACAGCCCACTATCCTCTGTCTTTTTACAGAGATGAGCAGGTCTCGAATATGATAATATGCCACATGGTAAGAAATTCTCTCTAAAAAGCTGGCACCTACATTCTGAGTAGAAATCACGTGTGCTTATCTCACTTTCATACACAGTGTGGGTGCTGCTGTGTGTGTGCCCACACAGATTCCTTGGGCTAATATCCAAAACTTACCCCCTCCCTCGGATCTTCCTCTATTTTTAACTCAGACACACCAAATACAGACCTGAGCCTGAGGTTTCCCCTAAACTGGCTACTTCTAAGGATCACTCCCCAAACTCCTCTCCATAGGCCTCCTCTTGTCTTGGCACCTGAACTGGGTGCTCAGGAGACCTGCCTGATCTTCTGTCAGGATGAGTCAGACACGGGACTTTATCACCATGCAGGTCCTAGCACACCATTTGCCTTTGTACGTGTATCTGCAATTAAATACATCCATTTTACATTCAAAACACACAAAACTGGGGAACAGAGCGACACCATCTCTGCAGAAAAATGTCATCCTCCTTCATCACCCCTACAGCACAACTCAACATTTCTCCGTAAAGGGTGGATGAAATGGGAAAATATCCCACTCTATACTATCTATTCTCTTGTTCTACCTCCAAATGAAATAACATATTCTTCCCTGTCATTTTTATGGTTTTATATATACGCTCACACGTTGGTCACACGCCTGCGTTTTTTATGTTCCAACTGACAAACTAGCTTTTTACATGCCTTTTACCTTGTTCTCTATCTTCAGATTCTTCATGTAATTTCTACTTCTCCAGGAACTTCACCAATTCATCACAGTGAACATGGTTATTTTTTAATTGCTATCCATACTGTAGTAAATATAAATGACAAAAATCATCAAACATATGTTGCCTAAGTTGTATAAATATGCATATATGTTAAAGATGTGGTAGCAGGCAGGTGCACAGGAAATCTTCATAAAGTTAACAGCTACTGCAGCAATAATAAACTGATGTTACCCTTTCAAATGCTAGTCAGGATTTTGCAAGCATTAGCCACCACCGTGTGATTTGAGCAGTGCCACTAATACAGATACAGTCAAGCTGGCAACTACTCTCTCCCCCCGGCCCCAGTCTCTCCCTTTTTCCTCACAAAGAAATAGAATGAGTTTATTAAAGTATAGATGCCATTTTCATCTCGCGACGTTAACTGTGTTGTCTGTATCCCAAAGGTACTGAGCCAGTCAACGCAAACAGCTGTGCCACCTACTTGCAACAGTTGTACACCCACCACAAAGCACGGGTAGGAGGAGCAGGTTAGAGCAAGCCGTAAAGCTGCTGGTGTACCTCACTTTGCAGTTTACCCACTAGCTCGAGGGAAATTTCATCCCTTTTGGAGAATAGGCATTGTATGTAGAGCTCCTAGCAGAGAGTATTCTCTTGCTCTCATCTCCTATAAACCACCTACTGCATTTTTATGTTCTACAATCACATACACCAAAACAGTGTTTAGCAAATTAACACCAAGCTAAATAAAAGGCATATCAACCAGCTTAGCAGGCAGCTTTTAGATGCTGCTCTGCTGAAGATGTTGGGTGATCAGTAGGCTGAGAGCAGCATTTCCCTCATATTCTCATTATTTGACTTCAGTTCAACTAGATGACTTTCACAGAAAAATTAATTATTTTCACAACTTTTATCAGTAGCCCTGATTACTGCAAAATGAAGGAATAAGGCAAGCTGATAGAGGAAGACACTGATTCAGCACACCTCCAATGGCAGCTACACAGGCAGGATTTCCATGCAAATCTCGCAGTATGACAAAAGTACCCTTTCACTCCATCCCGTCGTGAGGAGAAACCCTGGCTGCAGAAACTCTGCACAACCACAGATGAGTGCATTTCATGCTTGTGCATGCACATATGTGTGTGCTGGGGAGGGAGGGGGAAACACGTGTGGCTGTCTCTGTGCAAGTGCAGTGGATTTTTGATCCCCGCAGCAGATAGATGTGTGCGGTTTGATTTCTGTGAGAGTCAGTGGAAAAACATCTCCCTTTCCCACCTCAGGGCTTAACTCTTGCTCATGGCAGGCCAGATACAATGTATGTGTTCAGCAGTGTTTGTGTCAGAGATGAGATATGACAAAATGGAAAGAAATAAAAGAAATAGCACATGTATCTGCATGCAAGAATAGTCAGGCGAGTACTTCTACAGGCGCTGCTACCTCTAACACTTGCAGCTTCTCACAAAACAATATACTAACCAAGACCCCCTGACATCATCATTACATTAACATCCACAGCATAAACAAAACACCTGCAGTTTTCCAATGTGGTGATTATTTGAGGATGATCTATGTATCAGTGAATGTCTAGACCTTGTAATCCTGATCCTCTGATACAATAAAAGGAGCACAATCAGTACTAAGTGTTCATTTAGAAAAAGAAATACTTTTAACTACAGCACAATTAGTTGTGGGTTTCTTTCTGCCTCTTCAACATAATTAACTAGGGCTTTATCTTACCATTATCCTTCTATGCACTAGGGATTCAATCTAGGAACTTTTTTCCTCAAAGGACTCTAATATACTCTTATCTTTTTATATTAATTGAGTTATCTTAGACTGTCACAGAGGTAGCAGCTGAAATAGAGATGCAAAAAGAAAACTTCAGTCACTTCTGAGTCCATTTGAACCCAAAGAACTTCAGCTAGGGAAGTGTTTTGTCACCCAGTTCAAACTTTTCTGGGGTCTGGTTTCCCTGTCCCTGGAGTGTGGGCAGGGAAATCCCACCGATCAGAACAGCTCCATTATCCCACCCAAATCACATTAGAGTTAATAATAAAATGGCTGTCTCTCTTTTTCTTGTGAGCACTGATGACCATTTCTGATCTTCTGGGAAGTCATTTCCAGAAAACCTCACAGGCATATGACAGTGCACAACATTGCTGTAGCAGGAACCCCTACATAGACTAAAAAGTGAGACTAAAAACACGCATGGACCATATAACTAAATCCCAGGATGCTTTATTTCTGTCTTGTCTGCACCATGCTGTGAGCTGCCGTCAGTATATGCTTTCCCAAAGCTATATGTATTCAGATTTCTCACTGTCAAGGAAATTATTGTTGCCAAATTCCACTCCGCACACCCCCAAAAGTTACTGCTTAGTGAAAAAATTATTGCCATTCACATGAAACTAATATTTACATTATTTTGTTCAATGCAATGGTGGAAAAGGATGATAAGTTGAAAAGCAGAAAAATGGGTATTGCAGCATTCAGGGGTGCAGCAATATATACCCTTAGCAAAAACAAAAGAGCAAAACCCCTAACGAAAGGAAGGGGTCTGAACAAATGGTCATGTTCACTTCAGAAATACCTGCAGTGCTTTTTTTTACCATGACTTTCTGAGGCTGGCTCCTTGAAGCATCAGCCTTCCTAGACTGCTGATATGTAGCTGCTATGATGTTATGTAATAATCACACAAGGAGCTATTTAAATTGGCAAAGGCCAAGACATTCAAGAGGACCAAAACTCCTGTCTAATTTACAAACAAACAAGGAAAAAAAATGTCTAGCCGTTGCGTTTCCAGAAGTTCACTGCCCTTTCACTGCAGTAAAGGACTGAGGAAATAAACTGGGGCATATAAAGTCAGATCCATCCCCCTGTCCTTCCTCCGTGCTTGGGGAAATACAGCTGAGTCTCCTCAATGAAGTCAGAATAATTTACATATCTATTATTCTAAGTCTAGAATGAGTATATAAAATAGGTTCATTATAGCTCTAAATACCTTCTTCACAGGTATCATCACCAGGGAGAGATGAATCCCTGATGCCCAGAAAGGGATACTGGAGAAACAACTATGAGTTTTCGACTCCCAAAATATCTTAATGACCTACCTCAAGGCAAATGGTCCTTCTGCCATACCGAACACTGTGGTTTGTGACTGATCCGAAACCAAGTTGTGTTTGCCATCTTATCAAACACACCAGAAGCCCCAGAGGGTCTCAGTCCAGCTGCTAACCCCTCTTGCCTTGCTGGTGGACTGTTGTGTCTCACACAAGCCAGGTAGGAGATTCATAAGAGGGGTAGAAAACAAAGGGTTACTGTTGACCCTGAACATTCCATAACTGAGATCAGATTGGAGTACCCATAAAATACTAATTCCCAATATAAGCATTCATTTCAGTACTGAGGATCACGTTGTCCAGTCCAAGTCCCTGGGCAAAGGTTTTTAAGTTTTAGATGCAGATTACAGAGAGCTTTTCCTTGACTGGACAGAGGTAAACCTAAATATCAGCTCATATATACACATATCAGTAAGTGAAATTTTGTAGGAGAGGGATGTGCAGGGAGTCACTGGGAACCACTGACCTCAGCAGTACTCTTTCAGGATACTTCCCTGTGCTCTTCCTATATAGCTCCCTCTTTCTCCTTTTTAAGGGAATGAATTGACTCCAAAACAATACATGCAAATTGGAAGTTCAAGTAGCAAGACCAAGTAGTCCCAATTAATTCATTTGTTTATGATCTAGAAACAAACAAAAAAATCCAAGCCATTGCCTTAAAGATAAAGAAAAGCTTATTTTTCCATTTGGGTATGCTTGAAAGAAATATGAGATGGACTTAGACAAATGGACTAGCTCCAAATAATAAAGTACCAGTTTAAGAAAAATGCACAGACCAAGATTACAGCAAATTATACACTCCTGCACCTAAGCAGCATTCACACTCTTGAATTAGAAATATACATGCTTAACTCCAAGGATCAGCATAAAGCCCTTAGCCTGTAACAACATTTCCTTAGCAAAGAAAACTGTATTTTTCACTTGTTTTCTCTGTAAATGGCCTTACATTACTTATTAAATTTTCTGGGGAAAAAATAAAAACTGTGACTGTGACTGACAGTGAATGCAGTTTCTGCTTGAAACAGAGAAGAAAATTATAGCAATCGCAAGTGACCTGTTCTGTGAGAAACAATTAGGCAAGCTGAAGTATAGATACCATGATGTACTCAGCCTGTAGTCCTAGAAACAAGGTATTTCTGGGCCATGCTAGATGGGAACATTAGTACATAAAACATATCATGACCTGAAAAGAGGCACTCGCCACATCCTTTTGGATCAAGCAGAGAGAGAAAAGGGCATAGCTATATCTCTATTCTCACCCATTAATCTGTCCACCCACTCCATGGATGTCAAGGAAATAAGGATCAGCCTGAGGGCCAAATTCTGGTTTCACTTACTTCTGCAGTCTGTCATCCAAATTTGGTGAATGCTTTGCTGATGTGACCAAATCAGTCCACAACACTTTTAATTTCTGCTGTTTCAAAATGCCAAGAATTTTTTCTTCACACTCATTAGTCTTTTTTTTTTTTTTTTTTTTTTTTTTTAAATCTGAGATTTGCCCAAAGGAAAAGACTTGTGAAAAACACTATACAGGCCAGGGCTTCTCCTTAGCCTTAGAAGCCCCTCTGGAAAGCTGTTAGCCTCTCAGAAAAGGAATATAACCAGCTGACTCCAAGTGCCACTTGATCAATAATGAGATATTCAGAAGGAGTCTTAATTTTATCTAACCGGAGGGATGAGACTATCATCTTCCCTGACAACCAAAAACTCAGCAGAGACCTCTTAAAGAGAATCATCTCCATTAAATTGTTGCCTGCTTGCAAGCAGTAGCAGTAGTGGCACTCACCAGCTTTCAGCAGGAAATGATTGGGGTAGAATGCAGCAGGTAAATTGATGCTTTGCAGGGGCATTGCACACATACCCGTGGCATTCTGTCATTGTGACACTCATCCATAGAGTCTGCAGGGACTTGCAATCTCTTCTCAGACTAGGCCTAAGGTGCTAGGATGCCCCAGAAGGTAAAGCATATATGTCCTGCAATAGTGTGTGTGTGTGTTTGTGTGTGCACATAGACAGCTTTCCACACATCGTGTTCCATGGGAGCATCACAATACCAGTGTAACATCTTTTAAATTCAACATTTAAATTAAATTGCAGTGTTGCAAAAGACCATTCACACTGCTGCAAAAACTCACTCTTTTAGAAATTTACACTATCATAACATTTTTATTACTCCCAATCAAGATTTTTGGGGAAGAACAAATATTTAAATGGCAGGTTGGTGACCTAAATATATAAATCTTCTTCATAAAAATATCTTGTCTTTTTGGAGACTGACACATTATCAGTAGTAAATTTCAATACTTAGTCAATACTAAATAACATAAACAACTCATAATTTCTTTATATAATTTCTTTCCAACTGTACAGCTCACAGATGAGAGAAATTAAATTCTTCTCAGGCAGATAGTATGATCTTCCCACGACTTAAAGAGGAAAAAAGAAAGACAAATTTATCTCCAAAGCTTTAGGTTTGTGCTTGCCAACACTGAGTTGGGTAATTGGTCTGAATAGACAGTGGAAAAGGAAAAAAAAAGAAAAAGAAAAAATAGGTCCAATAAAAAGAACTGTCTTTGATGTAATAGAACAAGAATCAGAACAGTAATCAAAGACAAGGAGTTTTAGGAATAATAAAAGGGAACAGTCTGACCTGCTAATAAATTAGGAGACTCTGAGGTGCACAGAATGTAAGAAAGATTACCTGCATAGGTAATAGTTAAAGACATATTATGAGCCAAGCAGATGATAATTCATTTTCTCTGTGATGTAACCCAACACTGTTTAGTCCCTTCTTAACAACCCTTCAATCATCTCTCGTTTCATTTAAGTCTAAATAACACTTCAGCCACCTCCTACAGGGGAGGACTTGCAGATTTCCCTCTGGAAATACATTTCTATAACCTCAGAGTGTCCAAAAACCCCCAATTTTTATTTTAACTTCTACAATGAGAAAGTATTTAAGTAAGACAGAATTATGAAACCAAGGTTGCACAACATGTCACTTGTTCTCAAAAAATTAATCCAATAGTGTTTGCAGTCATGTATTTGTGTACCTCGCATTAGGCCTCACCTTATGTTCTGTCTATATTTGGGCTGCAGCAGGTTTTCAAGTAACCTAAGTAAACTTTCGTTATAAAACGATTATTAGCATACATATGAATAACATTTTTCAGACAGATTCTATCATCCTGACTGAAACACTCAGTGGTATGAGTCTGAAATTAATACTTACTACAAAGTGACTCTCACCAACCCCAGGACTTCTTAGCCCAGATGTACATCTCTGCTTTGTAGATCAAGGTCATGTCCAAAGCAGGTAACTAAATCCCTCCCTCAGCTGAAATGATGAGTCCATTCTCCCAAATCTTATCCTGCACTCAAAATTGTCTGCATTTACAAGTCTCTAACCTGATGAGTTGACACAATTTCCATAGGTATTAGTCAATCTTTTCAAAGGACTTTTAGATACATAGCTGCATTGCACAAGTCAATAATTTTTTATGAAAGGTCCTCAGGCAAAATACTTAACTAGTCTGAAATGAGTTTTGACTTAGTAGCCTGCAAGTTATGTCAGGCAAGACCAGGAAAGGGCTATATTTTCAGAGCAAATACAATTCACAGTGAATCAAAAAGCTTGCTAAAGACTATAGAAACGTTTGGAGACCATGGAGATGCAATCTCACTCATATTCTATCGTAATGTCAACATAAAAGTTCTTGCCTCAATTCAGTTCCACCATGATGAATAGCATGTGGCTTCATTGCATTATGAGACTTAAAACCTGTTGGTCTCAATTTAAATTGAGATGATAGCTAAGCACATCTACTTTCAGTATGAACCAATCAAAAAAAGATGTGGTTTTCCATAGAAACATCTCTACCAATAGTTTATATATGCTGAAGTAGCCAATTACATCTTGGCACACTCAAAAATACATAGCAACAGCAATGACAGCATGGCAACAGCAGCTGCTGCACAACGGAAAAATTAGAAAATTACTCTTTAGAAAAAAATATATTCTGTTAATTCACTTTGTTTACATTTTCTTTCATGAAATAGTTTTGGAAAACACTGTATGTGTAGCTAACTTCTTGTGTACCTCATTACTGGATGGGTGAATTAAGATTATTAACAAAAATATTCCTTGTTGTCAAAGTTGCCTTCCACTGTGGGTATAATTCTGCACGTGGCAAATCATTCAGAAAGTATGGGAGTTTCATATTAGTTCCTCCCAGTTGAAGGTATACCAATGGGCATGAAATGAGTTCACTTTTCATAGCCAGAATGTTGACTTTGGTGTGACAGGACAACCACCCCAAGCCCTGGGGCCTTACCTGACAGCCCAGGAATGGCCTGGCCATGGTGGAAAGGCTGATTCTTCCCTCAGGCAAAGCCATCATATTTTCTCTTCATAGAGTATGACATTTGCCATATGATCAGATGTATTTACATGAGTATGCACTTAAAAATACATAAAGGGAGGACGGGGATTTTAAATAGCCATGGTGGAAATACCGGGTTTTTTTAAATTGTTAAGGTCCAGCTCCTGCCTCCGCAAGCATATGTTTCACTTCCACTCTCCCCTTCCCAGAGGAATGTCCCACTTTTATTGTGGGACAGCACCCACAAGAGTGGTTACACTGTGCTTGATTTATACTGTGTCAGTGACGATATAGCAGGGAACAAGCAAAGGGCTGTCAGTACTTTCTCGGCGGGGCGTGAACGTGTATGACCCTATCAAAGTGCCACCTGTGTGTAAAACAGAGCTGCACAACATGGCAGTTCACAACACACGTTTTTGAAGGGAGGTGATGGGAAGGCAAAAAAACCCTGTGCAAGAAATCCAGTAATTATGTTCACAGTGGCAGTGTCATATGTCTAAATAGTATTTTTTGTGTTTTATCTGTTTGTAGATTTGTATCATATTCCCCTGGGATATGAAATAAACTGTTTGTGCCTCTATAGGATGAAGCAGTTTCCCTAGTCTAAATCCTGCCATTCTGTAGCTATTAGCATCTGCAAAGTTAATATACTCTCAGCTAAGGTACAAATAGATTTTGATAGTCACTACATTTGAGTTGGTCAGATGGAGTATAGTTATGTAAATCATTTGTGAGTATGGATTCCAACACCACCAGATAGAGAATTTCAGCTTTACTTTGTTCATTCTAGTCATTTAAGACTCAGTTTTGAGGCTTAATGTTTGTTTTGCAGTTGTTTTGCATTGTTTCTGTGCAAGCCTACATTCTGGAAGGACACGTGAGACCATGTTCCCTTCCTGACTGCCCTGCAGATCCCAGAGAATCTGCCCAACATTGTTAAAAGATCAGGGTTTGAAAGCGAAATATATTTTCTTTTACTTGCATTAAACCATCATTAGATAGAGCAATGAAGTGTTTTTTTCAAATTTTCTCATCTACTTCATTCATCTGCTTGGCCCAGAAAGTGGACTCCAGATGAGATGAAGGTTAATCTGTCCAGGGCAGCCTTTTCCTCTGTCCTCTTGTCCCTGCTCAATAGATGGCTTGGAGAGTTTTGAATGTTACTTTTGAATCCACCCACATAAAAAGCTGCTCTCTAAAATAACCTTTGAACATGACTGAGGGAAGACAGTACTTTCTGAAGTACTGCTTATTTTACTGCTTTTACATGTTATTTATATGCTTCATCTTCCACTTCTCCTGCTCTTATCCCATTGACCAGGTTCATACCGGTCATGGCTATGATAAAAATCATTATTATCAGTTATAGTTGCTCTACTTCATTTTAGATAACACTTCTCTTGGATGAGAATGGAAGAGTATGTACTGCTGCTAGTAGCTCTTATCGTTTCTCAAACTGTCAGTGAACAGCCATTATTGTTCTTCCATTCTCCTCCTATTGTGAGAACAGTTAGTTATCCTACTTCTCATAAAGCTTCTGGTTTGCAAATTAGCTTCCTATGTAATACTTTTTTATTTAAATCTGGAAACCTTCACCCTTCATCCCCTAGTTGCATATGGGGAAAATTAGTCACCAAATGGAAATGTGACTGAGACTTGAATATGAAATGTATACATTATAGAAAAAATATATCTCTACCTTCCTAAGTAGGATTCAGAGCTGGCATATTTTGAATTTCAGCATAACAGGTACTTTCTCATCACTTTTTTCTGTTAGTTCTTGGCTGAAATCATCAAGCATCAGAGTACAGCTTTCTATTCAGTATGTTGAATATGACCTCATGCAACCTCTCGCTATCCCAGGAGAAGAACAAGAAACTTTCTGGCAAAGTACATAATTCCTTGAGTTTTAGGGGCAAAGACTCATGTAACAGCAACATCTGATGGAAAGATTGGAAGAATAAGATTGAGCCACTGTCTTCAGCTCCTTCATACACTTTGAGTAAATTCCCAGAGCTTCCTACATGCTTCATCTCTCAAGTCAATGCCTCAGGTGGAAGGGGTGCACTTGGCATCATCTTATGTAAGAATCAATTCCTGGTAAGATGTGAAACTCAGGATTTTGGTTTCTCTGTTTTAAGTTGGCCCTGTCATGTAGGTGATCATTGTCTATGTGTGGGAGAAGCATAAGTATCTGCAAGCATAGCATCACAACAAAAACACTGAGTGAAATGAAATAGCACCTTAGTTATTCATTACCCCATAGAATTACTAAGAAAAATGTCACAGTAGAAACTCTGCTTATCAGAATAAGTGATAGCAAAACTGTATCTAGGGGATCATGCTCTGGTTTAGGAATGCAGTCAATACACATGGTGATGTATAAGATATGTGGAGGTGTCTAGTGAGTTGACCATGGCTGGATGCCAGGTGCCTACCAAGCTGCTCTGTCACTCCCCTTCCCAGCAGGACAGGAGAGAGAAAATAAGATGGGAAACAACTAGTAGGTTGACATAAAGCAGTTTACTAAAGAAAAAAAATTCCCAAATTGGGAAAAAATTAATCTCTACTTCCTATTAGTAAGCAATATTCAGCCATTTCCTGGGAAGCATGGCTTCAACATGATATGCAGTTTCTTTGGAAGGTAACATTTTAAAATAACAAATGCCCCTAGTTCATCCTCCCTCTCATAGCTTTTATATCTGAGCTGATGTCACATGGAATTGAATATCCCTTTCATTAATTTAGGTCAGCTGGCTTAATTGTGCCCCCTCTCAGGGCCTTGCCCACTCCTGAACATTAGAGAGACAGTGTTGATGCTGTGCCAGTGCTGCTCAGCAGTAGCCAAAATACTGGTGTGTTATCAACACCCTTCTAGCCATCAATGCAAAGCACAGCACTGTGGGGGCTGCCATGGGAAAAGGAACTCCATCTCAGCCAGACCCCATGCAAGTTGCCAGAGCAGTTCTACACCGTGTGAAACACAAGTTACAGGGAATCTCCGAGAGCCAGGTTTGGTTGGGAGAAGAGTGATGGATGTTATCTACAGATGCAGCTGCTGATGGCAGCTAAATCACTCTGTAATTTATAATTTTATGCAATTAAGAATATAAGAATCTCCCACATCAAGCTATTCTATCTTATACTTCCACTGAAGCCCTTCTCTGGCTTTGTTCTCCCGTGTAGCTCTCTTGCTTGACACAAACAGTGGGCCAGAAACATGGGCATTGATGCTCTTGTCCTTTCTCCTCTGTACCATACCCCCAGTGTGGACCTGCACGTGCAACACAGCACTCAGGTTGCTTCTAAAGCAGCTCTTTTTCTGTACTTCTCCTCTGAAGTGACACTTGTCTCTGTCTACTCTTCAAGGTGCTGCCCGTTTGCAAGAACTGACACACTTTCCCACTCTGTCACTGGGAGAACGTTTATGAGTGCCAGGGCGGGCCACCCACTTGATAAAAGTGGTCGTGATACTAAAATTATCGAGAGCCAACTGTCTCTTCCTCCTCTTCATACAGATAACAATCCTTCAGTGTGCAAGATCCCAGTAGTCTTTAACAGATAGGAAAAGGTGCATGACAGTGTCATATCTAAGCAGAGCAGAGGGGAATAAGAAAGTGGTACAAGATCAAAGGGAAAATACAAGTACTGCGAGTGGTCTCAAGGGTATCCCCTGGGACAAGGGGAAAGAAATGATGCAATAGGAGCAACTGAAAGACATGGGTGTTCTCATAGAGGACCCATTACACCAAAGTGGTTTGCTTTAATCTAAACTATTTGGCAAAAGCAGGTAGCACCTGTGTGCCAGATACATAAAGAATCGTGTAATCTGCTCATGATCTATCTGCAGGCTGCACTAACTGTCAGTCGCTTGATCTGAACGAGCCTAGAGTGGGGAGACAGGGAAAAAAGGAAGAACAACTAACTAACTAACTGTAGCACAAGCCTGGAAAGCTTTCTTAATTGCCTCAGCTCTTATTTTTCTTTCTTTCACTGAATGGCAGTTTTGACCCCACAGAATCATTTTCTTTTTAGATCAGGCTTCAAATACTGAAGATTTAAGGCACACTTTTTTAAACCAACAAGCTAAATTATCCATCTGGTTGTCTAATATATTTTCATGGTAGCTTTAGGTCCTAGCAAATTGGGTATTTCAGTACCTGGACGTCTTCAGTATACCAGAACATAATGACAATGAACACATACATTGGTGCAAAAAGGGAGGGGGGCTGTATTTCTGTATAAGTATGATAATACATTCTGACACCATAAGAGCAGTATTTTCTGTCAATCAGCTTGAATTCTCTGTAAGTCTCAGACATATAAGTCACATTGAGAGGGTTATGCATTTCACAAGTGGATTTATATATAAATACTTTCTCTGGCTCCAGTTCAACACAACAAAAGAAGTCAAACATTAGTCTGTATTTGTATTTCTTCACTGAAATGTTTTGACATAAACTGCACACAATCCTAGCTGAAAAGTGCCATACAGTTTGGAAGAAACTGCTGTGAACACCTCTATTGTTCACAAAATGCCAAAGTTTTTACTTCTTAGAAACTTAAAGGCCTCATTTCCACAGCTCCATCAGCACTTTTGTTCTAAAGAGCACACAGTTCTGTATACAGCCTTCTCCTTCCTTTCCTAGGTTTCTTTCCCTTGTAAGTAGATTCAGAAACCTACTAACACCACAGAGAGCTACAAAAATGACATCTGACCTTCGCCAAAACAATGAAACATCTACTACAAAATGGTGGCTGTTTTCTATTCAGTTGTGAGGCAAATATCTATTTTTGCACTGTATTAAATACATCACTGTCACTCTACAGTATCCACTCACATCTGTTTACAGTGGATAACAACTTCTTGAGTCAAACTGATCAGGTACACTGCTTAATTCTAGAATAACTCAAGGAAAGTAGAGTTATTCTGGATTTACCCCTGAATTCCCCTGTTCCCCTGATGTGTAATGGAAGGGATCACAGCCAGTACCTAAAACTCACACGGTTTGGGTACAGCTCTGCAAGATGGTAAGAGATGAGCACTGGAGTGGCTGCAGTGTGATAGCCACCTTCACCACATCCAGAATAATCAACAGACTTTCCTAAAAAGCACCAGCTAGCAGAGTCCCAAGGGTCTGCTAAGCTGGTCAAGCATTACTGCATCACACTGGTCATCTGACTACTCTCTTTTCCTCTAAGATTCCCCTAACATTCAGTCAACACTCACCCAGCATTCATTCCTTCATCCCCGCCCTTCCTGATCCTCCTTGTAGCCTGTCTAGCTACCACAGAACAGCAAAATTCGCTAAAAGAGCAGAAAATCTTAAGGTTTCAAATTCCACTTATAGGAAAATATAGGTGCATAGTCCTGAGACAGATTGTTCCATTTCAAAGGGTTCATTTTATGAAATCATACTGAGTAGCACAGTGTATTCTATTCACTGGCTTAAACTCACCCTAAGTATTCTCTATGAAAATGTGTTGGTTTCATTAGACATCCAATGCTGTCTTTAGTTCAATGAGTTTAATTATGAGAAAGAAAGAAAAAAAAATTCAAGCAATATGTAGATGAACCTGGACTGAAATACGTTGGGTTTCGAAAACAAAGCATTGGTTTCAATGAAAAACTACTGGTGTAAGTGAAAATATTATGCCTTGAAAGGAAATCTATTCATTTCCATAAAAATTTAGTGACTTGAGTATGCATGGATTGGTTCCACTACAGATATATTGGATTCAATGACACTGTATTAGTTTCAAAGCATATTTATCCATGCAGTAAAAATGTATAGGTTATGAGAATTAAAGAGGCGTGATGATGGCTGCCCTGAAGACTAATCTAAAATACAATTTCTATTAAAATTGATCAAATTGGACTTAACAATGATACATCCAAAAACCCTAAATAAATTTTATTGTACTATATCACTTGAAGCATTTAAGTCCTTTTGTATCACTTTGGTATAATCTGATCCTTCCAGGTTTGAAGGGGCTGCATCCCTTCCTCTTTTCCACAGAATGCAACCTTAAGAAATTAAAGTTTATTCTCCATAAGCAAACTATCTTTTTTCTCTGATCTCTAAGGATGAAAATGCAGCTTGTCCCATAGGCCAGGTAGTTGGTAGTATAACATTGACTCTTTTCAGACTGTGTGTGGAGCCCTAGAGGTGCTGCCTGGGAGCAGAAGCAGTCCTGTAGACCACAGACCTAAGGTCAGTAATCCTCACATTCAAGTCCAACAGTATCTCCATGCCTGTGCTTCTTTCTTGCTGGCTCCAGGTGCCTCCTTAGGGCATTGTTCAGGCTCTCTGAATCACCTTTCAAAGACCACCTGACTTCCTCCTGTGGTTAGATATGGAAACAGATATGGAGTTCTGGCTGTTGGAATAAGTGCTCAACTCAGGCAAAGTAGCATACCCGTGAAGCCATTTCTTTGCTTCGGCCTGCACATTAATTTTCAGTTTAAAAATTATAGGCCATACTGAAATGCTTTGTGGCTCATGTGAAGCCTAAAAACTTAGGCATTAACTCCCCCTACTACATTTATTGTCAGAAAACACAGTGTTTAATAAATGCACAATTAATTGAGAGGTGTTCCAGCTTGATCTGCTGTTGCACAATAGGACTCTGGCTACACCGCTGTTATAAGTAATATTCTGTAGACACAACATTTGGAACCACTCAGGCTTCTGTGGCTGTTCCTATTGTAAAGAGGCATCCTGAGTGATTCTAAAAGCCCAGGTATTTGTTTTGATTTGTCTATAAAATTGTATCAGTAACTTTATTATTTAGTTTGTCCTGCTGACAAACACAGCTACCCACTCATGCTAAAGAATGTACATAATACAGAGGCTGTTAAGTGCCTGTACTATTTTTATAAGAAAAAACATCAATAAGCACTTGACTTTGAAGTTTTTACCATCCATTTTCCAGAATGACTGTGAATGATAAAAGAAAGCAGTCTTCAACTTCCCTCTTTGTGGTACACAATAAAGCTCTATTTACCATGCAATTCTTCATGATGGGACCCTAGCTTTTCCCTACACACTCTCATTTCCTCAAACAACACAGGCAAATTAATTTTTTTTCTTAAATCCTGACTTGCCTGTTCCAGTTAAATGCCAGTGGCACCCAATATTTTGAAGTTATGGTATAATAAATATCCTGGGTTCAAATCCTAAATCTAGACTTTCAGAATAAATAAATGATACATCAAATTGTAGGATCAGTATCCACAGGGTTCTGATAAGCCACAGTTTAATTGTCTCAGGAAAGAATATTCTTATGTTGACATGGCCTATTTTTCACTGTCACGTTATAAATTAAAAGTCTGTTGCAACTCCTTGGAACATAATCCATTGTTTTCATCAGAACTCCAAGTTAAGTGTACACTATAAAGTTTAAGTCTTTATTTAAAGTCTAAAAAGTATCATATTTGAAGACAATTACCATTCTGCGGTATAAAATGTGTTGCATCAATTACTCTCTCTCTCAGAATAAACTTTTTAAAGTGTTATGTCCATTAACATCATTCAGGCCTTCTAATTGCACCTTCCATACCTCCAGGGTTCCAAGACAAAAAGGATTTTCCTAAATATGCACAATATGGTGAGTTATGCCTTGTTTCTAAGTCTTCTCTCTAAATTCTTCATCTTTTTTATATCAATATAAAGACAGTTGGTTTGGCATGCAGCAGAATTCCTCTGATTCCTTCTACGTTTCATTCAACTTTTGCTACTTCCTTTTGATTATTTTGAACTGTTATATTATCAAAGTTAAAACACCCCATATTCCACTACATACAAGACACTATTTGCTCAAAGGAAATTAGAATCTGTGGTCCTGGTTGTGCAAATATTTACACAGAGGAGTAATGGCACGACTTAAATAGTTCAACCAAATTTCTTATGAACATGTTGATAGTTCAGGTATAAGTGTTGACAGTAAACACTGTCCTTAAATGCATAATCTGAAGCAGATGGAAGGAGGGTCTGGGCTCTGTGAGAGGAAAGCTCTCTATTCCTGCTTCCCCAGGTGAATACACTGAATGGAGGCAAGGCGTAGGACTTGAAGGACAATAAAGTTTGACAGTACATGTTCCTGCTGTTTTCATATGGCTTAAGCCCTGGGCAGGTCAAATTGTTTTGTACTCACTCCCTTGGCTGTTTCCACAATCACATTCATCCTGCAGTACTCACTTTACATGTTTATTACATATATTTTAGAATTCATTCTGTTCTGTGTATGCACTTGGATGTCTCCTGACTACTAATTTTTAAGCATCTAACCATCTCAATTAGTAGACAGTCAAACATTTTAAAAATATTTCTGACTTCTTTAACATATTTTGTTACGTTTATCCAAAATATGGGCAGCATCTGACTGAATAAACCCTATCCAGTACTAAGGCAGCAGATATAGGGCAGCATAAATATCTTCATAGCCTGTCCCAGGACCCCCTCCACCACTGGGATCTATGTGCTATGCAACCATCAGATAAGCAAGTCCAAATGCATTCATATCCTACCGTAAAGGAGGAAAAAGATCAGAGCAGTACAGCCCTTCAGGGCCTCCAACAGAGGCTCTTTGCTATCCCAGGCTGAAAGCCTTCTCACACTGATTTTTAAAAAGGGAATTGATAGCATGTAGGTTGACGGCCTCAAGTAAAGGACGAGGAGTGCACAAAACAAGGGTATCTCATGGGATAGCTACTACTAGCTTGCCTTTAATGTAGGGCAAAGTCCCGCTCTCAGTTAGGAGTGCACACACTTGGGATAATGCTACCACCTGTCATTTAGTAAATCCAGATTTACAAAGGTGTAAACAGGAGTAGAATTTGTTCCAGAATCTCTAGGCAAGCTGAGAAAGAGCCCTTCCAGAACACATATTTCAATATCATGCCTTAGGTAACAGCAAAATCACAGTCTTTATGTTTCTTTCATGAAGCATCAAGCTTCCATGCATCATATATCGTTATATTTCTTTAGCTACTTCATAGCCCTAAAAGAACTCTGGGTTGGGTGGATGGAGAAGTGGGATATTTTCTACATTTTTCAAGAATATACATTTTTCAAGTCTAAATAAAAAAAATGTATTCACTACTTAATTGGCTTTTGTCAGGAGACATTCTTCTTTCCAGCTCAGAGAGGTGTATTCTTTGATGTCTTCATTAAAAGATCTCACAATATTTTTCCTGAGAAATATATAAATATATATATAGATATATATATAGATATATATATAGATATATATAGATATATATATATATAAATGCTATGGTAAGCTTTTGTCTTCCCCTTTGATTGTTCCATGATGCCAAGAATGCCATTTTAAATGTGCGTTATTTTAACAGGGTTTATGTTAAGCAACAAGGTGGATATTATTCTTTAAATCTGAGTTTAAACAGTATGAAGAGTGGAGCCAATTGAAGTAAATCATAATTGCTAAACAGGATTAGTTTGCAACAGCTTCTTTAAAGTTTGCAAGAAAACATATACAAGAACAGATCCCTGAAGCAGAAATACATTTTATTTGTAGCTTCTAACCCAGGCCCACACTCTCCAAAGTGTCATGAATCATTGTAAGCAAAACAATAACTCTAGTGGTCTTACGTTTTCTCTCCGTGCAAATTATGTATGTTTCATGTGACATTACTTACTTCCTCAAGTAGCAAGTCTTTCCCTTCTGTTGGAAAGCCACCAGTGGTGATGTGCTATCAAAGTGAATTACCTTCTTACATGCCAGGAAATTAGGGCAATCCAGTGCCTTTCATCTAGCTCCTCTACACTGCCATCCTGCTCCCACAGGGTCTCCCATTCACTCTTCTCCTACTGATTTTATGGGAGCAATTGTATAGGAAGTAATTTCTCTGTGGCTTGAAAAATGCTTTTCAGGCTTGAAAAGAAGCCGTGTGACTTCATGTGTTATTTGTTCTTAGATAGCCAGTGAGCACCAGAAAGAGGATTCCCATCCAAGTTCCATGTAAGTGGGTAAAAAACTAAACATGATGAGTGAAACAAAGTAGAAAAAGGGTGGGCTATCAGATCCAAGCATATGTAGCTGCAGGGGCTTTTACTCCTTATTAAGCCAGGGTGCAGCTGTAGCCAGAGTCAGGACAGAAGATTCAGGTGGAGATCATGATGGGCTTTTTCATTCCCTTTGCAATTCTCATGATGCCAAATACTTGGATTATTACAGATGTAACAGATCTGTACAGGAGAACAATTTGATGTCTGAAAACTGTTAATCATATGATTGGTTAGTGAAGTTTAGCTGAAAGTAGTCTTGAGAGGAAACTGGCTAACAGTCTTTCCTGCCCTACTGTAAGTTATACTTTGGGTATAAAATACATGTCTTCAAAACGTGACAAGTGCTAAAGAACCCTGCGAATGAACAGTTAGGAGTATGCTCCAGTTCCCCATTGCCATATCATCTTCCTTCTCTTCCTCTCACTTCTATTTCTCCCCTGCCTACGCCAACACTTCATTTCTCTCTGATAATCTGGTCATGCCATGTACCCCTCTCACATAAGCCCACATCCATGCCTGTCTTCCCCTTTCATAACTCTTCACCTCCATGCCTCCCATCTCCCTTCTCCTTTCCATTCTGTCCATGATATTGCTGCTATCTTCCTCCTTGCTTCTTCTGTGTCTCTGAGTGACTTTAATCCCTCCATGACCTCTGCATTGCTTCTTGTGGGTTCACCTGACCTCCCAATAATTGCATACCCTTTTCTAGACATCCCCATAAATTTTGCCTTTTCCCCCATTTGAAAACCCAAGTTTGCCTCCCTCTGTACATATTTATTGAACTCCCAAATTCCCCAGATTTCCTCTTCCTACCCAGTCACTCTATACAGAATTAATGGGGGTTGCTTTCGATTACAGTATGTCTGAAAAAATCTCTATCTCGGGGAGACAAGGAACCAGAAGGACTGATTTCTTTGAGGCAAAGTTAATCTGATTAGATTGGAAAATGAGTGTCTAATGAAGAGCTAGATTCTATTATCTTACTTGTTAAGTTATTATTACTCCATAATAGGGCAGGTAAAAGAGATGCAAGCAGGTATTCTACAATTTCATACAAATCAGTGAGAGCTCATCCAGTAGGTACATCCATGAGTATATTTATGCATACAAAAGTTCTTTTGAACACTCTAAGTCTCACCTACATTTGATGCATACATCTGTAGCACACCTAAATAAAGGTGAAAACTGTGGTCTCAGTTTATGTGTGCTGCTGCAGTTTCTCAGGAAAAACTTTGGCATGCACTTCAGTGGAAGGTTGGGTCTTGCCTCTGTTTAAGTTAGTGGCCTTATTGAATCTGGAACAGCTGTATTGATATCTAACAGGATAATGATACCTGTGCTCTCCAGAAAAATTCAGATTGTGATCCCTCCATGACCCCAAGCCAGAATGGATGAAACAGTAAATTATGCTAATCTACTCATTGTCAGGTCCCCATCTGTTCTTTCCTTTCATTCAGGGCTCCATCCTCTCCAGAGTAAGCCCCACGTGAACATCTTTAACAAACACCTGGAGCTAAACCCACTGCAATGGCTTTGCACCCCCCTTCTCCAGAGTGAATATAGCTGAGGCATGAATGGCAGGGTTCTCTGCAGCTCGTCTTCCCCAGGATGTGGAAGAACATCTAGCAACACAATACATTAAATGGCATTTGATTGTATACAAAATTCAGTAATTTGCAAAGGGTCTCCCAGTCATTAGCAAGAATTAACGAGGTTCTACTGTAATAAAATCTTACTTCAAAATACAGAGTTTTACCGGAACATATGGGATTATAAAAGCAAATGTGCATCACACATAATCTTATGCCACATTATATAGCACATTTTTAAAAAGGAAACACCCACAGGTCTGAACAACTTTTATTTTTATGCAAATGCTCTATGCACACAGTGCTTACTTGTCACTTTTGTGTTGTATCACTGCAGTGCCAAAGGGAAGTATCACATCGCGCTTTGCCTAGCCTTTATCCATCTACCTTTGCAAACACTCTTTACCATTCATAGGCTAAAGGACTTCTGGCATCACAAAATCTGTTTTCTTTTCACATCCATCTTCTGTGACGTGCAGAAGGAAGCCCCTGCAAGAGCTTTGTAACCCAATCCTCCTTGAGAACTCAGTGCTCTGAGTACAGCTTATGCCCCATGCTTTTTATAATCATAACCATCATCTTTTTATTATGTCTTGGACTTGAAGAGTCCTGAAAGCAGATGTAACTCATGATGACCTGACTTCAATGGGAGAATGAACCAGGTGGCTAATTGTCTCTAAAACAAATACACTGATAATTAGCAGGAGAGCACAATGCAACAGAAGCCTAACCACCAACCTTTATTTAAGTTAAGCAAATGGGTGAGCAAATGATGCAGCTGCATCATACTTTGACAAGCTAATAAGGGACCCATACTTCATCTACTCAGTTATACTAGCCAAACCATGCCCTCAGGACCTGGTATCAATGATTTTGAAATGGTAGACTTGCAGAAAATGGAAAAAATATGTGCACAAAAGCTCTCCTACAACAGCTTCCCTTTCTGAGCAGGTCACTGCACTAGGATTTCTTCATGAGTATCTGCCTTCAATCCTCACCTTATGTCCCAAATAGAAATAACCTTGGTGGCCTCTTTTTGCTTTCCATTTGCCTATGTCACAAAACAAGCATATTGTCATCCTCTGCTGAGGCACAGTCAAGGAACAAATACCAAAAAGGCTGTCAGTGAAGCTGTATTACCTTGGCACTGCTGCGCAGAGGAGTTTACTTGCTGGTGGCTTTCAGACTGGATGGCTTTCGCTACCACTGCACATCCCCCACCTTCACAAGCACTAAACTTCAGCCCATTGATTCCATAAAAAGCAAGAAAAGAAAATGAGTGGAGATTGCTTTAAAGATATTAGCAACTCAGAGACTTTAATGTTAAAACACAGATTGCTTTGTAAATGGTGTCAAATAGCAGCCCAAAATATAGCACCATATAAAGTACCCAATGCAAACAACTCCACAGGTGTTGACAGAGAGGTGGAAATACAAACATTTCCAAGTTATTCCCATGTTCCTTGTCCTGATCAGACAATTCAGGCTTTTGTGGGATAGGAAGGAGATAACATTCTCACCCTTATTATTTTGTTTCAATATTTACTGTTGGTTATTCTTAAAAAAGGGATACAAAAAGCAGTGGTTGTCTGTTCATCTGGAAATGTTTTAAGTGCTAGAGAGGAAAAAAAATCAAAACCACCATTTACCCAGTGCTCTACTTTGAGAAAACTAATTTAGGCACCTTCCTTTAGGAGAACCTCTCACACAGGAGGGATTTTGTTCTAAAAGAGAACTAGAAAGCAGAACTAGAAATAAAGCAAGGGCCAAATATATCCGTGTTGTGCCAGTCTTACCTGTCCCCTACTTCTTCTCGGTACTGCAACACAGAAAAAAACACACTACTGACTACACCCACCTACTTCAGCAAATGTACTTGGCCCAAAAGTAGGTTTTGTCTAAGCCTATCAATCACACATCGCAAACCTTCTTACAAACGAGTCTTGACAGGTTTACACTGGCATAACACTGGGGCAAGAGAGTGGGGGAATTAACCTCTGCTCAGGGTCCAAAGTGAGCAAATCACAAAAATTAAGCAGACATCATAAATGGTGAAAAGTAGAATTTTCCACTAACATGTTTCTGACTTCCAGTTTTAATAGTCTAAGGAATTGTTATTAGAGTGATCAAAGGGAGAAATCACAAATGTGAGAAATATGACAGCCAAGCATCAAGCTAGTGTGGCAAAGGAGATTGCTTTCTCTCCATTTCCTCTTAAATACTGCTTTGGAACTTTATTTTGATGTAGATTTGACAAAACTTGCATTGCATTTCAGTTTCTGGTGCCTAGGTCTGCTGAAAGAAAAAGAATAAAGGGAAAATGAAGAGACTGTCAGAACAATAGCTGCTTTAAAAAACAAGACGTCTGCCAAGGCTTTAGGTTTAGAGAGTTTACTCTGACAAATAGAAAAAAAGTCTCTGGGAAAAATAACCTCTCGCCTACTTTTGCATCCCCTTAAGACTATTATAAGTCTATTCAATAAGCCTGAGGTACTTCTCTCTGAACTTTTAAAAATTAGCTGTGTTTTAATTGTTAAAGTAAAGATATATTGTTGTCTCTGGTTCTTCTGTTAATTAAGATTAATACAATAGCAGGTGAGTTTCCTTTTCTTTTTTTTTCTTCCATTAATTCATCTATCATTTCAATGTCATTTTTAAAGATATAAAACCTGACCCTTGCAAAATTCAGAACAAACTTAGCTTTTGTTGGGTGCTCATGTAACTTTCTGGAAATACTAACAAACGCATGAAAGAATACCAGTTGTTCACCTACTTTAAATATACCACTGTGAGATGAAGATACTTCCAATTCCTTCAACACTCTTTGTTTTACTGTGGTAAGCATTAGATTGTGGTGTTCTTGGAACACAAGTTTACTATGATTTGCCTAGAAAACTGCCTCAGTATTTCTGACTTCAACTTATATATTCTTTGAATTAATTGTTTTGCTGAATAAGTGGCGTATAGCAGTTAGCCTCTTGGGATGTTTCTTCCATATAAGTTTTGAACTTCCTACTTACAAATTCTTTTCCTATAGTTCTTTCCTGGGAGTCCAGGACATTTTTCTGTAAGAGACATTTCAGGATTGGGCTTCATGAGTAAATGCGAAATGTGACCCTGTCTCTCAATTCAGTTGCTGAGTTCCAGCAGGTATTGAAAGCATTTGACTTCCCATGTGGAGCCTTTTCCCTTTTGGTATAGGCAGGTAGTGCCTACCACCAAGCACAAGCTTCTGACTAGTGCAAAATACTAGGTTGTGTACCAGACTAAATTGTGTACCAGACTAAATTGTGTTCCCATCCCTGATTATTCATTTTGTCACTCTAGACCATAAGAAACCAGAATGTTGAGAGCAAACAGATCCATGTATTCTCTATAAGGAACATCACTCAGAAAATACTTGTAGAAAAGATAGCAACACTGAAGGAGGTTTCCCTTAAATATATAATTTCCTTTAAAAATAAATATTTAATTGCAGAGTAAAAACAATATATAGATTTAATTACAGCCTTAACATTTCCTATAAAACTCCTTGTCAACAATATTTCCTATACAAAAGCATACTATAACATTTTGCACACTGGTCGTATACTTCCTGCTATGAGTTAAAGTAAATAGTCTATTACTGAATTATACTTCCTCTTTTTCCCTGGGACATATATTTCATAATGAACTTGATATATTCTCAAACTAAGCCTGAGCACATATTTTCTTTTTTTTCCTAGTCAACTTCAGAATTGTACTGAATGAAATATTGGGTGTGAGTACTGCAGTCGCTGATCATCTGCTCCTGTTCCTCACATTGTTTGGGTCTGTGCAGAACCATTGTATTTCTGGAGCAGCAGATGTTTTTAGCATCTGTATGTCCACCATGTAGAAACCACTGTGATATATTGGAGCTTAATTTCTACTGTTTTAATGACTTAAAACCAAAACTAATTCAGGTGGAAAGGGAAGTTCTGAATGGGACTATATATCAGTATCAAAGAAGTCACTTCCCCAGAACAAACTTATGTGCATGAGGCCTGTCTTTCTTTGTCTCAGACACTGAAAATGCCAAATAAATAGAATTAAACAAATTTTCTTCTTGGGTACATTATAGTCAAGCACTAGTAAATTCAACAGATTTCTGCAGATATGTTTGTTTCTTTGTTTGTTTGTAAATTTGAAATGAGATCTGTAGTCCTGTCAATGTTTCTGGACTTTTATTTTGTGCCACCCCAAGCTACAAAACTCTGTTACTCAGTGGAACTCATTGTCATGAGATATTTTGCTGAAAAAATTGAAGCAGCTTGGTAAAGGAAAAACATTTCCTAATGTAAGAAGACTGTTCACTTCTGTATACAATTCTAAGAATTAGATAAAAACAACTTCTATATATTGATAACATGGAAAAAAACAGTTTGAGCTGATTATTTTACAGATATATACAAGAAAGTTTCCTTCACCCAAACACAACAGATAAGGCATTAGAGGAAGCAGTATGTATGATCTGATTCAGAATGCCTGTCCGTACACGAATTTCATGAAACATGCTGATATTTATGCCCTTGACATTCCCCACATAGTTCTAGAAATTATCAGCTTTGTTTACTTTTCCATGGCAGTGCATGCATACACAATTGTACACAAATGTTCCCCCTCACCAGCTGAATGCACATCCATAAATAAAACATTCCTTAGAAAGGTTATAGACTTAACCACAGAGAGGATCAGCCAGGTCCTCAGGAAGATGTGGCTTTGGGACTGGAAATCTTCAGGGAAATGAAAAGACTGGAAGATATGGCTCAAAATCTTGAAGGTGATACCATGACAGTCGAAAAATGGAAACAGTCATTGAGCAAATGAAGGAATGAGATGAAAGGTATAGTAATTGTATGGAAAACTCATTCATGGTTATCTCAGGCTGATTAATTTGTTTCTTAACGCCTCTTTCTAGGCTTCTGCCCTTTGAACAAAGTAGCGGCTGTATCTAGAAGGTGTTGAAGGCTGTATTCACCAGTCTAGGTAAGCACACAAAGAACACAAAAATCCATCAGTCTTTGTAAGATACAAATGCTATAGTGTAGCCAGCAACCTGTGATTTCTTCAAGGTGGGCTATGTCCCATCTTGCTCCACAGTCACCAGGGCTCCTCCTCCAATGACCGTCCTGATTCCTACACTTTGTCTTTCTCTTCACCTTCATCTCCAGCACTGCTATTGCCTTTAGAGCCATAGCAGGCTTTACATGAATGCTGTATATAGTCAGCAAACCTGCAAGCCAAATGAAAGCAGATGACTATTTTGTGTCAATTGAAAGTTTTGTAAACGCTTTTGAAATGGACTAAGAGACAAGAGCTTGTGAGGACAGGGTAATAGAGGAGGTGATTCTTCAAGAACAGGTTTAACAGTAAGATATTTATCAGAAACTCCTTTAAAGAAACTTTCAACCAGCAGTTGGTCCCTTTCCTTGAATCTGGTCACTAGAGAAGAAAAATGTTGAGACACAAATGAGACCACAGATATTCCATTTCCTACATTAAAAACAAAGTATGTTTACAATTATCCATACATTTGAAATGCTATAAAGGAGATGTTTTGCTTAGTTCTTTAGCTGGACAGGTTGTTGCCAAGGAGGAACTTTCTTACTTGGTCCTTGCTTTTCCTTACTCTATTGCATTGGATGACCAAAGGTATAAATCACATGGGGAAAAGTCAGAGCAGGCTTTTTTATCCCTTGCTTAATTGAACCAGCCTTTTCTCACAAAGCCTTGGGCTATTGTTTAGTTTCCTCCCATATCTACTGAGGAAATTCCTACTGTGGTAATTATTCACTAAATTCCTTTAAAAATATATAATTTTTTTTAAATCCTTTGTTTAGGGACTTTTAAACATACTGATTCTCAATCACCCAGCCCAAAGCCTTGGATGAAGTGATAATTAGGTGTTAAGAGCTAAGCAGATAACTACAGAGGTTATCTGTTTCCAGGCAGCCACTAAACACCTAAGCAAGAGTGAAAGTATGAAAACATGAGGTGCTCAGGAGCAGTCATCCCTAATAAATTTTGAAACGTTTTGAAACATTTTGAGTTACTGGCCTGCCTTTACAGCCCCACGCTGCTATGACACATCCTGGCGTGCTTGACAGTACCTATCCACTTAGAAAACTCGGTGTTCATGATAAAAACATGACGTGTTTAAACCTATAAATCTTGCTGTGGCCCTTTTTTTCAGCAAGGAAACATATTGAGAAAATCCCTCTCCCACATAACTGCAAATCATACAGCCTCATTTCATTAAGGGGAGCATTTTCTAGATGTGCTTGACCCTGACACCACCTGAGTTGGTTAGAGACTGGTGCTAATAATGCCAAGGTTGTGGGTTCAGTCCCTCTGTGGGCTATTCACTTAAGAGATAGCCTTGAGATCTTTGTGGATCCCTTCCAATTCAGTGTCTGCTATGATTCTTACTGCCTAGGAATCCTTTTGTTTTCAGAGGTGAAGATTTCATGTAAATTATTCTGTCAGTTGACTTGGAGCTCTTCAAACATCCTTCCTCCATCTGCTAAATTTGCAAAAATGTAAGACTTGCCATTACAGGATTCATATTGTGTTCAAAACAAAAAGAATTTGTAATGTAATAAATAAATTTTTTTTTTTGCTCTCTTCCTTTCTGTTGTAATTTTTACATTGATTCTCTTTTATTTTTTTTTATGAAGATTTACCTACCTGATGGATACCTAAGTAATACTCAAGAGACAACCCATTTTTGTAGTGTTTAAGGTGATACATTCATAATAAGACATTTTTTTCCTTTTTTTTTTCAGAACACTAAAATATATCTGATAAAGCATGATTGTCACCATAATTAAAGTAAGGTTCTTGCCTTATAAATAATTTGATATAAAGCTGATCAGCTGCTGCTGTGATGAGAAAGCACTGATGAAGTGGGTCTTGCAAAACTGTGTTTGAGCGTATTCCACTACTCTGAAAAGTACACAAATGTATCACAGAATTTTTTTTCTCAACAGTGAGCCAAATTTATCCTGAAGTTACCCAGCTAGTATACCAAGAATGGCAACAATAATTAATGCGACTTTCCTCTTTATTTCTTTCATAATCTCCTGGATCATGATTGCACATCTCTGAGGAAGTTCTGTGTAACCATGGTCCTGTATGCCATGGAGATTCCCTCATGTGCCAAAAATAGGGATCATTTTTTTGCCATTCAAACCTACAATTTTTATCTGAACTAAGATTCTGGTGTAAATGTGCCTTTCAGGTATGTCACATTATCACTGTTTCCATAAGTTTCAGGCAATTTTAGGGAGTTTTAGGTCCAGGTAGTTTTGCAGTGACTGTGTTAAAATCCACCAAATCAGAGCCTTGCTGAAGTGAGAATCAAAACTCTCATGCACTTCAGGGGACACTGTTTGGTCTTCCCTTAACTTTGTCACCTCAGAACGAGTAATACCATGGTCATGAGCAATAATAAGTGGATTATTTTGGTGGCCATAGATTTTCCTAATATCCTTTCAAGGAATTGGCTTTTTAATGAGAAAATATTAGAAAGCATTGCAATATATTCTCAGAGAATGCTTAATAGAATGGCACACTAAGAAAAAAAGCACCTGTGAATATAATGCTTCCAAGCTGTTTTTGTTTTCCAGTCATCTCCTTCTTTGTGTAGGTCAGACTCTGTCTTCTTTTCCTTAAACTGCAATGTTCCCTCCTACACCCCCTGCAAAATATTTTCCAAGTGTTTGATAATGATTCTCCTCAGATCTCTTTTCGTAAAAGTTTTCAATAAACTGAACCAAATGTGGGCTGTCAGGAGGAGTAACAGACCTTATATAGCCTTAAATATTCCCTGAAAAGGTAAGGGAAATCAACATGCATGTGAACTATTTAGCCCACTATTCAATATTTTACATTCTGAAAGCGATTAGCAACAAGGCAACTAATAAATACTTCCAGAGATACTCAAAATACATACTATACACATTTATGTAGGAATTACCATAATAATATTATCACTAACAGAAATATGCACATATGAAAACATCTCAAAATAAACATAACATTTGCACATAGTAAATACCCATATGTCTCAATAAACACAATTTTAAATTTTAATATGGCAAGTGTGTGGTACTTTTAATTGAGGATGAAAAATTAAGAACAAGCCCTTTACAGGGTACATCCTGCCATTTTCAATGAGCAGAGCTGGTTGAAAAGCATGACACACCCTGTGCATATAGGTGGCATCAAGGCAAGGTATATAGAGGGTGATTAGAGACAGAACACCAAATTAAAGTGCCATCAGAAGTACTTCATCAAAAAAGGTGATGTGGTTTTGGCTATCAGAAGGATGTTTGCTCTTCTTCTTTGAACTAATGGCAGATGTGCCCCATGACATGTCCTGTCTTTCAAGTTTTCTTTGTAGCAGTCACTAATACCAAATTGGTTTTCCTTTTCTCTGAATCCACTGCTAGTTACAGATAGCTTTGCTTGCACCACTAGCAAAAGAATGAAGGAAGAGCAAACATTCGTGAACGTATTCTGAAGACCAAAGTCTATAATTTGCTGCAATTTCCAAATGCCATTCTTTCTTTTTCATATCACTTGGTTGTTTTGCTGAAGAATAGACTTATAAAACTTTTAAAAATTAAACATAGTTCAACAGGACTGAATTTTGCCTGTGGCTACACATTTTAGAAAGTCTTTGACTTTAACAAAGTGTTAGGAATAAGAATATTGCCAACCTCAGAATGCCTTCATTAAGACTATCTTGCCTGGCCTTCTTTGGATATATGCATTCCGTCAATTTAGCACAGACATTTGTAGCTGGAAAACTGTTCTTCTTCCTGGTCCTTGCTTCTGGTAATTCACTGTTCTGTCTTCCTTTTCCTCCTTTACACAAAATATCAGCAAAAATATCAGCTGTCTTAGAGAGTTGTTTTCAGAGAGCTGCAGTTTCACCATTGAAGTCTTTAGCGAAGACCTTCACAATTTGTTTGAGATATAAGACCATGTTTTCATTACCAGCTATTAATCAAAATGAAAATATCACTTAAATTCTCAACTAAACCAGTGTGTTATGGACATACTGATGGAGTATAAATATCGGAAAGCTAAGATGACACAGAGTTTCTAATTATTATAGTACTATATGAAACAGATACAAGATGGCATATGTTTCTAGCTGTTCCCTCTCCCTTTAACATATAAACACAATTTGTTAACATTCGGGCGAATTTATTCAGGACTCCTGAATACTCCAAAACAGCTTTTACAGTTTCTAAAATGGATCTGGTGCCTGGGTTTTTCTTCAAATCCCTTCATGCAGAATGGAGACTGGACAGCAAACTTTCTAACTGTGCCCATGCACTCATAAACATCTGTAGCAAACCATAATTCTGCTGAATGCAGGAGCCACATGGCCATGACATTTTGGAATGTTACAGAAGCAGGAGGCTCTGAATCCCAATGTTATGGATTTTAGGGATGTCAAGTGGAAGCCAGCTCTCTGAGTCATGCAGGCATTGAACACATCCTGAAAAGCTCTTGCAAGCAAAAAACACACAACGAAAAGGTCTTGGCAGCAAAACAGAGGGCCAAGGCGAGGATGGAAGGGAGCACCTCTCAGGAAGGGAATGGTTAAATGGCAATAGCCCCAGGAGCAGGCAGGCAGGCAGGCAGCTCCACCACTGCAACAAACAACAAATTATTAACACTAAGCAATTTAGCAGCTCAACTTAGAATAAGCAGCACATTGGGCACGGACTACACAGTGGCAGACTGTCTATGACTCTCTGCTACCCGCCAGCCAGAGAATTTTATTTTTTGCCCTAAAAAGAGTTCTTTGAAAACTCCACTATAATAGCCCATTTTGTACCTAGGAATAATTTTAGAGGCCTGAGTCCCAGACTTCCTTTTTGCAGGTGCGAGGCAGAACATTCGCACCTCCAGCTACTACTGCTTTTTCCAGGGGTTGAACTACCCGGGCCAGACTGTCATACAGAATTTCTCCATTTTCTTTAATGGTTTGCACCATCAGGAGCAGGTCTGGCCCGTCCAAATCCAGTCCCCCAGAGATGTGCAATGGCAGCAGTGTTAAGCCAATGAACAACGCAATCTAGATCCCAGGTTTGGAAAATCTGGCCCCCTCAAGCAGCTGATTGTACCAATGCAGCACTATTTTTAAAAAGGGCGCATTTCTTGATCATACCTCACACTGCAGAGCTTCTGTTCAACTACTACACGACAGTCTGTTAACACTGAAGGAAATCCCCTAAAAGCTGTGTTTGTTTGACCAACACTGACTAAAATTAGAAAAATATTAAATGAAAGCAGCTGGTCAGCTACCAGCCACAATATTATCCCAACTTCCTTCACAGGAAATATTATAATAACATTTTATTTGTTTTTTCCCCTGCTTGCTGCCGCTGGGGTGTAATATTTCTTTCATGTTGCTGATAGATCAAGAGCACTTCTGTTGGACTCAGGCTGTAGTGCATGCTGGCAGTGATTTGCCCAGCATGGACTTTAATTCATGATCCAGTCAATGTCTAAGGGAGAACATGGGCAGGAGGGAGAGGAGTGAAAGCAGAGACTATTGACTGTTCCACCCAAGGTCACATACAGCTTTGTTCTTCATTCTGGTTCAGCATTTTGACCATAGCTCTATTGGTCAATGGTAAATGTATGAACAAATAAGCTGCTTCTCAGCAGACCTCTGCCTATGACCTCTCCAAAGACAGATCCAGAACCATGGGAATGAACCACGATGCTATGTGCTATGTGAAAGCTACCTCTGATGCCTGGACCATGTGTGTCTGCATGGTTTTGTTCATCGTTTCTCCATGCAGAACAACAGGGAGTGCATGCACAAGGACTTTATACCTCTCCTCCAACACGTGCATTCTCCCCACTACAGCCACCTTTCCACTTCATGCCAAAGTTTCAGCACAGCCAAACAGGGGCCCAAAACAGGGCTTGAAGTCCATGACATGAGCCACCCATGCTGACAAAACTCCCAGATGCCCCTGGACTTTGCCCATTATCTCGGCTCAGAGGGGTTTTGCAGCCCTGCCATGCCAATTGAAGCCAGTTTTGCCTGCTGTCTCTTTCACCCAGGTCCTTGCAGAGGAAGACAGCCTGACCCCAAACTGTTGGAGTGTGCCCAGACAGTTTTGCATATTCCTTCCCCCTTAGGGAATGGTCTTTGTTTCTCTGCTCTCACAATGGATTTAACACCCCATTTACATAAAACCTTTTGAAATGGACCCCGAGGTCTGGTCTACACTAGGGAGGGTTTGTTGGGAGAGATCTATCAGCAATCAGTCCTACTGTGACTGCCATTGTACCACCAACAGGACACTTCCAGCACAGCTTTTACCATTTTCTTCCATAAAATGAGCTACATCAGCAAGAACATTTCCTTTCCAGCAAAAATATCTTTGTAAACTTCTGCCAGTAATGGAAATCCCTTTTGAAAAATTAAAACATGCTTTTAATCACCCTTTGCATCCTGCCAAAGGTTTCTGCTATAGGAATAGCTTTATGCAACTATAGTTATGCTTTAACAGCAGCTTAAGTATACCAGGTATAATCAGTTCACAGGTTAGTGATAGCTCTTTTTCCTTAGCACATGCATTAAAAAACAATATGGCTTTCATCCATCTTCAGTAACCAAGGGTTTGTGCATATGGAAGCCATATGGAGCATAAGAGCCTGCCTATATCAGAAATTATAACAATATATAGTAATGTGGGAATTTAAACCACTGTAGCTGGACAATATAACCCCCTTTTTCCTCCATAAGGATGTGAATGTATGTGTGCATGTGAGTAAAATGAATGGGTTTATCCATTTTAGCTTCTGTTGCTTTGAAAGCAGTTTATCTAAACTGGAAACAAAAAGTGTTTGTTTCTGAGTAAGAATGTCCACATGGAGAGCCGTGGCAAAATAAATGCAGCATTTTAACTATATGAGTATCATTTGTCATTCCTACAGACACAATTGGTTCTATATCAAAGTCCTATATCATATTTTTGCATATAGCTCCTTGTCACTACCAGCATTTGCATTTTAGCAATTTGCATTTCTTCTTGCAAATTAAAAAAAAAAAAAAAAAAAAGTGTTCAATTGAGATTTGCAAATGAGCAAAGGCAGCCAGGTGAAGGCAAGCAGGAGAGATGGGGGAGGGCTGAGGGTGAAGGTGAGAGGGAGATAAACAACAGCAAAATAGCAGCTTTGCTCGGAAGGGTTTGATTTTTCTCCAACCAAACTTGGTGTGTCCGAGTTTGCATCATGAGTCTAGTTAAGGTGATTTTGCTCAAATGGCATCAATAACTCACTTTTAAGAGCACATATTTATTGATTTCAGGGTATAACATAATTAGGTCTCATATTACTCACATAGGCTGTGCAGTTCCTGCTGTAAACCTAGATATTATTCAGAAAATCAAAGTAATCTCTTGTGAGTATTAAAATAACAATACATTTGAGAAATGATTGCTACCATTTTTGAAACTGCATTAATGTTCATTATTTATGTAATATACAAGTTTAGAAGGGGCTGGGTTTTTTTTTAACTTCATTGCTAGTATAAAAAAGTCTTTGAGTTCTTGGAATCAAATGAATGCAAGTTTCCTTTTTTGTATAGGGTGATGAAGAGAAATGTATCACTGCACATTAAAAATACATTGCACATTTTATACATTTACGCATTTGGTGCTCTTCATGTTAAAAAACCACACACAAAAAAAAAAAATTTCAGAGCACTTTAGAGAATGCACCCAGAGACAAAGCTATTGTTCAAGAAAAGCCAGATTAAACAAACATGCCTGTAGTCTTGACTTGAAGGCATTTATGGAATTAACATTCTGAGTCTCAGCTGGCACCATGCTCCAAAGCTGGGGGCAGAACATGCAAAGCCTTTGGCACCTACGAGTTTCCACTGATATTACCATTACAGACAAAAGCCCAGCATTTTAGACAACTCCAAGTCATTTCTGAACATGTGCATTAATGGAACCAAAAAGTTTTAATTAGCATTTGTGGCCTTAAATTATGTGGTAGTTTAAAGACTGTTGGAACTGCCCTGACATAGCAGGCAGGCAGTGAGTGACATGACCTTGATACAGAATTGATCTGGCTAGTCTGGGTTATTAATATTCAAGGGCAGCTTAGTTCTCCATACAGTGCAATTTGTAAAGATACCCATGATCAGGGATTTATGGAAACCTAGACTAAATGTGACTAAACAGTGGAATATTTCCTCTTTTATCTGGGATTGCAATGCTCATGGTCCTTTGGAAAAAAACCCTTGGATTTGTTCCTTTTTTCATGCAAAGTAACAGGTACAGGGGCCCAGTCTGATGTTTAGTTTTGACAGGGCTCACCACTATCTTTCATGCTACATGCTAACACCAGCTTTCACAATCCTGTAGTTCCTGAGACAGCCCTGTGTCTGCTGTCATAGCTGCTACAGTACACAGATAATTCAAGGAAAAAAACAGCAAAGCTCAGAGAGTTCAGTCCTTGACATGGCCCAGGATCACAAGAATAAGTCCATATCCACCATCAGGGGATAATGCTATTCCCAGCTGATTAGATGTTAACACAGAATATTTCTGAAATACTGACACTTTGCTTGTTCTGGTTGAGCCTCAGATCCTTCTCTAGCCATACATAGTTCCTAAATCAACAGAACAAAACCCAGTACAGAAAGGTTGAAAGTACAGGATCCAGAGAGGAAAAGATAAAAATCCCCAAAGGCATGGATGCACTTGAGCTTAATTATCCAGGAGCCAGTGGCATAGACAAGGGTCTGGTGTGGTGGAAGACAGCAGAGTAACTAATTCCCAGCCTATGCTGTAACGCTGTTACAAAAAGAAATGATAGATGTCATTCTGACATGTGTTAACCAGAACATCCTGTGTAAGACATGGGAAGAAATTGTCTCACTCTCCTCATTGCTTGCAAGCTCAGCGGTGCTTCTATGTCAGCTCTCAGTGTCATACTTTATGAAAGATTTAGACAAATTGAAGAGACTGAAGAGAAGATCAGCAGGAACAGTAGTAAGATGTTTAGAACATGGATATAATTAGAAAGAAATGTATGATAAACCCTAACTATCACACTCTGGTGTGGTAATGAAGGAATCATTGAAGTCATGAGAGGAAGAATTTGGCAATTGGTTTATTTTTCAGCAGAAAATTCCTATGTGTGTGTGTATGTGTGTGTGTGTGTGTGTGTGTGTGTGTGTGTGTGTTTGTATTAAAAGTTATATAGCTCTGGAAACTGGGAACTATGCGAAAACTTCAGAAAGGGAGGGAGATTTCAAAAAATAGATTAATTGGGAATAGTCTAGATACACTTCTTCCACCTTTGGCAAAAGGAGGAATAAGATCACTTCTGTGGTCCAAGCTATTTTGAAGACTTCTGCAATATTATACCCTCCAAGTTTTTCTATTATGTTCTACTGTGTTACAGTCCACCCATGTCAATTAATGTGTCACCTTTTTTTGCCAATATGAGTGTTCAGCACACCCCCTTTCTACTGTTCACCTTATTCCCCAGACACATAGCACCGAGAGTCCTTTCTGGGAAATTACCATGATGAGATATCCAGTATTGGAATAAGCATTACTTTGAATAAGTGGATATTACAGTTTCTAAAAGTTCCAATGTTGTTTTGATTATTTTGCAGACAAATAGAGATAGATGAAAATATCTTAATTTATATCTATAGAGTGCCAGAGCCAACCAAGGAATTCTGTAAGTAATGCTTAATGCTTAATAATGACACACCATAGAGTTTCAGATTTGTGTCTATTAATCAGGACATCTATGTGTTGTTCTTTGGAAAGACTTAGAATTACATATTTACTATGATTCTCCATGAGATTGCTCCAACCTGCAAACAGTACTGTAGGTATGAATTTTCTACACAGAACCAGAGAATCCCACATTTCAGTGCCTTAGTTTTCTCCCCAGCTTTGTGTCATCACCAAATTCTACAAATGGTATGGCAGTACTTCATGGAAGTTACTTTTCCAGAACTTTCATAATTTCCACATTCATTTTTTGACCTCTTTCTGTATGATCCAGCTGTTATTTGAAAGCCTCAAATGATGGACCTAGCAATGAAGCTACATTTTACCATTTCTGACCAGAGTAAAAGCATTTCTTCTGCATGAAACACTGCTTTCCTGTTTATAAATCCCATCATTAATCTTATCTCTTCCAGAACTTCATGATTTATGCTTAGGCGGTGATCTACACTAACCCCAAAACTAATTCTGAAAACCTGATTCTAACCAACTTTTCTGTCCTGTATTTGGTTACTTGATATACCTGCTTTCTTCTACCATTTGATTGTTCGTCCATTTTTCAGGCTGTATCTACAACTTGTCAAAATAATTTTGAATATTAATCCCATCTTTCAGTACCCTTGCTGTCTGTCCCACTTTATATCGTCTGAAAATATTGTAAGCATATATTTCCCACAAGGTTCATATTGAAATAGTCCAAAAAGGTAAAAAGATCCTTGCAAAATATTAATCAGCATAAATTTACATTTTGACAGAAAATCCTTCTTTTGATGACCTGCATGTAGTCACCCAGCCAGCTTTTGTAGTGCTGTATGGATTCTTCAACCAAACTGTGTTTGAAATGTCCTATGACGTGGCAGCAAAGTCCCTATTAAGTATCATTATCTCTAAGCCTAAGTAGCAAGAAAGTTCCCAGCGTGACCCTATAAATTAAACATCAAAGCTGTAAACACAGTCTTTGTAAAGTAATTCTGTGGAAGCTCAATAATACAGAACTACAGAATTTATCTTTGCTATTGACTTCACCATTCATTCCCTCAAAGGTTATTTACAGATTCACAAAATGACCTCCAAAGACCTTGTTGGGATAAGTGGTATACACTCTATGAAAAAACAGAGAGGAGGCTCCCAAAGCTGTGTGGTGCAGTTCAAGAAGTCTGTATTGCATTGGTTGCTCATGTTCCAGAAGGTTAGCATAACCTACTGTACAAATATTTTGTGTAATAAGGTGGTTTTAACACCTGCATGGCACTTGTAGACCAATGCCTTTGCTGTTCCAGAGATGCTCAGGCTCCACCAGTGTGGCCGGTGGCGTGGGCCGGACAGCTGACCATAGGGACGGCCAGCGGCTCGGCGGCTTGTTCTGAGAGCTTCCTCTTTGTTAAGTCAGCTTCAGCTGGGGACTTCTTTTCCCCTCGCCGGGAGCCGGGCTTCCCTGGGATGGTGGCCGCTGTCCTAAAAACCGGAGAGCTGCCGAGAGAGAGAGTGTTCCTTTGCCCGGAGCCCCAAATCAGACACAGGACACGAGGGTCCGCTCTGCTTGGGCTCAGGGGCAAAAGACCCGGAATGGCCCAACATTCAGACTTTTATTCTGAGGGTTACAACTTATCTCATAACGGTACAGGGGAGGACACACAGAAGGGTCGAAGGTCAGGATGCAGTCAGGAAGGAGGAAGGGAGGAAAGAGTGAGACACAAGATACTATTGTTAACTGAGGGGGAGGCGGGGGGAGTTCAACTCCCTTTCCAAGGCCAAACTTAACTCTACCTTCCGAGGGGCCTCACTTTCTAGGCCCCCAGAAATTCTTCAGGGGGTATGTCATGCTCTGAGCTTGAACCACAGCTACACACCAGCACTATGGAAATGTCTTACTGGCAGTGACAAATAGATTGGTGCACTCAGGCTTTGCTTCAACTTTTCTTGGGTCTAAGATACAGATTCTCTTTCCATTTGTCTTCATTGTAGGTGACTCTAACAGGTAATGACAGCTGGCAAACAGGAAACAGCAATAAAGCCAAAATAATATTCTGAAAAGGGAATTATATCAACACCCAACACTGCCAAAATTGTGCTTTGCTCTAAAGATACCCAGTTCTTGGATTATCAAAACATTTGCCTCAGCATACAACAGACTGGGTAAGAAAAAAAATCTTAATCCTTCTTCACCTTCTACAGCAACAACAAAACAACAAACCAACAATAAAAAACCCCAAAACCAAACCAATTGTGTTGCTCTGTCTTCCCAAAGGAAAAGACAAGACTTCCTAAAAATGTTGTCCAGGCACACAAAAGGAAGGTAAGGAAAGTGGCTGAATGCTTCCAGAAATCCAAATTGCTAGTGGGAAGGATGTGGGCTTACCAGAATTCATGCCAAGTTATGGAAGCCTGCATATTCACAGCTCCCTACCAAACACAAACATAACATTAATCAAGGTGTGAGAAAGACATATTGTCTCTGTAACTGGGGGGGAAGCAGTTTGGTCATCAGAAATTTCATAAGTCATGGCACAAGGGTATAGGAAAATCATGAGGCTTAAAAAAATTAGTATTATCTGGACTCTTACGTTTTATCCAAAGCATAGATTAGTTCTTATTCCTGAATATTTTTACATTTTCATCAGATATTTTAGTGTCAGGATTAGTAAGCATACAGTGTCTCTTAGACACTGTTTTAATGAAAAGACAACCTGAATTAGGCAGTATTTGGGGAAAAAAAACCTGTTGGTTGGAAATATGTTTCCCTACTGACATTAAAAACAGTCAACTCTGTGATGATGCAGAAATTTAACTTTTGTACATTTTTATTATATTCAGGATACCAAAGATAACTGGATTTATTCATAGAATGGCTGTCATTGAATTCAGTTTTCTGGTACAATTTCCTTCCCATAAAAAATCCATAAAAAATATGATGGCTGAAACATTAGGACTGCTTAAAGCAGAAGCTGATGTATCTCCATAAGAAAGAACAGATAGATTGCAAACTGTTTATGTCTTTTACATTTTTTACTGTATTAATAAGGAAACACTGTGATTACCAATCAAAAAAAGACTCAGGAGTGCTGCTTGTAAAGTGCACTATTATAAAGATTTATATCTGTATCTGGGGAGTAATATAGAGCATTGATATTTTAAGGAGCTCAGTTCAAAATCTCTTTATTCAATGAAAGCCCATGAGAGTGAAATATATTTTTCTGGGGACAGCATCATTGTTTGTTTATGATAGGAGCCATAAAAAAAGTGTTTTTCCCAAAATTATATGTATGTCCAAAATATCTCAGAATTAATTACAAGAGAATTTTCTTGCATTTAATATCTGAAATCTTTTAGAACATGGCATTAGGCAGTCAGAAAAAAAATCAACTCCTGGTCTTTACATTTGGTTAAGTCTGAAAAAAACTGTCTCTGTATTCAGCATATATTTCATGAACCACAATCTACTCCTCAAAATACTTGGAGAAGATGACTGCTTTACATATATTTAAATACACAAACCACCAAGAGAAGAGCATGAATCAATTGTCCCACTGGGGCTTGCAAGGAGACCACAGGGAATTCAGCTTTCTGGATACACCTTTTCCTGCTGGTTGAATATGTACATTTGTCTACCTTCTCTCAACCTTTTGCAAGACCTCTACTTGTTCTTTTTGAATCAAGAGCCCATTCTTAATGTTTTCTTACCATTGCATTATCTCTTAGAGTAATAGAATGAGGAACTAGTACATGATCTAGCAACTCATAGCAATCTTTGCTAGTACTTAGTTAACAATGCCAACAAGTTGTGTAAAATCTAAAATATATGGTTACTTTTACAATCAACTGTAAATTCATGTGCATGCTTCTCACAGCACAAAGTACCATGGCAGTGATATGTTTATAAAATGTATGTGTTAAATATTATTTTATTTATTCTGTTATTGCAACGAAAGTCAAAGAAGTTTGGGAGTTTGTGCCTGCCATGACTGCATCACACCTATTCCTTAAACAATGAGAAGAGCATCTGATCCTTTAAGAATCTTTAGGAATTAAGCAAATTATATTAATAGATAGTTTTTTAAGTGTTAATATAATTTTTCCCTTCTTCTGGAGAGCAATATATCTGTTCTCTGCCTGCTTCAGAGATCTTCAATGGGCATTGAACCAATTCCACCATTCCCTTTGCTTTAGGTCCCATTTTGATGTGCAATCTGGGAGAATACCAAATCATACCATTTCAGGCCTGTTTTGACACAAATACATTACCTGTTATACTTTGGAAGAGCACTGTATAGCCAATATAGGAAGTTCACCAAGAGAAAAATTAAAACATGGTAATAATTTAATTCCTTTCTTCCTTCCTTTTAATTGTTAAAATGTAATCTCATGGCCGTACTGTTGTCCTTAGGGTATGATATAAATCAAACCCATGTGTGTGCATGTGGATTTTTAAAATGTTCTATGAAAAGTAGCAACGCATTGAGATCAGAATCTAAGCAAGTGAAAAATAAGAAGCATAGGAACTGACAGCATAAATCCAAAGTTTATCATATAATTCCCAGATCCATGTAGCTGGTCCCTAGGAACTTAAAAAACCCAACAGTACAAAGGAAAACATTTTCAGATGTACTTCTTTTTTTTTTTTTTTTTTCCTAAAGATCCTGCTGTAGAGGTTATATCTGGCAGTGGGGAGCTTTTTCTCTTATCTTCAGTTCCCACAAGAACCAAGCTTGAACATCAGAGCTCCCTAAGACTAATAAATGAGAGTATTCTTGTCTGCTTTATCTTTTTTTTCCTTCCCCCTAGTCATATGATGAGGAAATAAATATATGATCTTGTTTTCAAAAGAAGCTATTATATCAAACTGAGTGTGTGAGCCTATCCCACCCCCTGGGCTCTCACCTAGACCTGTGTGGCAATGTGCAGTCACCAGAATGCACAAGGGGTGGCTCTTTCTCTGCCTGGAGTAATTGCTCCTGGTCCTTGCCTAGGAGCTGGAAGGCAAGTGGCCTCTCTGCAAGTGGCTGGTAATGCCTCCACGCAGTCACTCTTGCTCTGATTAGTCCGACAGAATGGGGTGCATATCACAATCCATTTCCATAAATATTCACTTACGCCTCTTTTGCCTTCATTTTCCACAAACATTCAAGTGCTTGACTCATGTTCACATGAACGCTCCCAGAAAGAGAATGTTAAGCTTACATGCTTGAGCACTTGCTTATAGTAAATTTTAAAATAACCGAGTATGCAAGTCATAAGATGGGAAATAGAGTGTCTTTGCTGGTCCCTGGCAGAGAGGCATTTAAATAAACCAGGCAAGTACCTGCTTATGTCCTTCTCATCTACAATTATGTCTGCACAAGCAGTTTTATTTGGAACAGTGGACTCGCAATTTGCTCTTCCACTGTAGTTCAATGGATGTGGCATGGAGCAAGAAACGTACAGCACTGAGTCTCTCTTTCCCCTAGAACAGGAATTATTCTGTTCTGTAGCCCATGCCACATATTCTGAGATTTTTAGACAAAATACATTGAATAAGAGTTATATAATATTACTGAATGCTGCTTATCATGTTTTGCCTGGAAAAGACCTTCCACAGGAAAAAGTCTTCCATATTCTTCTGAAAATGGTCATGAGACAGGAAGAAACACAGATGGTCAAAAAGGCATATTTTTCTTAATGCTAGCAGTATTTTCTGAATTCCTGAGTGCTCAAACTGAGACACTTAAGTCTGAATGCAACCAATCAGCCTCAGTTTTTATACTTCCTTCAGCAGGGCCAGCATTTTATTTCTGGCTTACATACATTTCTTCTTTATTTCCTAAAGTTTAGAAAAGTTAGAAAGATGAGATTTGGACACAGGAGGTAGAATTCCAGATGGAAGAAGAGAGGTTTATCAAATGAAAGAGAGAAAATCCAACAGAAAAACGGAGAAACGAAACATCCAAAAGAGCCACTAGCTTGAACATGGACACATGAGGCCAAATTTGTCCTCAAAGTATCACAGCTCTTTCAGACCTGATGGATTAAACCTGCTGTTTGGTTGCTGAACAATCTGTACTTGCAGGAGAACCACTAGAAATGGAGCATAAACCATTTACTGAGAAGCGGCTGTATTTGCTCTGAGCTGTAACTGGTTCCACAGACACCACATAAAAGAAACCCACATCAGTGCCTGGCAGTTTATTTCACCCTGAGCCACCCAGCACATTTTCTCTCCAAACTCCAACGTGTCCGTTGCACAGAGGAAGGACACCTGGGGGTTTCAACCTTAAAATCAGATCTGCTGCACTTGGGCCCCTTCAACCAGGGCCTTTCTTATTTACCATCCAAATGTTGCTGTATCTCTGAACTTTGCAGGATGCTCAGGCCTCAACAGACTGTGAGCAAAATTGGACCCAATGTGGATTTGCAGTAACTCGCTCTGCAGCGCTTGATTCCCCTGCCTCCTGCAAAATGTCTCTGAGGACTCACACACAGCCATCATGCAGATCAATAACTTTACAGTACAAACAGACAGAAACTTTCCCTTTTGGGAACAGGATAAGGCAAAGTCAATTAATGTACGACAGAGAGATGAGTAATTGAGCCAGGAGTATTTTAATAAGATATACCAATCCAGCAGCTGCATTTTCAAACTGGTATGTACCTCCTGATCCAGAATCACTTTAAATCAATTTTTTAAAAATCTCTCTGAGGCTGGGAGAAGTCATTGTCACTTTTTAGATCTTGAAGAATGCTGTTTCTAATCTCCAATACAAAATTTAAACATAGGACTCTACTCTCTGCATTTTCTATTTTCTTTTATGTGTAGACTTGTGTTGGGATAGCCTAAACTTCCCAGGCATATATACTCAGTTCTCGGACTTGGATTTCAAAAACACCAGGTTTTCTGTGCCAGAGCTTGACTCTTCAGTGACCAATACGCAAACAGTAAGAATTAAATAAGTAAATTGGAAGCAACTGCCATCAGAAGTCAGCATTTCATATCACGGATTTTGAGGTGCCAGAGGATTTTCCTTCACTAGGGAAATGAAACATTATCTCAGGCATGGTTGTACAAGGGAGAGAAATGCTTTTCGAGGCCTTGTTCTCTGTTGCAGAACATCTGGATTCTGAGAGACACCTGCTTGTCCTAAAGAAGCCCCAGCAGCCGTGGTGAACCCAGCAGCAGCAGCTCAGACATTCTGAGGCTGAGATGCTTTGGGAAAGAGAGAGAGCTTCTATGGCAGTGTATGTGACAACAGCAGTACTCATTTTCTGAATGCTGTGGGAGGATTCGTGTTTAAGTTATGGTTGGGTTTGGGGGCATGCAGAGAATATTTCATTTTTAAAAGAGGGACAGTCCAGACTGTGAGAGAGCAGCACTGTGGAGGAAAGCATAACCCATTCCCTGGTCCTTTATCCTGCTGTGTGTGAGAATTCCTGCATGGCTCCCACCTTCAGCTTTTATTTGTTTGCTGTATTTTACACACTCACCAACATTTTCAGCAACTGTCTATGATTCCAGCTACGGTTTGATGCTAAATACAGTAAGTATCTGGGAATAGTAAACATTTGCCAGTAAGACAGGAAAAACAAAAAGATTTAGCAAAGAACTCTTAATGAGAACCATGGGACATGTTACAACTCTGCTGAGGATGAATGTGCTTTGCAAAGGCATTTGCATATTGTCACTCCTCCCAGTGTGGCCATTTCCTTAACCTCCTTTTAGATTGCAAACACGATAGGGCTGTGCAAAATTTCATCGAGGCTTATCCCAAATTGAGGATAAAATGATCAATGACTAAAACATGACTCAGGCAGAGGAGACTTAGGGCCTAATTTTCTTCTAACTTTTAGTAAATGTATGCCTGTGTAACAATTCTACTGACTTCTGTGGTGTTTGCTATATTAATGCAAGCAAAACCAGAAGCAGACTCTGACAGCTTCAGACTCATCCTATATAAGAAGTCAAATCAAGGAGCTTGTGCTTGTTTAGTCAACAGCTGAATTTGATCCTTAGCTTTTTAACAAACTATATAAACTATATGCCTCTCTAAACTGTATGGAAAGTCCTTTCAAGTCAGTGGACATTCAGTTGCCTTTTGTGGTATAAGTGGAATGAAGGGGACCAGAAGTGGCAGGAATAAAGATGTAACCCACTCTAATCAATATACTTAATAATCACAGACAGCATACTTCACTCCCTTCTGTTTATGACCCATAAACTGCACAAGTATGAAAGGAGGACAGAGGAAATTTTACAGGTAGTTCATATAAGCAGTGACATCATATACTCTGCTAATGCAATTTACCTAATTGACTTGGCAAGAGATATTAGAGTCCTACAAATGCAAGAGGATTTCTGTTTGAGGACACAAGAAGAAAACCTCTGAAGTGGTACCGTGTCGTGGGTAAGTGGGAAGGTATCACTTTGCATTAAGCAGTCACTGACCAAAAGTTTTGAGAGGTTTTTTTAAAAGCTGCCTTTAGCTAATGAAGCTTATGTTTCCAAATGCCAATGAGACAAGAAGGAGTTTGGAGACTGAGTCAGGATAGGGGGTTTTAAACCTTGTTGAGCTCTGAAGTGTTCATAGGAGGAACTGGCAGAAAGAAGAGCCTGGGAAGGTTTACACTCTCTGAAGTCAGGATTTGTGAAAAGGACACGTGGCCTTACCTTTAAGGGTTAACTAGAAAGAGGTTACATGTAGGCTGCTTTACATAAATCTATCAGCAGCACAATATCTACTGTGTACATTCCTGGCTCCGGGGAAGTTCAAGAAAAAACTTCTTTGAATTACAGAACATCACCCATTTTCTTCTCTGTATTCCAGGCCGTACTAAATATACTTTAAAATGTAAAAATACAGCTCCTACACCATATCTTTTGGCATGCTAGCAGAGCAAATCTACATTTGTTCCTTTGTTATTAGAGACCCTGGAAGTACAATCTGACTTCATGAGTTTTACAGTGATTGTTTGAGATTTTTAGCTTTCTTGGCACTGGGACTGATGGCATTCTTCCATGCTTAAAAATTCCTTTTACTGTTGAATGAAATGCAACAAGTTGTCAGTGCTAAAATATTACCTTCATGTCCATCACAAGTGGGGTTTTTTTTCCACACATTTTTGAGTAGTCTGGGAAATCAATTGGTAATTAGGGAAATATGTCTGTTAATACCTATAATGTAATTACTGTAATGCACTGAGTAAAACTGAAAAGCCATGCTAGTAGATTTCTGCAGAGAGTTACTTTTTCACTCTTCTTTTTATTGGAAAGACCTTTCATCAACAATCCTAATTGTAAGTATTTGCTTTAGGCTCCTCCTGCTCCCAGATACACAGTTTGGTTGAAAAGTGGCTGCAATATTTTGTGTTAAAGCTTCTTGTGGTCTGGCTTTCAGTACGTCTCCTTGAGTAGGTAAACATGACAGAACAAAAGTGCCTGGAAATGCAAACAGTCCCTGAATTATTATGCCTATTACTTTTTATTAGTAGTAAAACCAAAAGAAGCAAGGAACAGTTCTGTTTATGCAGAACAGTTAGAGCATAAATAATATTAAAATGTTAAAACTATAAAACTACTTATGCCATATTAATTTAATTCTAATAAAAAGTGGGTTTTGGTCTTGCCTCCATGACAGCAAATGCGTTGCAGCTTTGCTTTCATCCAATATTTATACTCAAAAACATTTTGGTTTAGGAAATAAACTAGTGATAAAAAATTACAGTCTCAGAATATTGGGCTTTGACTAGTCCCCTGCTGCCCTTTTTACTATGTTTCAGTAAAATACAGTACATCTTGCTGTTTTATTTCATTGTTTGTGGCCCGTGCAAAATCCTATTGTCCAGCTGCCCAACACAAATGAACAACAAATCAGAACAACCAGAAAAGCACAGTGACTGATTAAACTAGGTCAGAATTTTTGCCTGCACTGCTAGAAATGTGACTTTATTCAGATTTTCGGTACATGTTTACATCACCTTGAATGGCACTGAGGAAGCCTGCTGATGGAGCGTTTCGTTTTTAAGTGCTACAGACAAGCAAATCGTGCCAGCTCTCCTTAGCACATATTATCAAGTTGTTTGGTTCTGTTGATTTTTTTTTTAATTATTCCAAATTAGCAGGGTGATCCTGCATGGGATTGAGCAGCATGTAAGTGAACGAGGAGAGCGACAGTTCAGAGCAGACATTCGAGCTAGATGACCTCATTTGGACAATGAAGTCACCTCCAAGCACCCTCACTGCAGCATCAGGGCACCCCAAAACTACAGGCTCCCTCCCAGCATATCCAGGGCACTCTAATCCCTCTGCTCACTGCAGCATTTTTCTGTCAGCCCCAGCTCAAGTCTTCCTTGCCTGTCTCAGCCCCTATGATATGGAGGAGGCCAGAGACTGGCTAAGCAAGTGGGGTTTTACAGAGGTGCCATGCAGGCAGCTGCTGCTTCTCATCCACTCCCTCAGGGTGAAGAGTCCAGAAGACTGGTTACCTTGGGAATAGGTTTCTGGGGATGTGTTACTGCAAGGGGGAAAAATTAGCTGCCTCACTCAACAAAAAGTAGTAGTTTAGGGAGTCACAGCAAGCTGACTTTTAGTTTTGCCTCTTTCAAGAATATTCTCGGACAGACAGAATTTAACCATAATTTCATCATGTTGTCAACTAAAGTTTAGGAAATTGACTTCACGAGCTGAAGATCTAATGCAATTAGGTTTTATACTTATCTGTGTCTTCCTTCTCTCAAAACTTCTCCCAGCACCAGACTCTTAGATTCTCTTATGTCTCCTGTCTCTATCAGGCAAGAGACAGCACTTGCTCTGTTTCTGGCTATAAATCCATCTCCTGAGAGAAACAGGATAATGCCTGAGTTTTACCTTTTTTGACTTTCAGGTCTGTGCAGTCATTCAGCTGAGGTCTCTCTCCAGTACCCAGACAATTTCCATGAAACTTTAAAAATGCAATAATATTTCAGATCTACCCTTCTATCAAATTTATTTGAAACTGGCAGCAAGCTCATAGGTCATTAGGAGGCTACTGATACAGAGACAGAGCAATTTCATTATTCCATTAGCTGGAACCCTGTAATCAAACCCTCTGCACAATCATGAGACTTGTTTACAGATCATAAGACTTTGGAAAATAATAGACTGTGGGTTCTTTCCAGTTGCAACATAGGATGAAAATAAAGACAAATATTACACTGAAAATAATTTTTAAAGGAGCAGCTAAACCAGCAAAATATTTCCGATCTAATGGTAATAGCTTAGAAAACACAATTATCACCTATCAAAAAATACTCTAAATACACAGGAAAGCTTTTTGGCTTAAGTAATAAAGTACAAGAGAAGCTTGAAAGCTAAACAAAATATATCTGTATCATTCAAACAGAAGAAATCATGGAAAAAATTGCATGAGCTCTGTCACGTTTTATATAGCCACAGTTTTAAAGGAAGTTCTAAAATTGTAAGTAACTCATATCTGGTAATAAAAAATGACAGCTCTGATGGGTTTTTAAAAAGTTTCCCAGGGGAAGATGCAGAAAACTACAGCTTCCTAAATCTGATATCATTAGGGTCAAAATTGGTACAATCAATAATAAGGAACATGGGAAGTAGAGGTGTAAATAAATATGATACATTGGGACAGCTTCTGCAAAGGGAAATCATACTTCACCAATCCATTAAAATGTAATGAAAGTGTTAATAGTAGTAAGCAATCCAGCTGAGAAAGTATTTTTTGATTGAAAGAAATAGGTTTGGTTAGATCCTTTACCGAAAGCTTTTAAAGACATTAAATCAATGTGGAATATAACTCAAAGTACTCTGATGACTTAATAATTGGTTAAAAGACAGGAAACAAAGAGTTAAAGTAAAGTAGGGGTTTCCTCTTAGAGGAAGGCTACCAGGTCCTCAGGGACCCACAGGCAGACCTGGGTGCTTCAACTCACCATAAATAATGTGGAACACGAACAGAATAGAGAGGCTGAGAGAGTTTGCGTGTAACACAGAGTTTTCCAGGATCCTCAGAACTGAAACAGCCAGAGCCACAGAAGATTCTTACCATTCTGAGGGACTGCACAGTGCAGCATCAGCAAAATTAAGCACTGGTCTGCAAGAAGTCATGAACAAGCAGAAAAAAAATCTTAATTGCACAGAGAGAAGGATAGGCTTTTCACTAGTATTGACACTAGGAAAGATTTCTTGGAGTAATTTTGAATACTAATCTAGAAATGTCTGTTCAACTTTCAGCAATATTCAAAAAGGCCAGTAAAACATTAGAAACTATTAAGAAAGAAATAGCAAAGGAAATGGGAACCTTATTCTGCCTCTGCCTTGTTCCCCTATAATTTTGAATGCTGCACATATTGAATGGTTAAATGAGCCACCTCAACAAAGTTACAATAGATTCAGAAAAGGCATAGTGGATAGTGACAAAGCTGATCAGAGGTGTGGGGTGAGTGCCATCTGAGGAGTGACAGAGAAGGAGTTTTCAGCTTGGAAAAAGGAATGACTGAGAGGAAGAGAAACAGACAATCAGGAGTGATGTAGGAAAGGTGGTCAAGGAAAGGTCATTCACTGAATGACTCTAACAAGTAAAACACAAAACGGGGTGTACTTTCTCATGCTTAATTACATCATGGAATGTAATGAGGAAAACACAAATGAGTTTTAAAAATCAACTGGCAAATTAATTGAAGAAAAGTCCATAATGGAGATGTAATCTTCTCCCCAAAAATTCCCTAAACCTGACACCAAGTTTCCATTCTTTACTTTCCTTCATTACATTTCCACTCCTGTCTCTAATCAGAGTCAGGACACTGGCCTTTTTTCCACCTTTATATCAAACAGCAGAAAGTAAACATTCTCCATAGGCAAAAAGTCTAGGACCCCTAAATCTCCCACCACATCCTCTCCTTTTTCCATTTCCAGCAGTCCATCACACAGTATCATCTTTTCCTCTCCCCTCACTTAGCACCTAGAAAAGCAGCAGCATTTTTACCTTGAATAAAGAGCACTATGCACACTGGCTGGAATGATCTCTCATCACCTTTAGGTGTTCACCTAAGAAACACAAAAGTTGCTTGGAGGGAACAGATGGCTAGATCAAGAATCACAGTACCAAATAAATAATAGCAGCCTTACCAAACAAGTCTAAATAAACAGTGGATTTTCAGAAATCAAATGAACTTACACTTCTGTGTGGTTTTAAGCGTAGAGGATCAGCCTTGTCATTTAAAAGCTTGGCCCTGATCCTGAGAAGAAATCTCCTCCTGGCTTAGAAGAATCAAGAATAAAGAAGGATTTTTCCACACAGATCTTTCCCCTTCACTCACTCAAGTCCTAATGAAATGTATGAGATTTTTGGTCTGCATCCATGTACCTTGGTGCAACCATATTGGAACAGCTTTCTAATGTCAGGACTTGGTGCACAAACTCACATTACAGAAAATGAGCAAGATGCTTACTCAAAAACACAAATATACAGCCCACTCACCTGGCACATACTGCCCACCCTGTAGAAGGCCAAGGACCAGTCTCCTTGTCTTTCTTGCTGTGGTTGCACTGCACCTGAGTCCTGGTTAGGCAGCATACAACAAGAGCGTCTATTGATTTTTTCATCTGCCTCAAACTTGTTTAAAAGTACAGAACTTCCTTTGCCTACTATATGTGACAATAGCAGCAATGAATGCTCAAAATGATGCAGAACTTGAAATTTCCAAAGCCAGTTCTTTAAAGATATAAGAATGTAAGGAAAAGTAGACCAGCTTGCACTAATGGCCCTGTGCTGTAGTGCAGGCCACAAGTAACTGCATGAGCAGCACTGCTGACAGCACTAAGCCCATCAGCTATCAATTCATCCCTACTGTACTTTCCTCAGGGTTGAGCAACTAAAAAAGCATGTAAGATCTGCAACCCTGAGGCTTCTCTTTGTGACACCACTGCTAGTTCTTCCTCTTTTCTCATGTTGTAGCTACACATAGCATCATTTTCATGATATGGTGGAAATCCCCAAGTTCCAAGTAATCCTATTTCACTTTATCTGTCCCTTTTTATTTCTGCAGGTCTTTGGGGATTCTGAAATTACTTTCTGACAATTTAAGTATCCTGGTTTTCATTTTTCAGCTGAACAAAATAGTAGCACTTGGTAACCCATGCTTGATTCGTTAGTGTTGCTCTGTAATTTCAGAGTGCTAAACAGAGATGAGATTGACTACAGCTTACATGAATTGAGATTCTTTAGAATTTTTTAGCTGCAGTTTTCTACAAATTTGCTGTATAATAGGATAAGTAGTGTTGCATCTACAACCTTATTTCAAAGCTTGAGCAGTGCAAATTCCTGACAACTATCCTATATCCAGAATCAGGCATTTATGAACTCCGTGTGAAGTGTACAGGGTTGATATGCAGTCTTCTTTCTCACTCTAGTAGAATATCCCAGGGAAAGAATAAGAATAAAATAACAGTTAAGGACAAGTACAAGGATTTTTCCAGTCAACATAAACAAATTAATGCCAATTTTCCCTGTGCCACCAGTATTTTGTTTTATTTTTAATTTTTTTACTTGGACTATATTTTTGGCATAGGAAGAAGATTTTATAGCTTTCTCAGTTTACTATGATGCATTGTTTACAATAATGCAGTTTACTATAATGCCATTGTACAAGGTCCATCTTTCCCAATACTGTATCTCTAACACTGAATAACAGTGGATACTAAAAGTAAGGTCATGAGACACAGGTGAGCTGATTCCTTAGTATACTCTACTGGCTTCCATAAGAAGCTGGTTTAAGGGCTTCTTGAACCAAAAGTTTCAAGTGAGACTGTGGTAGCACAATCTCTTTTTTAAACCATTTACATTCTTGGCTTTCACGCCATACTGTCTCAAAGACACAAGCCCAGTATAAAATACTCCAGTCATCCCCTGAGATTTTTTCCAATGTCTAAACTAATATTCATTTGTGTATTCTTTCTTGTACATATCTCTGAAACACCTTACGGATCATGTTCTGGGTTGTTTAAAAATTCCCCCACATCCCTTACTGAGAATTATTCCTCAAAGCATATTCTGGATATTTCTAGCAGCTTTCTTCTCCCATCCCCATCCCCATCCCCACTGCTCTCCAAGGTAGCATTTTACATTGTGTTCCACATCCAGCACCTCACAGAACCTATAACCTCCCATAAGCTTCTCCTTATTTATCCCGACCAAATGGTTTTCTGTGATTGATAAATCTGGATAGCTTCGTTAAGCAATAATTTTAGGATTTCCCATAGCATCTCCCAAAGTGTCTTGATCCAGGCTGCAGGAACAATCTGGTTCTTATTAGAGAGACTGAGTGCCTTGAGAACTGAAATGGATCTTCAGATTTTTTCATAGACAACTCTACACTCTTTCCACCATCCCTTTGATTTTTTTTTAAACAAAGGTTTTTCTATTACATTTTTAATTGTGGTGCAGAAGTCTTCATACTTCTGTGCTACCATTTCATAGCTGAGCCTCCTCTGCCTAAGCTAGCAATGTACTGACAACAACAATTCCTGGAGAATGAGCTACTGTTGGAATAAGGCCGTCTCCCAGCTGCCTTCTTTCCTGCTGGTCCCAATTGCTTGCAGCTACAGACTGAAGAACTGTTTAAACCTTCCCTAGTTATCTTCCACTTTTGAAAGGAGTTTAAACTTTAATAGGGTTTTAATTGTTCCATTCTTCCAATCTGGCTGTTTCCTCAAATTGCTTAACTCTGGGTATGAGGGTGCTTCAAGGCTGACAAAAACCTGCTGTGTTCTGCTTCTGAGTTTTAGGTGATCAGCAATATATGACAAAAGCTGCTTTTATAACAAAAAGATGTGGCTTGTGACAGGCTCTCCTCAATGCATTCTGTCATCCCCTCTGGAAACAGTTTCTTCAGTCAAGGCATTTCCCCACAAGCAGCTAAACACAGAAGATGATATGGGTTCATTTTCTTTGCATGGGGAGCACGACTAGGAAAAGAGCTTGTATTCTTCCTTCTCCTGTCTCCCTACATTAAAATTGAGTCCAAACCAGAAAATACACATGGGTGTCAATCCTGAGCTGCCAGAATATAGGGCATGTCTCTAGCTTTACTGACAACCTTGCCACAGCCAAGACACACAAGCGCACTCACTGAGAACTGTGAGAATCCACAAGCGCACTGAGAACTGTGTTTTTACCATATACAGGTTACTGTGGGGGGCTGGATTGAGAAGTGATTTTAAAGTGCTCATGCACTCACATGGTCTCCAGCCTCTTAAGTGACTCCACTCACAAGAAGAAGCACAAACTGTTTCTTGCAGGTCAAATATAACAATGGACAAATCTTTAAGAACTCAGAATGCCTAAAAGATGACAAATAACCATCTATACATGATTTTACGGGCTCTGTTTACTGTTGTTGGGAAATAATCTCATTTAAAAAATAGGCTCCACAATTCCAAAACTAAAAATAAAGTTTTTAACAGCTCTTTCACCTGAGATAATCCATGGAAAATAGCATGTCTATTTTACACCCATGGTTTTTAATATGTAGTGAGCACTGACATGATCCCTTGCTTGCTTGAAAACCAAACATAAATGCCTCACTTCCCATTCATAGGTCATTTCCCATGAATATGTCACTGTGGGGTACAACACCTGGCTGGTAAAAGCAAGTATCCATCTCAGAGACCTTTTGAACACTACTGGTTTTCATCTCAGACCACTGGATTGGCAAAAGACATCAACTTTTGTCAATATTAATTGAACTAGATTCTTTTACATACACTTCTCTGTGTCTGAAGAATGAAATTCTGGAACTTAGAGCAAATACAAATCAGATTTAAGGAGCAGGTTGATTGCCAGGAAACAAAGGCCTGACTGCTAGAAAATAACTTTGGTTCTCTTCACACAGATTGTGCTCTTGCCCATTGCAAAAGGCAAGCAGCATAAGATTCACAGGGGACATAGCCTCAGAGGCCTGGATAATAAAACTTCATTGTAATTCATTACTTTTTTAAAATGTTATCCTAATGGATACTAATTCTGTGGCCTTTCCTTCTGTGTGAGGGTGACTGTGATCTTTGAACAAAGATAAAGCCTTTGCAAAAATACAATGGTAAGCCTCTCACTTTGCTGTAATTCACTTTGGTGCCATGAGTAGATTTCAGGCAAATGCAGTTCTATAAACAAAATAAAAAGATGGCATTTCAGCAGCAATATGTAAAAAAGATACTGGGTAGAAATACTTCAGAGAAACAGGCTGCTTAGTTGTAAAATGAGTTTAAATTAGGCTTTAAAAAGGATTGCTAAATCTTGACACATATATGAGCAGCTTATTATCATGCAATTGTGCAGTAGTTGCTTGATCTTGTTACTGATGTGCCACATATGAATAAGTGATTAATTACCACAAAGGCTAAAACAGAGCAGAGTGAGAGTACTGTAGCTCACCCTGAAAGAGGGGCTTAAACACGTTTATTGCCCTTTAAGTGCATTTCATTAAGGCCAATTAAGGACTTTCATGTCTTATTAGAAAAATGAAGTAGATTTATGAGGTTTTCATAGGCTGGAAATGCTGGGGCTAGCAGATACGAAACTGTGCAGAAATACAGTGGTTAGAAGCTAAAAAAATTATATAAAGATATACAGAGGAATAATTCCACTAAGGAACCAGATCACATGAAGGTGGTCTCTGTATATAGAAGGAAGGGGGAAAAAAAACCAAGCAAAACCAGAGGTCAAAATTCATAACATTTCCTATCAGACTCACTGCCTATAATTTTATAGGCAATTTTGCAATCCAGCTCTCTTTGGGGTCTCATTTTCTTCTGTTCCATATAAAATTCAGGATGACATGAAGGGCTGCCATTCAGTTGGGCAGAATTTTCTCCCAGTGGGCACACCTTATTGCATACCTGAAATTAAATGCACAGAGCAGGAGGGAGCAGATTTGTTGACCGCTACTCAGCACAACTCCCAGCAGGTCTACATACCTTAATAATGTTTAATCTTGCTGATAGAGAGTCATTCAGGGCTCCTTTATTGGTGTTACTTTAAGCACCAACTCAGAAAAACATATAAACATATGCTCTAGTTAAAGCTGATTGGAGAATGGGGGTTTTTTGCTGAATAGGATTGAGGATGAGCACGTGCTTAAAGTTAGGCTGAGTGTGTGCTTCAGCATTTTGTTGTATAAAGATCTACAAAGGTGAAAGCCCTGACCTATTCATCTATACTTCTTAGAGTTTCTGCATTTCTTGCCTCAAACCAGGAGGTTCTGGCTGCTTGAGATTACCTTTATATTATTTTAATTAAAAAATAATTTAAAAATAAAACAAATCCAGAAATCTTTTGAACAGAAATAAAACCTTTCTATCTGAATAATCCATCTGTATTCAGATCCACAGGCTCAAGAAATGAAATGTGGTTGCTGACCTTCTTTACTTAAATCATGCTGTTTTTAAGGTAGCAAGAAAGAAAAGAGAGGAATGGAGTAAAAGAACTCAGCAGCATGATCTGAGGACAAAGGCAAACTTTGCTTTGACATTGCAGAGTTCTGAAGGTTTACGTCACAGCCTTCATCTTATTTGAGCGTAATTTAGTCTATAGAATTTCCTTCCTTGCTTTATTTTGAAAGAAAACTTTCATGGGAGGCTATAGAGTATGTATCATTATCCTTAGGGACTGTGTCTGTTTCAGCATCATCCAAGTTTCTAGGTCCCACACATACAGTATCTGGGCAGCTTTTTTACATATTATATGTATTTATGAATTTTTAAAAATATGCATTATTTACTCAGTGGACTGGAATAGCAATGTCAAGTGGGGGAATATGTATTTATAAATGTTTTTAAAATGCACATTATTTACCCCACAGACCAAACAGTTCCAGTCTACCATGTATAGTCTTAGCCACCTAATTAAAAATCTTATGAAACTTCTTTGAAAAGCACTTGCAGTACATATGCAGCAGGAACTTTTGGAGCTTTATTATCTCAGCTCTCTTTTATTTTTTTTTTCCTCCAAAATACACAAAGCATTTAGACATATTATGGTCTAATCACTTGCCAAATTTCATCTCAAATAGAAGCTATATAGGAATTCTACAAGCACAAAAAAAGCATCAAAAACAGCAGATCAGCTATATTCTGGGGGAGGAGGTATGGGGGGGTTGCTGCACCGATATCATTTTAAAACAAACAAACCGATATTTTTTAATTTGGTGAAAAGGAATTAATTCCCACACTGAGATTTGTTTGTGCCAAACCTTAGCTGCTCCTTTTAATGAGGTTTTAAATATTTTTTTTTTCTGCCAATTTGTTCTTAAAGGGGTTTGTACCAAAAAAAATGGCTACATACTATCTACACAGTCCAACCACTACTGATCAAATTCTTTAGGGATGAGAGACCAAAACTACATATTTTGTAAAATTACTTTATTTAAGAGAAGAGGTAAATGCAACATGAGCATTTGTTGTCCAAATATAATTTCAAATAAATGATAATGTTTCCATATTTTGTTCCTTAGGTTAGATTTCCAAAACAAATGATGACTCATAAATCCTTTCAGTCTTTGAGAAGGGATTTCTTGATGTTAGAAGTGATAAGCATCTGCTTCTGCTGATTTATACCAGAGAAAGAAAGGGGTATAAAATAAGTGCAGCGCGAGTTGAGGGTAAAATGAAAATCTCTTGATTCTGTTTCCAGCCTCAATTCAGAGAACTTCACAGAGCACACTGAAATCATGCTGCAGCATCACCATGCTTTTTGGAGCAGGAGGGTACTTCTAGCTAAGTGGTCACAACCTTCTTGAGCATGAACATCAGCTCCCCACAACCAGCAGAGCCAGAATAACTTGTATGTTGTCGGGCTGTGGTCACTTGCACAAGCTACAGACATAAAATACCTTAAAAATAGATTTAAAGACCATCATAGGTTAGAAGCTTTGAATGAAAAACTATAGCAGTCCAGGCTTCACAAGAGCTTATGACTAGTTTATAGGGTTTTATGCAGTTTCAAAGTGATAAATGTTTACCTGTGCAGAGTGCTGCCAGAATTTGTAGTTACTGTCAAATGTGGAAATAGAATCCAAACTATATTTAGGAAATTAATTTTTGTTTCAATTTTTTTTACTTATTTCACATTCCAACTGAAAGCAATTTACTTGTTATAAATCACCAACAGGTTCTTGTGATAAAGCTCATTAAAACAATTTGATCATTTTGGGAGGCTGAAACTTTTCTATTTCCTCCTCACAGGAAAAATATATTCTTAAAGATAATTGTTTTTAATAATATTAAAATTTGTACTAACCAGAAAATAAATTAATAGACTTTCTGTTAAATGGTAATGACTATGTGTTGTTATATTTCTGAGGTTTATAAATTATCTTAATTGTTAAAATATTGGGAAAGGCATTGTTCAATAATATTCTGAGTATGAAATTTATGTGTAAATTATCTTCTGACATCTTACTGAAAGCTGGCATTTCAGCTTGGCACAATACCATAGTATAGTTCCCTGGTCCAAACAGAATTTGATGAATTGTCGAAAAGCCACTTTTTCTTTGCCTCTAGTCAGAAAGAATAACATGGACACGGGCCTTTCTCAGAGTGTTTCCAGTTCCAAACAGAAATGTTTTTCAAAGTAACTTCTAGTAAAAACCAAAGATGGACTGGATATGGTGGAAGTGCCTGGGTAAGCAACACTGGGTAAGTGCTCATGGCAGGCTTTGATAGATGATATGACAATGCCTCTGATGCAGTGAGAGCATACCAATGCTACTGGCTGTGCCCACGGGGCAGCAGCCACACAACTGCACTGTGCTGCTCCCTGCACTTCTGCATTCCTAGCTGTATGAAATATCAAGGGATATGAGACACCTGAAGTGCAAGCTAAAAGAGAAAATAACAAATACAGGTAGTAAGACAGTATTACCTTCATTCCCAGTTACTCTTACAGCCATGTGGGTGTTCTGTGACTTGAGATGTCTAGCTGGGACAAGAAATGGTTCCTCTGTCCCAGGGTTTTCTTCTCAGAAGTGTCACAACAGGTATTTACAGAAGTGTGTGAGTCCCCGTGTAGTCCATCACCCTCAGCAACACTGAGGGTCAGGTTGGACAGGGCTCTGAGCTACCTGATCTAGTTCAAGATATCCCTATGCCTCACAGTGGGAATTGGACTAGATGACCTTTAAAGGTCCCCTTTCAACCCACACCATTCTGTGATTCTTTGATGCTTTGGCTGGTCAAGCATGGATAAATGTTGAATCAGGCACATCCTTCTTTGTACCCCTTACAGATTTGATAACCAGAAAAGGGACTGCATAACATTTATAAATGCAATTTTGTAATACTGGAAGGGTTTTAAACAAGTTTTGCATCAAGCTCTTTTAGCCAGTGTCCCTGCCTTTCTCAACATATGCACATTTGGGTGCAGTGACCTGGAGTTATACCAACCCATAGATAAGCTAAAGAGGACTCCAGAGGAAAGAAATGTCCTTTGAAAACCAGGCTTTAGATGAGTGTTGTGTACCAGTGGGGAAGAGACTGATTACAGTATAGGAAACCTTTCCTTTGCTCGCCCCAGTATCAGGCAGATACAGTGACAAAGAAGTTTGACCCAGAGACTGATAGATTACGGTCACCTGGTATTCTCCAAATCCAAGGGAAGAAAGGCAGAAGAATATATATTAAGGATTGTTGTCACAAGGTATAACAACATTGCTAATAAACCACAAGGAAAGACCATTTACCCCTTTAGGCACTTGCTAGCAGTGTTTCTATTGTCCTAGAAGCCTCCCCACTTAAATTGCCTGCTGGGTGTCAAAGCTAAACACCCCCAAAGAGAAACAGCCACCTCACATAGCTCATCTGCAACTCTCAGAGTGGATTAAAAATCAGCCAGAGCCCAAAGAGAGTCTTTCAGGCATCTGGGCTAATACAAACCAGAGATGACATTCTTCAAGCTGATGCAGGGGTCTGGGGGACTCAACCACATAAAAGACATACAAGTGTGTTATCACATTCAGCTTGAAAATTTACCTGGCTGAGAGGAGATGGATTGGTTTATGGGGCTGAAATTACCCATGCTCTGCTCTAAAGCTAAAACCATGGTGTGCCAAGGGAGGGGAGCACCCACCCTTTCTCCACCAAACAGCCCCACACGAGCACGCTCGTCCTGGGTGGAGTCTGCAGGACTGAAATGCATTCCTCATAATCAAGGGTAATTCGAAAGGCAAACAGTGACCAGGAGAGCATGCTATCCAGCAGAAGCCTAATCCTGAACCCAACTCCACAGACGGTTACACAGCCTGCTGCAATGCCAGGGCAGATGCCAGGGAAGAGACCAGCCACAAACCGAACAGACAGACAATCCAGAGCTTGGCATCTGGGTTCTTCAGCTGCCAGCCTTGCCTCATGAGTAGCCACAATGGTTGGCTCTTGTGCAGAAAACAACAGAGGAAGAGGCTAAAGAGGTCTATGTGCCACACTGCCAGCATTGGGAACAGGCAGTGCCAAGTGAGTATTGCAGTTTCGTGCACGTGCCAATGTGCTTTGGAACGGCTTTTACATTTTCAAAAGTAACAACAGAATTCCAGCATAAAGCAAGACAAGCTCCAACATCAAGGACAGTTTCCCTTCCTTTTTTAGATTATTTTTGTATGTAAATTTTTTTTTCACTTCATTTTGTTTGCCTCATATATACACTTCAGACAGCTGTGGCACAAGAATGGCCTTCATGCCTTGCGCTCCATACTGATAAAATATTTGAATCTACAGGAATACATGCACAAATCAGTTAATTTCATAACCAAATTACAAAGCCCCAGCTTGTAAGCCTCTGTTTTACAACATGAGTAATTACTCCAAAAAGTAGCTGCACGAACCCCTGTGTCACTGCATGCTGAGGAGCAGCACGGCACTGTGAGGAAAGGGTTCACAACCTCCTCTTTAAAACACTCTTCTGCCCTGTTTACACCAAACTGATGCTTTAATCAGAAGGAAATGTTTTTTTATATAAATCTCTACTTGCATGTTTATTTTCTTTGGGAAGTTTTTAGGCTATTAATTTGCCAAATGAGATTTCTGAAAGTGTGTATTTGGACACATTCATATATATGTGCTTTCCCACATGTGCCACCCAGCAGAGTTATTTAACTCAGACGTTGTTGTTTCCTGAAATAAGTGCATTACTTTGTGTCAAATCAGGATAGTGAGTTCTATTTTTCATATGTGAGCAAAGAGCCAAAAGGAATTGAGATGAAGAACAAGCCTACAAAAGGGCTGGCTGCACCAGTTTATCCATTGAAGGCTTTAGTTTCTGGAATGTCTTTTAATACAGGAGCCCTGTTCAGTGATGGGGACTTCTCTAGGTGCTGAATATCACCAAAAAGGATTACTGTGAGACCTTACAGTAACAGAAAAAGTAACAGAAAAAACAGAATGTAGGTATTCTAAATTATCTATGTTGCCTTGGTGCTATCAGGATGGGATCTTCTGAAAGAAAAAGACTGCTTCCTGGGGTTGTGATGAGGGACTTTTGGCATGTCTAAAACGTTGGGTAGAGTAAAATGCTAGTGAAGGCAAAGTAACAAAGGGCTGAAACCCCTCTGTTCTTTCAAGTCTATGCTACAATCATAGAAATCAGTCTTTCTCCTGGGAGCTTCTAGAAGATACATCTTTGCCTATAAATCTCACCCACTAAGGGTGTCTACACCACCTCCCTCCCCAGAAATTTATTAGCCATGAATTTATTAATCACACTTTCTCTTCACCACACTCAAGCTCTTTGCTTCCTCTCCTCTTAGCCTATTCTCTTACCCACTCCTTATTTTTAGGCATTTATGGAAGTGCTCTGTCAAATCACAGCAATAGATCTGATTTTCAGGGGGTGTCCCAGCCATGTGCCATTAATTGCATCTGCAGTTTTACAAGTGCTAATAACCATAGCCTTGCCATCAAGCAATTGCACATTGTGTTTCTAGTGTTCTTATTTGATCAAAATTGGCCTCTTTGTCCACTAGCCCAGTGTGGTAAACTCCACTAATAGCTCTCAGAGAAGACTTAAGAAACTGAACCTCAGCTTTGAAAGGAAATAGACCTAAGCTCAGACATATCCTAAAAATCCCAATTCTGGCTGATGCTAGGTAAATCACAATATATTCTGAGTCAATAAGAAGCTGTGAAGGATTTTACAAATTTGATCCATAATGTTTTAAAGAATAATATTGTGTATATGCTGGCTTTCTAACAATATGTTTAGTATATGGCATTCCTTTTCTGTCCCTGAACACAGCCATTTTTCATTCCCTATCTTTTTATAGCTGTTCTTGTTTCATTATTAATTTTTCCTTTGGTGTTTTTTTATATAATACAGGGAAAAGCAGGTGCCTTCCATCAGGCCTTAGAGGGGCTATTTGGTTAACCAGTTTTTAGTACTATGCTTCAGAGCAGCTACAGTAAAATAACATGAAACCTAAAATGAGATTATTATAAATATTTCCTTATCAACTCTCACCTATTCTTCCATTTGCTGTAAGGCTAAGTTTAGTCATACGATGAGTAAACCCTTGGTCCTGCTGTCACCGAATTCAAATATATCAGCAGTGTAAGCAAGATCAGGTTCTGTTGATCTGATTTTGAAATTATGAAATCAGAAGATTTCTATTTACATGTATGAGCTTGACTTGTCCAGCTCTGGAAATTCAATGCATGAGACTAATCAGATTAATTGTGTACTGCTTTTATTGCTTTCTTTTTCTCCCTCTGATACATCGGGTACTGGTCACTATTGCATGCAAAGGTGGAACTACCTAAGATAGAGTTTTGTTCTAATATTGTTTATTCATATGTTCCTAAAAATCTAGTTCCAAGTTTTCATCTGGTGTAAATTGCTGTGACTGAGTTTATCACTGTGACACAACACCATTTTAAAAGTGATGATGTTCTGACCTGTTTTCCAAACACAGACAGCCAGCTAAAATGCTGCTGCAAACAGGGCCCACAATGTTTTCCTCATTCATTACACACTCAAGTGGGAAAAGCAGGACAGGTCAGAAGAAAACGCTTTACGCCGTTATTGACACACAGAAAAATGGCTCTTCATTTCATTGCAATTTACCAAACTTACTCGTGCAGGTAACAAAAGCACCTGTCTCAGCAGCCAGGATGGCTGCTCTTTAGCTGGCACGCAGTCTTGCACTCCTTGGGATATGGAGGATGTTGGGATTTGAATTGGGCTGGATAACTCAGGTCTGAAAGCAGGTAGTGGGTCCTGAGAGGCAGAGACATGGTGAAGTATTCAGTCACCTGTGTCTCTCTGGATGCTGCCTTGACCTGCATTATTTCCACACTCCCTCATTCTACCCCAGTAGACCTGCAGCTCCTCAGTGCAGGGAGCAGCTGCTGAGGCAATGAGCTTTGCCCCTCGCAGGGGGCATTCCCTCATTTTGCCATCACTGAGCAGCACCTGCCAGGGAGCCTTTGAGAGCAGGCAGACCCAAGGGCTGAGCAGGGATGGCATCTGGACCAGGTGCTGCTGCTGCTGCCCACGCTTCCTGCAGCAGTACCCACATGGTCAGGGCTCTGCTAATGCACCCTTGAGTCTTCAGCTGCTCTTCCCGTCTATTTCCCCAGGGTGGGACTTTTTTTCAGCGTGAGCAAAGTGGTTTTTCATTAATTCACACCCTGAGCTTAGCAATGATTTTTGGTCATGTCTCTTGCTAAGGTAACAAACATTATAAGCATGAACTTTGTAATTAATGCAAGATCTTACTCTCTCCTAGTGTGCCTCAGACACTTTTTTTCACAGCAATCTGAAAATGTCAAACTTATGGTAAGGCAAAGAACTACACTGAACTGGTCACATTAGAGAAAATTTTGGCTAAATGGCAATTTCACTTCATGAAATCTAACCCTTGAATGAATGGGAATTTTTTCCACTGGTTTCTAGGATGTCATCCTTGATTTTTCAATTACATACTATTTATAAATTTATATTCACAATCAAATATATCTCCATTACTATAAAGAAGATATCTTATTAGATCCATAAATTGGCCCTGAGGAGGGTTACATTTCTTATTGCATACTTTTAAATTGTGCTTTACTGCAGAATTACATTTCATAATTTGATTATTTGATATAAATACATTTCTGTCAAAGCAAGGTTCTCTCTATGTGTGTGAGACCCTGGATTTCTGTATGCAAAGTCCAGCCCACTTCTAGGCTTTTAAATACTGTCACTTGCTTAGATAGGTAGTGACAAAGGAAAAGGTGGTGGCAAGCAAACAGGACATGCAGAATGTGCTGTATTTATGAAGCAGGACCCATTTTAAAGTTCACATACATGTCCAGGTCACCTGCACTAAGCCTTCACATCTCTGTTGAGATGGCTTAGTATGTTTGCCACCCTTATTTTTAATATGTGAACTTCAGCCAGTGTGGGAAAACTATAGCTTCCTACTTTGGCTCTTTCAGGGTAAGGAAATCTGCTTTCTATCAGTAGATAAACTTTGTTAATGCGAGCAATAAATCAACAATTACAAAATCTATAAAGATATGAATACTTAACTGAAAAATTTACATTAAATGAAGAGCAAAGTAAATTTTGAATTCATTGTTCAGACACGCCCATATGGTTATGCATTAAAGATACTGTAAGACACTCATCTCAAAAAAATCTGCATAGGATTTTCTTTACCTCCTTCTATCCAGCAGATCATGTATTGTTATTCAATATGCATAAAAGTAAGGGAATCTTGCTCATCTTCCATGAACAAGTGTGAGAATCTTATCATTGCTATAGCTTATAAATGGCTCTTATCAGCCAATGACATGTACACATAAGCAGAGGCCTGCTACTACAATCAACAGTAAGATGCTTAATGTAAGATACTAATATAATAAAATCTTATTGGAGGTGTTTCTCTTCATAGCTCATGAGCCAAATTTTGCTCTCTGTTACACCCATAGAATGTCCATTAAATTCAGTGACCTGAATTTAGACCAGGGAAAATACAACATAATTTTGACTTGGCAAATTTGAGCTAATTTTACAGTAGACTAGCAGACACCATAGGTAACTTAATTTGAGGAGGCTCTTCTCTTTTTTCTAGTTTCACCTGAAAATGTTGCCAGGAGATTCAAACTTTGTGAGTCATTGGATTCACATCTAAAATGCATTGAATAAGGCAGCAGTACCCTAAAAATCAGAACTGCAGCTACATACTCCATTCTGAATTATATTCACATGATGCATTTATATGTCTGGTTTTAGCACTTCTCTGTGAAAAATCAAAGCCTAAATATTAAGCTTCACTACTTTCCATGGCACTTTACTTATGATTCCTTTCTGTTCGCACTTGTCCAGCCATAAATATCTCTTCTTTCCTTTTTTCAAGTCAACAATACAAATATTTACTGTATATTTCACCTCATAGTTTCAGTACTTGTATAGTCATTACATATTCAATCAAATCCTTTCATTCATACTTGTTCACTAGTATCTATTCCTTTCATTCTAAGCTTTGCTTCTCTGCCTGCAGGGACTCAGCAGTGCACTCCTTAATGTACACATTTCTAGTACCTTCCTGTTTGGACACTGTCCAAGGCTGGTATTCATAAAATGTTAATGTTTGGTTCAGACACAGGAGAAATACCTTTAATCTTAATACCTTTACATTTAAAATTTGGAGCAATTTTATAATTTGATAAAACCAAGGTGAGGAGCACCAGTGACTTACTGGCCCCATTTGATGTTTGAGCCCTTCCAGCAGTAAGTCCAGCAGCCTAAGTCAAAATCGTGGAACAGTTTTCACAGGGAAGTGGTCACAGCACCAAGTCTGCCTGAGTCTAAGAGCCATTTGGAAAACATTTTCAGGTCATGGTGTGATTTTTCATGGTGTCCTCTGCAGGGCCAGGGATTTGGCTTGGTGATCCTGATGGGTCCCTTTCAACGTAGTATATTCTATGAGTGTGTCTCTGTGATTTATTCTATGATGGAAAGATGCTGGCTGTAGCAATGTTTTGTTTGGGGTTTTTTTTTCCAATTTTTATATTCATACACTATGGAGCTGTTTTTCAGCTGGAGACAGGCTAAAAATCATCCCACAGTCCTTTCAAATTGAAGTGGAAGCTCAGGCTCAAGCTGTGGTCCTCACTGGGTCAGTGCATTGGTCACCTCCTTTACATGCAGGCCTGGAAGGAGGACATACCCCTGCACAGCCCTTTCATCATCCTCTCCTTAGCCAAGGAAGCCTTCTGAGAGGCTTTTCCATGCACTTTGTAGCCTTCTTCTCTGCCATACAGGAAAGAACTGCATTCACATACCTGATAAGTAGTCCCATTCGCTCCTGCACAGCATCTTTCCTTAAAAAGGAAACCCATCCCTACCACCTTGCAAATACCTGTGCAGAGCAGCACCCTACAATTCAGGCATGACTGAGCTACTTTCAGTATCAGACCTGATAATTATCTCCATGAGGAATGATTCCACTTCCATGTAAAATAAAAATTACCCTAACCTTTGGCCATAGCATTAGGGAGTGAATCAGTCATATTTTCCCCTTTCTGAGAACACATAGAGGAAGAAATAAAAAATTAAAAATATTAGATATTGCCTTTTGACTTGACTGCTAACACAATAAAGCAGCATCGTAAACTGAATCATGGAAGTCTGCAGTCTTCATTGCTCCCTTTGCTGGTATTACTTCATGGATATTGGAGCCCTTAGGGAAACTGGAATATGAATAAAGATTTTTTTTTAAATCAGCCGTTTTTTCTTGGTTCTGTTTCTAAAAATAATGCAGTTTGCAAAAAACAGAAGGTTTGGTTTATAACACAAACAAAATTGTTACATTCTGAATGGGTTGTAAGTACCTGATTCTTTGCCTTTTTACTCATCCCTGCTAAAAAAAAAAAAATCTGCAAATCCATTTGCTAACCAGCTGCACCTCTGTACTGAACAGATAACAACCTGTGCAAGCCAGGCTTTGCTGTGAATCGGTGCTGATAGGCCTGAATCTCATAGCTTTTTTTAAATGCTAATGACAAGAAACATTTCCTAAGCCAAAACGCTCTTGTAGATCTGTCTACTTCTATTATGACTGATATTTGCTTGTAAGTACATAGAACACTTGTTCACTGTGCCTTATCTGCTATGGTGCAGCATGCTGACCTACATACCATTCAGCACAATATGATGCACAAACATCTTCTAAATAATTTTTCATTTTCGACTTAAAAACAGTAGAGGCAAAATAGGATTGCTGCAAATCTAACAAAGAGATGGCATTATTTCCAAATAAAAATGTGCATTTTTCCAAAGAATTTATTTGTCTAGCAGCATGAAGTTCATACATAGCAATGCTTAAAAAGGGTGTTGAATTGCGATTAGGAAGGAAGGACTTAGGAAGAAGAACAAACCACATCTTTTCTACTTACATAGAATAATTAAGCTAACTTATTTCTCATAACAATTAAAAGTTCAGCCTTTCTGAACCATGTTTTTGCAATGTCACTAAATGCTGCTGATATAAGAATGCTGAAATAAGTGTGATAATAACAATAAAGAATGATGGATAGAAAAGGATACAGTAGCTAAGGGAACAGAAATGATAGTCTATTACCTGCCATTGTCAAGCTAAACAGAAGTACAATATTTATGATTTTGCTGTGATGCCTGCTATGTCGTATAAGCCCAGTCTTTATGATGATACTTGTCTACTAAATGAAATAATTAATACGTCCGTTTTTATTGTAAATAAATATATGTCTTCCCAGTTGCCAGACATTATTTATATTAACAGCAGCACAGCCTCATATCTATCAAAAGCTTGTAGAGGAAAATGTACTTCAAGAGCTAAATTTTAAGAGTAAAACAGAAAATCTCCATCTATTCCTAATCAATTTATATTCAGAAATGTTAAAGAAGGGCAGAGTAAGAAGCCTGCTCAAACAATAGAAAAAAAAAATGTTTTGCCATAGCAGGATACAGTAGTCCTAACTCTAAAATGTATGTAACTATAAATGACTTCTACATTGTAAAATTGGGTACATAAACCTAAATTAAAGACATTTTTATAACAATATGGTTTATACATGCACTGAATTGGGAAATATTTATTGGCCTGTTATTACCTCTAGATGAAATAACCCCCAAACCAGTATACAAATTAGAGGAAGCATCAATGTTTAATCATATAAGAATTTTAAATTAATGGCACAAAATGTATGTACTATTTATTAATTTTCTAAGAAAATACTGAATTTTCATTCCCACCGTCACTACAATTGTTTTGTTTCTGGTGTAACATATGGTCCAGGAATCAGCTTGACTGCAGTATTAAACTGCAAAAATGAAAATAATTTGGAGACCAATCCAAGCTGCAGTGAAGTCAATAGAAGCATTTCCACTCATGCTCAGGAACCCTTGGTCACCCTGCTGTCTGTTTTATCCAAGGCTGTTACTCTTTTGCTGCATTTTGGAACCAGTGAATGATAAGAAAAAGTAAAATGTTTGGTACTTTTACCTATTACCTATCTTACCCTTGATTTATTTCTAAAACAAAAAGCTATCTGTAAATTTGTGTCTGAAATGGTCAAAGCTCACTGATTCTTTTTTTGTTTCACTATGTACCTCCTTGTATACAGTCCAAAGACAACATCTCTCAGACAAGCCACTGACTTCTATTAAAGTGACAAGCTACGTCTTGACTCACATTACTTATATATCATTAATGAGAATAACATCTTTTAAATCCACAAGTAGCTTGATGAGTCCAACATACAAATGGCTTTCAGTGATGTGACTTCCAGAAACAGATTGCTAGAGACACTGATACATCTTAGGATATTACCCTGAAATTGATGCTTATAAGTAAGGTGGATTTTCCATTTGTGTATCAGAATTGTTTTCCAGGTTCTTTTTTAATTTTGCAATATCTATCAGAAAAACTTTGGGCCAGACCTGCACTTACTATCCATTTAAATAGGGGATTCTTACAAGTGCTACTCTGCTCAGCAGTTATGAGCTCTGTGATGTTAACAGAAGCATAGACCAGGGATCAGACTTAACTATGCCAGGTCCATGATTCACGTGTTCCACACCAAAACCATGGACTACTGTCTTAGCTATAACTAAGGTTCAAATCATTCCTGTGCTCAGGAAAAGCTAGTCTTGGCAGATTCCTGATGAATTTGGCTTCAACATATTATACTGGTTTGTGTCCAACCCAAATCAACAAAAAGGGCATGAACCTAATCTAAGATGAAGGGCTCAGTGCAGTATTCAGGTTGAAGTGTTTCTTCTCACACATCCTTCCACCTTTGGCCTGCAGTGGCATGTGGGTGCATGCTTGCATGCAAACAACATGAGTAGCAGGCAAATCCAGGCTGTGAGTGCCTGATTAAACTTGTCATAACTTTTATGATCAAGAACTATATTGATCACAAAGACCCTCACCCATATCTTATTGTGTTATCTAAGATTGATACATCATGGCACATTGCACCTGGGATTGTCTTCTGTGTGCAACAAGGCTTGTGTGACTCAATTTTTTGTTTACAAAAGGAATGAATGAGAGGATGTCTCTAAGATATACATTGACATAGTCCTTTCTCATTGAATTAATCTCATTAAACACACACATACCTGCTATAGAGGTTGCTGTGACGCACCTGTTCCAGAATAGCATGACTTGTAAGGGTTACAAGTCTTATTCAAAGTCTAATGGGAAATCCATAAAGGAATAATGGAATAATCTTTGTTTAGCCCGGCACAAAGTACAGATTATTTCTCTTTCAGCTATGGCTCTTCTAAAAACCTTGATTTACTCTTAAATGTACAGAGGACACGATTTTCACCCCTAGCATGAGCACATGCAAGTAAATATTGCTGTTCCAAAGGCTGATTCTTTTCCATTACACTGTACTTGTCATTGGCCAAATAAACCAAGTCTTCTAACACAACACTGGAAACACAGCTAATGTCTGCATATTAATTAGCCTTCCTGACCTGAATAGACTATTACCTAGGGCCCTGGCCTTCATTTCCTAAGCACCCTAAACTCCACTGCACTGAACAAAACGAAAGAAAAGGCCTTTATTTTGGAATTACATCTATGAAAATGTTGCTCTTGCTTAAGAGATGGGATTTCTGAAAATGCCATGGAGACTTTCTGACACTGCACAGAAGAACAGCATTGTTTTGTTCCAGATGAGATATTGTGCCCCCCTCAATGACTGCCACCCAAAACTTAGACCATCCTTTGTGCCTTAGAAAAAATATGGAAATTATGGTTAGGGCTTCTATCATTTTGACCAAATATGTGTATCACTTAAAGCTGTTCTCTATTTTAATAAAAGAAAATGAGGTAATACTATAAAAATAGCTTCCTTTGATCCTAGAAGCACTTTATTACAAGGTTTGCAAGCCAACTGGAATGAAAAACTTTTAAATAAAAAATTAATGCAAAAAAAGCAGAGCTGGGAGATAGCTAGATTTAAGAAATATTGCCTTTTTTTTTCTCAGAGCTTCTGCAAAAAATATTTTTGTTGAAAAAATATTATTCCACTTTCAACTCATTCCAGACACAATTTTACAGGTAGGCTCTGTGACTCATTAAATCCAGCTTTGAAGATGCACCATAACATAAAGTATTACAATTATCATATACCCTAAAAGCCTGTTTGGAATCTAACTCAGTAATATTTATTAATGATCTGAAGAAGGGGATAAATTCACACATGATGTTTAATTGGGAGCTACACAGAGCAGATATATTCACAGTGAATGAAGAGAAAAACAACGTTTGTTTTAATTTAGGAAAAAAATTACAGGAAGTTACTAAATCTGTTTAATAATTACTTGAAACTTTATTTTTCAGGACTGTGATTTCTTTAATGCATTTTTCCCCAGAAACATTGTTATGTATGTAAAATGGACACCTGGAAACTATTCAGTCCTTTTAAATTTACAGATATGTCTTCTCACCTTTGCCTTGCTGCAGGGGCAACATTAGTCAGTACTTGATTGAGCTGAGTTTGAAAGAAGAGAAAAAAGAGTATTTTAAAAATATAAAGAATATGATGTGAGAGAAGAAATGAATAGGAAATGATACTGGCATGAAGGAGGGGGATTTGGAAATGCCTGAAAATGTTCTTAGGCAGGGAGACAGTAGATTGTAAGTGAAAGTGTAAAATAAAATGTACGCATGCATCACATTGACTCAGAAAAAAAATATGTAAGGAAGAAAAATGGATGTAAATATTTGAAAGGTGACTGAGGCCATACAGGCTATGAATTCACCTGTAAGAAGCCATGCAAACCCCATCATTTGCGACATTTAAAATTGGACTGTCCATGTATCTAGAAAATGCTCTCTGGAGGATAATCTAATATTACAGGGAGGTAAATTAACAGACCTGCAAGGTCTCTTCCATTCCTTATTTAGGTGATAAATCCATTGTAAAAACACTTACACCATAAAAATTTATATCTTTCCACAATGTACACAGAGCAGCCCTGTTCTAGAAGAGGCTGAGCAGCTGCTTGAAGGGCACAGGTACCCTGTGCTTCCAGTAGAGTCATGACAAAGCAGCGGTTATCTCCAAATTACAAAAAGAAAGAAAGAAAAAAAAAACCTCCACCAAAGTAAAGACAGTATCTGACAATGTTCCATGAACAGAAGCCCATTAAAACTAAGAGGACATTTGCCTTTAAATGGATGGATATCATTATGCATGCAAAAGTGCCCAAAAATAAAAAGGCAGAGTGGCTGCATTTCGAGGAAACAGTTGAGCGGCAGCAGCCATTACCTTAGCAATTGCAGCACCCGGGCTCTCTGCTTTGCAGTCTAAAATGAGGACATTCCCTTTGCTGTGTGATTTACTTTGAGTATGCTGCAATCTTCTTTTTCCTCAGGTAAAATGTCAATGAGCAGTGTCCCAAATGTTTTCCCTGATCTTGTCAGGAGCCACTTTGTTTCCACAAGAAAAAAAAAACACTTAAAAAACCCCCCAAACTTTCTGCTTAAAACACTGCACAAAAACTCCTGAAAAAGAGAAGCTGGGTATGAGATGGGAAGCTCATGCCAGGCAAGGATCACACAGGACTGCCGCAGTGCACAGAACGGATCCAAATCAGCCTTTCCACAGTCTGAGCAATAATGTGTTCTAGCTTGGGGCCAGCATGCAGACTGCACTGCATCTCTATCAGGTTGCGGAGGTGCCATAGAGAGGGAGGTCGTATCAATGAAACCAAGTGGAGACAATAGGATTTGGCCCTTAGTTTAGATGGCAGGGAGATGGTCTGCAGAATTTAAATACTGTATATGACCATAGATAATCTTGTGATTGGATGGATGGATGGATGGATGGATGGATGGATGGATGGATGATTTTGTTTAAGATACTGCATGATATCCAGGCTTTAACAAATATATACATCTCACTACATATTTATTAAGTACTTGGCCTTACCTCTCTGTATTTATTGCATCACGTGTAACCACTGGACTGTGAAAAGCTCTGTCATGGCAGAGCATAAGACATCAATGAATGAGTTCTTTCATTTGTCAGCAAAAAGAATGACAGAATAGATCTGAACTGAGATCAAAGAAAAGGGAAAATCCTGCCTTTACATTGTTAAAAGCCATTTCCCCCATTTTTGCATTAAGCCTCATTGCAATAAAAGAGAGGAAAATGCTAAGTGTCCCCCCCACTCAAACATGGTTGGCATGGATTCAAGGAAAGTCTGCAATGAGATCTGCATTCAACCAGGAGTGTATATGTCAGCCTCCCATTGTTTCCACCCAGCCCTTGGGTCACAGCACAGTGGTATGACCTGCTTATTCAATATTGTACCCTCATTCACTGATGGAGGTAGGTGACCTTTTTTTCCCTTCTTCATACTCTAAGTAAGGTTTCTGGCATGGTGAACAAATAGAGCATACTTAGCAAATAGGTCATTTAGGCTTCTGAATTTAATGTTGAAATAAAGTTTTAATTCCTCTTTTCAAGGATGTGGGGAACTGTACTTTTCAGAGACTCTCAGAATTGCTTTGAGGTAGATGTTGTGATGTGTTCTACTTTGCATAGCTGCTGAGTTGGAAGCCTAGTGTGAACAAGTGTGTATTCCAATAACCATTGGTGACAGGCACAATCCCAGGTCAGAGAATTTTTTTTTTTGGCTCAAAATCCCCATCCAGTTTTCAGGAATAGGCTTTTTCATGGAAATAATAATGAGAAAAGTCCAGGAAGACAAATCAGTGGGATTTAATAGCCTACATGTGGAGGTCAGAAGTGTATTTGTAGATCAGTAAATTGAAAGCTGTATTTTAAATATCCATCTTGATGCTCACTTCCTGAATAGAATGAAAATAACAAGACAAAGAGAATCTAAAAGGGACTGTAAGCTGATCTATTGATGCGACAGCATGATAGCAATTTATACGTGTGTCTGTTTAGTGCAGATTTACAGTAGAACCTACAATCTTAGCAGTAAAACCCTGCAATCTCAGGTGCTCTCTGAAAGTCACAGCACATGCACAGAACAAAAAAGAAGGAAAATTCCCATCAGTTTTATCCAGGACATTTTCATCCTTGATTTTCCGTCAGTCATCAAAGAGGAAGGTCATTTTGGGAAAGACAAATGAATTGTGGTGTACCTCCACCATTCAGTGTTATGCTATTAGCATGTTCTAGTTTGTATCACCAGTTTCACAGTTAGTAACATAAGCCTAAATGTCATATTTAGCACATTATCAGTAATTTTCCAGTGGCAAGTATTTAATTTTTATGGACATACCTGCTTTTCCCCACACTGCCCTAGAGCAACTTTCTGTGTTCAAGAAGAGAGTTTTCTCTTGACTACCATTCACAGAGAGCTGTCTTTCCTCTAGGTTTGCACTGTCTACTCTAAACCCCACACACCTCATTTTTCATTCTATCCACCTTTCTAACATAGGTGATTGACTTCGTGGCCATCAGCTGATTCCTGAACAAGATGGAGCAAGCACAGGCCATTTGCTCTTGCACACTCATCCGAACAGTGACCTGCACTGCAGGAAAAACCTTTCCATGGAGCAGTGCAGCTGTCCTGGCTATGCACAGCTGGAGATACCTGCAGCCCCCTTGCCCTGGGGGTGGTCAGCCTGAGAGGATGCTGTCCCTGAGAGCAGCACCAACAATCTGCTCATCAGAGAGCCTTCCAGGGCCACACACAGAACACCTGCAGGAAAGGATGTGAGTGGCAGAGACTCTGGGGGTTTTCTGTCACTGTGAGGTCCTCTGATGTCAGCATTGAAGCAGCAAGAAGGAGTAGGTGTCAAGCCAGGGGTCCTCCAGTCCCTGGTACCTGCTGGAGAAGAGGCTTTTATCATTCAATGGTTCCTCAGAGAAACTCTTTTTCCCTAGACTCAAATACTCGCCTAAGATATCAGAGCTAGATTTGGGGTAAATATACAGTATCTGCATAGGCACAAAGGTAGTTGACATCACAGGACAAAACCTTTTTTAAGGATCAGATTTTACAAATCTGAAGGGATGCATAAGAGCCAAACTTGAGTGCCAGTAAGATTTATCACTGAAAGTCACAAGCTTATGTTATCTAAAGTGTTAAGTAAGAATTGTGTATCCATAAAGTGTAGAGCCAAGCAGCTGGCACCACAGAAAATGTACATATAGATGCTGGGTATAGCTTTATCTGCAGCCTCACTGATACTACAGGACCTTTTGTTTCTAAGGACATCTTTTCTTCCTGCATGAAGCTTGGAGCTGGTTGCTGGGAAAGTGTAAGACTTATGAAGGAAATAAATGGAAACATAAATTTAGGCACCACTTCACATTTACCAGGAAACTACAGAGTACGCACTAAAACCAACTAATCTATTTAGTTATAAATGCGCAAACACTTTCAATCTGCTCCTCAGACACTAAGGAGGAGCATCAAGGCAAGAGACCAAATTCCATGCTGAAGCCCAACAGGGACAGAGGAAGAGTCTGTGATTAGCTTATAATACAGTTCCTTGTTTGAAGAAGGCAGGATATCAGTTTTCTCCATACTTTGAGGCTGGGGAAGGGGCAAAGAACAGTATTTTGGAGCAAACTCTAGTAGCTGAGAAAGGTATTTGCCATACCTCAAGCTGCTTCTGGACAGGCCAGTGGGAAAATTGGCTTCCTACCAGCAGGGTTCCTAATCCTGTACCAGCAATGTACAGGAGACAGAAGGGGGGAAAGTACTGATGCATGCCTGTGGAAGAGTGGAAGTATGCACATGAAATGTTCATTGCAAGCTGAGGGAGCAGTGCTAACTGGGCTCACACTGACACACACCATCCAGACTCAGTGTCCTGGTTCAAAATGACAGTTGCCACCTCTCAGGTGTAATTAGATGAGGAGGCTGAGGAGGGAAGGGAATCTACGTTTTGTATGTGACATCTGCTCTAAAAACAGCAAAGTGAAAAATTTGAAACTTCTTTGTTCTTTCATCCTCTTTGTTCCTTGCTTCTCAGTATAACTGCAGTGCTTTCCCTTCCCCGACCATTCCTGATCTTTCCTTCTCACAAACAATTGCACAGCTGAGTAATCGCGTTTTGATAGTAATGTAACTTTCTAAATTTGAGATAAGTCTAGAAAAGAACAGCATTCCCTTATTATAACAGTATATCACATCTCATCCCCCACTTTCAACACAACATCCCAGCAAGTTCCCACTACCCATCTGATGAGGAAAGGAGGTAGGTAACTTTCTGCTGAAGACAACATCTCTCTTGCCTGTTTGCACTGGAACCCAAGTCAAACTTTTTCCAGCAAGCTTCTCGGAGGAGAAGGCCAGAGCTGCAGCATTGAATGGCTCTCTCTTCACACTGGAGCTGTCAGCTACAATCAAAGCATCCATGTATGGTATTTCCAGTGGAAAAAAAAAAAGTACACAGATGTATAGTTTGCATTTATGTACTGTAGGGACACCCTTGAATCGTGTTAAAAAATGTCAGTCAAGACATCTGGTCAGCTGTCCTAATCCATATTGGGGTTTTTAGACTACTGTTATGCCCCAATATGCTTTGAACATTGCCAATATGCTTTCTCTGCAGTAGCAGCAGTGTGTCCCCTTTGGTTTCACAGCCCGTCCCCAGCATTGTTTTTTATAGTGTCACGTACAGAGCAAAATGAAAAACCACATACTGTATCTCGTGTGTCTGGCTAATGAAACTGGTAGGACAAACCTTGTGTGATTAGGAACAGGGACGGATTGGCTTAGGTCTAGTTCATCTTACGGACTGCAAAAAGAATCAGCTGTCACTTGTGCCATGCAGCAGATGGACAGTTTGCATCCGATTTACATGCAGGCGCCAAAGCCTTTAGAAGCTTTGGCAGCCCACTTGCCATCAGGCAGCAGACTTTGATGTCCTGCAGATGGTTCCAGCAGCCATCTTGCGCTCGCGGTGCGCGGCGCTGTTGTTCCTCCTCGCTGGGCCGGGCCTCTCGCTCCGGTGCCTCCGGAGCTGCCGCAGTGTGTGGTGCCTACCCAAGGCTCGGCACCCTTGGGCCGCTGCCTAGGCACACTTGCATTTTCATTTCAGCACAAAGCTCCGCTGTGCTTCGCTTTTATGGCAACTGCGTGCTCGCACCCACATTAAAAATCCTAACGGTGCCTACTGCAAGCTGTCCCCTCGCTCTCGACGCTGAGTTTTGCTGTGCTTCACATTCCCTACCTAGAACCCCTACAAATCCGCCACCCCCACTCCCTTCAACCATAATAGCATAATTTCAGAATAACCGCTGATCCAATTTCTGTATGAATTTAGCTCACCAATGCAGCTTTGCCTTAACACGGTTCAACCCGTCCTAGGTAATGACACGGAACAAAGAGTTTTCTTCATGGTGGTCAGGCTAATCTTGCTCCATGAATAGCCCAGAGTAATCTATCAGCACTGGAAAGCTGTGGCTGGAGGTCTTCCAAAATCAGCTCTTTCGCATTTGGTAGGAGCAGTTAGGAATTCTGACTGGCACTATTAGTCAGGAGCCATGTCATCATGCTACAGAAGGGACTGCAGTTGTCCCCACTAGGTAGGATCAGTCCAGCACATTCTACCGCATTTTTTCATCCCTTGAGTATTACTGGAGATACAGCAAAAAGTCTCTGATGAGGCTTTAAGAACCAACCTAGAGGAGGCAAATTCAGTAATTGTGATTTCTAGACAGTCGTAAGTAATAGAAAATAGTGGGGGGGAATTGCGAGCTGAAGAGGAAAAATATACATCCATATCTATACACACACACACACACATACACACACATACACACACACACACACACACGTATACATTGTCAATTAATGTGGACTGGTTACAGCCAGCAAACAAGAAGAAAAAAAATAAACAGTTAATTAGAGCTTTTGGAATCATTGTTATATATACGGTGCATCATTTGCAGGTGCTACAAAAGTGAAAAATAACCATTATAATTACTAGTATTCAAAGATTCATATTTTCCCCCATGTAATTGATTTAGGATTATCAGTTTTCTTGTAGTTATACAAAAGGCCTGTCAAGGTGTTTCCACACGTGTTTGGCTCATGCATGTTCCAAAAACAAGTCAAAATGCCATTGTATTTTGCACGGCACAGTTAAAGTGACTCTGAAAAATAGGCCAGGTTTTACCTGGATCGTTATCTCAGTTAAATTATCTTACATATGTTTTAAATTTTTTTTGTTCATACTTTCTTCATCTTTTTTTCCCTCTCTCTTTCTTTTTTGTTAAAATACATCTGTGTTTGTTGACTGCCCCAGATTATATCTAAGTGAGGAGTGGGAGTACTTGCACCTGGTACAGTATATGTAGCTTAACAATACATATCATTACATTATTTACAGCTCATTTTATGTTATTCAATAGTAAACTGCAGATTAACCCTTTGAGAGCCTGTCTGGTGCTACCCGGCAAGGCAGAGGAGCTTGGCGTTTTTCAGGGCCGTGGGACTACATCTATAACTGCATTCATAAAGATGGCAGTGTGCTCATTATAACAGAGATCACCACCAGAGCCAGCTAATTCCTCTCCCAGGAAATCTCGTCCGTAATCACATTCCTTACCATACCACGCTTGTACTTCTGCTGATAACACAGGTTATAAAAGGGACTCACTCAGTGCTGGAGTCAATTAATGAACAGGCTTTTTAACCTCCTTTATTGGAGTACATTCGGCACCAAAGGGACCCAATGTTGTGCTGCTGGCAGGAAAAGGGCCCAAGAAATGCCATTTCAGGACGTTTCAGGCTGGTGTCCAGTTCCCAGAAATGGGCATCACGACTGACCTCATTCGGCACTGACTCAGCAGCCTCAGCACCCAGAGGAGAAGAGACAGCACTCAGATAAAGCCTGAAGAAACACTTTTCCCACGTCCATGGAGGAAAGGTCTGACAAAATGACTGGTGGATTCAGGCATCACCTTCACTTCCCCTCCAGCTGGAAAAGGCCATGAGTCACGATCTCTTATTGTATTTGCATTTGTGGAGTGGCTTGGGGTTTATTTCCAAGACAGAGAGGGAGAAAGGCAGGGAAGTCGCAGAAAAGCAGGCAAAATAGAAAAGAAAATGAAAATTACAGGATCTGAGGTGACAGACATCAGGACAGGGAAACTTGAATTCCCAGCACCATGCAAACCTTTCCCTCTATTTTAGCAATATTCAGTGTGGTCACACCAGGCAGAGAAATGCACAAACTGGCCTTTCCTTTTTCCAGCAATTTGTTTGGCATACAGCACACGTATCTGTCAAAATGTTGTGTATGCCATGCGGTGCTGAGATAATTTTTCTGTGGTAAGCACCGAAGTAGGAAGGGGCTCCTGCATCATAACGCTCCTATTCCTAACCTTTAAATACTCATCAATATCTCTGTTGCTGAATTAATCAGTCTCAAGATTATCAGCAATTTGGTTGCATTTTGTTGGTAATTAGCTTGATAAATTAGCATCTGCAATATAAAACTTGACATCTTATTGTTCCCTCAGTTTTATGGTACTTCTAAAAAAAAAAAAAAAACTACAACAAACCAACCAAACAGCAGCTTATTTTAAAAAATGATCACTTCTATTACAATAAAGACATATACCAAAACCAAAGTTTGACAAGCTTAGTAGCTGACAGAAACAAGCTCCATTGATATCCACTGGGCAAAATATCAAAGATGAATAGCTCATAATGCAAACTTCAAAAGTATGGTTTAAAAAATAAAATTTGAATCCGTTCGCTGTGGGCAGCTGCTTCTTGTGAGTAAAATAAAATAAATGTTCAATGAATTAATTTTCCACATTTTCTGTAGAAAGACTGACAAATATACTTTGAAATATGAGGGAATTGAGAATTAATGGGATATAAATTTATTTATTCCAGCAAGCCCCTCACAGCTTTCTGAATTTTCTCAAATCAGGTAAAAAAAAAAAAAAACAAACAACCTTTTCTTCTAACCCTAATTTTCTATTCTGGGAAATATTACTACATCTTGAGGAGACCCCATTGTGCAGAACACTAATGTCTCTTTCTGTTTTGGGGGCAATTTTCAAAAAGACTTGTGAAGATTTTTTACAAGCAGCATCCAAATGCAAGCCAATACTCTCATCTCCTCCTTTTCCTGATGAAAGGAAACAGTGGGTAAGTATCCTTCTCAGAAAAAAAAAAAATGTTTAAAATATAGCAGTTTAGCAGTACAGATGTGGTATTATAAACTGAAAATTCCTCAGCATTTTGCCTTAGCCCTTATTTCTGTTGTAGAAAACTGTGCTAATAGAAACATTCCTATTAATCTGAATTTGAGATATTTCATACAATGTATATTACCTTTCTGCTGCCTGCAACCTTCTGCCAGGTTTTTTTTCCCCCCTTTTTTAGGAGGTGCTTTGAGAGGAATATACCATGAGAACAATACACAGCTGCTGCTGTATAGAGATATCTAATTGTCAATATTGTGGAATTTCTACAGCTTATTACTTGCATTCAGTCTAATTCTGGGCAAATTGCCAGTCACTTCAGGGACATTCAAGTGAGCCATATTACACGTGGTACGGCATCACAGCTTTAAGATACCCGGCTGTTTTGCCTCTGGCCAGGGAATGTTTGTACCAATGCTACTGAGTGAAGGGGGGTAACTACAAATAAAATAAAATTTGTATTTTTTCAAGTGGGCTGCATTTCAAGCCCAGATGTTAGTAATGAAAGATTCAATTTAAGGATTTAAATTACAAATAAATAAAGTATGAAACAGATGTGATTTTTAAGGAAGTTCAAATTATCCAGGAAGAAAAATATCTCTGTGCATGACAAAGTAATAGGGATTGTCTTGAGAGTCTGTTGAAAACAATCTGCTGTGCTAGATACACCCTAAGGACAGGATTGGTTTGGAATGGGAAGGACTGGTGGAGCTTGTCATTAAACAAAAATTGTGTTTAATAAAACTTTATAACCGTGATTAATCCTATGAGGCCCTAAAGGAGTTTGCAGTTTCTGATAAACACATTTTCCTTGTTTGCAATGGTAATGATATTTTGAAGTGAATGGAATCTGAACAAAAAACTCTAAGGGTAAAAAAGGACTTGTCAGGTACCACCTATGAAGAAATTACCATGGCACAAAAGAAAGAAGGGCCACCCACAAGGGAAACCTTAGATTATACGTTTGAAAGAAGGGGGGGGGGGAAATATGAGTTGATACAGGTCTCTTTTTACAGTAGTTTGATCACCACAGAATTGCCTATAAAACCCACAGAAATTATTCGAGACTGTCTCGCATGCAAAGATTAGAATCCCACATGAACGATGCAGGTGCTCACTGGCAAAAGAACGAAGCACTGGAGCTGCTGCAGTAATTTTAGGCAATGTGTATGCAGAGAGCAGAGAACATCACTCAGTGTGGTTGCTTTGCTGACCAGCACAAGATGCCAGGGCTGCATGTTTAAAAAGTCACATTTTGCAGGGAGAGTGTGCAAGCAGTAGCTATTGATGGTGATGATCATTAAGGATCTAATTCAGCAAGGTGTTGAAGAATACACCCAGCTTTAAGCAGTGAGAGACATGCATCCATCTGCTGCATGGACTTGGCCTGAGGAGGACTCCATGCATTCCTTGTCACCAGAAAAAATAATTTTTAAGGGTTCTGCAAGCAATTAAGAAATCTGTGTGCACAAATGGAAGGTAGAAGGATCGAATAGCACATTATAGAAACAAATATAGAATATTTTCTATTCCCCCAAAAGGATGTGGTATAGAATCCTTACACAATGGGGTGGAAGCAAACCAGGTCAGAATACCTGCTGTAATGATGTGCTAAGCATTACCTGTCTTTTACATTATTTTATTTTGAGATGCCATTTGTAGTAAGAAGATTTCGCTTTATTATATGTGCTACTATTAAATTCTATATGTGCTACTTACCAACCCTAGAATGAGTGATTCCACTCCCCTTGCAGAAAACAAACAAACGGACAGACAAACCAAAAATCCAATAGAAAACAGTTTCCTCTGGCATGAATATTCTAGCATTTCCCCAAATTGTCAGAAGGCCTTTCAGTTTGTCTTCATTTGGGACAAAGCCACATTTAGGAGTGCTCTCTTCAGCAGGAAA
>JAHLSL010000044.1:9624199-9675827 GCA_025920805.1 Petroica traversi
TCATTTGGGACAAAGCCACATTTAGGAGTGCTCTCTTCAGCAGGAAAGTGTTTAGGTTTCTTTTTAACAGGAGAAAATAAACATTTTCAAGCTATGCTAAAATTTTCTTTTTAATTAGCTATTTTATTTTTCTCAGTTTTATTCTATAGAGGTTATATTTGCTTGAGACATTTGAGTCCAGTTTCCCTGCCTGGCTATATCTGAGTTTAATATCAAAAGGTAGAGTGCAGCCCAGCTTGCTGCCTCCTTGCTCTTTGTGACAAATTTTTCATTTCCTACATCATTCACAACTTCTTGCTGTAATTTCATGTGGCCTGTATAGCACTGTATATATCTGGACCATAAACAGAGACAAAATCAGGTTGAGCTTTTATGAAAATGTGTCCTATTAAAGTGCAAATTTCTTTGCACCACCATATCACAAGCAGCTTTCACAGGAAAAGAAAAGAGTGTCAATCCAGCATCGACACGTGGGTGGCTCCAATGACCCAAAAGGCCTTTACAATCTCCAGCTTCCATGATTCCATAAAGATATGGTGCTTCAAGGCAAAGCAAGGAATACTTTTTTCCATCAATCGTCAAATGTTTTCATGTAGTTCTATTATTGGGCATAACACAAAAAAGTGAAAAGCAAAACTGTGTTGTAGGGTGAAAAAAGAACATAGAGCACTCAATTTCATACACTGTTACTTTTCAGATTAACAAGAAAATGTCTTTTTGAGGAGATTCTGGGGTACATTGTACAGATATGTTGGTGTCTTCATGGAGAAAAAGCATTTGTTTGTGAAGCCCAGAAGTCCACACTCATGGAAAAAAGAGAAAGAAAACTAAACCAAAACCAAGCCATCACAACAGATTTTATTCCCTCCTGGCACAGTGTCCTCATTAACTTGCAGCAGAAATGAAGGAACTTCAGTACCTTACAAAAACACAGTCTCTCAGGGTTCAACTCCATGGACCATGTGCACCTTTAGATAGCTTGTACAAGGAAGCCTAACATAGAAAAAATCTGGTAGCATCTCCCTATCAAACTCTGTTAGTTAATGCTTCCTTTACAGCAACACCCTATTAGAAAAGCATGTGGTCCTAAAGCAGTCACAGTTTTAAGGTGGCATTCATGTCCTTCTGGGACTGACTGGAACCAGGGTCCAGAGAAGACCTTGGGGTGTGCTCAAAGATAAGCCTATTTTTGTACATCATGCATTTATTGTCCCTCTGATATTTGTTTGCTTGGTTTTTCAAGTTATATTACCTTTGATTCTAATTTTCTTGTAGTGGCTAGTGCTGAATTGTATTTTTTCCCCCTTCAGATTCTAAGGTAATCATTTGAGGACTTATCTTCCAGTTAAATTAATTCCATACTGACAGTGTTACTTTACAATAGGAAAACAAGTAGAATAACAATTTATCATTTTTTATATGGCTGTGTACAGAACAGTGGTTCTGTTTCTTGTATTATTATTACAGCAGCAATTAAAAGTGCCAGGCAGGGACCAGTCCCCACTGCATTATGTGCTATTTAAACATAAAGTTCAGCCTCTCTAATAAGTTTACAGTCTCTCTTACTCAGTACCAGACTTCCCTGCCCTCACAAACACACTGGCTTCTTGCTGCATCATCTTCAAAGGGTGACCTGAGGATGCCCATGATGCCAGGCTTGTCTGCCATGAAGATCCAGACAGTAAACACTGTCTGTTCCTGGGCTCCAGGGTAGGCAGGAACACCCCCTCACCCCATAGAGCCTGGCAGCAGAAACTCAGAGCCAACCCACTGCCTGTGAGGTGACCAAGAGATGGATCCACCTGTAGCCATGACTCTGGAGATGCCCTTTCACCCCATAATTTCAGCAGAGGGTTGTCTACCTCTAGTTACAACTCCGCCACAGGGAAAAGATGGTGCTCTTTCCAGCACTTTATAATCCATACCCAAGGACCTCATCACACAGCTTAACATATCCTTTTCTATGGTCTTTTAAGCACAAGTGCACATCTGCAGAAATATTTCTAAAGCTATATGTAAAGTTTAATGTATAGTGCATAAATAACAGATGCACAAGTGCATCTTGAGATGAACAAATTCTGTGAACATATTCATAATTAGAGATTATAACACATTGCAGACTTCAGGAAAGATATTTTCTATGAGGAATTATAGGCATCAATGCGTCGCAGAGTGAGGGGCTGGATTTAGATCATGAATCTCTTTTTCCAATTTATAAAGCTGCCAAAGTTGACACAAGAGTAGGTAAATTAATTGATAGGCCTTGTGCTATAAAGGTGTAGGTTTAAAATGTAAACCTTGATATGCCACACATCCTGCTGAGCCTGAGGAATGTGAGGCTCCCTATGGGTTATCCTATCACAGAGATGAGAGAGGTCCTGTGAGGCAGACCATTTTGCCTGTGGGGTTTAGAGACTTCCTTGCCCTGGGTTTATTCCTGCCTGCCTGATGCTGAGAGCTTGTGTGAACTCACCAGCACAGCTCCAGGGGCTCACTACGCTTTGAGACCCTGGCCAATGCCTCTGTACATCACATGTGAGGGTACCAACATTCTCAGAGCTCATTTTGGATTACCTAATAAACTTCATTGCATCTCCTGGACCTGCCCTTTTACTTGCTTTGCATGGACAGGTTATAGAACAAATCAGGTGCTGCTGGTCAGGACAGTGAGGGAGAGCCTGCATGCTTTTTGCCAATACCACACCTGATCCACGGGGAAAAAAAAGACCACTTTGGCTTCTAAGGACCTCAAGCTGACAGCTTTCATGAGCACTGAATCCACTTTTGAAAAATGGAACCTCTCAATGGAATTAAAGCCTAGTAATACAGTTGTCTGTTATTTATTCTATATTTAATAATCCCTCTGTATGACACACATTGGAAATACAGGAGATGCTCTCATAAACCTTTTAAAATAAACCCATTTCTTTCCCAGGAGGTTCCACCTGACACAAGCCATTACTGGAGATTGACAGGAAAGTGTGCTGGTAGTCAAGACATGCTCTAAGACAAGCAGAAGATACTTGAATGATTTATTTGTGGTAAGGCATTTGAGAAGTTGTTTGGCCTATACAGAAAGGAGCAGGGTACTCTGCTTTCAAATTGAGGTAACAATTCGGGGAAAAAGTTAAAATACAGAACTTGCCAATTTATTGCACCCATTAGTTATCAAAACGGTGCTTGCTTTTCCACAACTATTAGCCAGATATCACTGGTTTCAAACTAGCAAGAAGGAAAAGATAAGGACCATGAAATGCCCTTGGGAGCCCTACTCTCCCAGGAAGAGGAAGGGAGTTATTTTGATCACCCAGAGTGTAGTAGGAGGCTGACAGCAGATCATGTTGAATCAGTTTCAAAGTTCAATGCAAACTCAACAGAAGTACAGAGGCAAGAAGCCAGGGAATCCTCCCAGGAGTCTAGATTGCAGGAAGGAAAACCTAAGTCAATGCACCAACAAGGATGCCTATCAGCAGACCATTAAGAAACACCAAGCTCTCTTCTATAGCTGAAGAAAAATATTGGTGTTACCTCTCCTAAACAGAGGAACAGTTTTTCTCCCAGAGCTGCTGGTTTGGTAAAGGGAAGTGATTTGGTTCTAGGTTCATACCTGATTAGATCATAAATCATGAAGCAAAAGATCCCCCAAGCACTCCTCCAGAATGGGCAAGGACTAGCTGAAGTCTGAGAAAAATCTTTCCACCATATATGCAAAGATGGAAGGGTTCATACAATGATGTTTTTTCTTCTGAGTTGTAAGTGGTTAAATACAAAACAACAATAGACAAAAACAAAATTAAGAATTAAAATACCGTAAATTTTTGAATGTCTGTAAGCAAAATTTCCCTTTACTAGTGGGAAAACAGGCTTTTTTGAGAGGATAAATCTGTCATTTTTCAGACCAAACAATTTTTTCAACCTATTTTTAAGGAAGGAGAATGGTGAGGTACATGAGCCAGGCTGTGCAGTAGAGGCTGCTTGCAGATTTAATTGTACTGAGAGCTGCTGCCTCTCTTTATGTCTGCTAGATTTAAACCACCTTACACCACTAACAGATCCAAGGCAGCAAAGCACATCAACATGTGCTGAGCTCTCACTCATTCAGATTACTCACACGCCTAACAAAAATCATGTGCTCATGTGTTTTTCTGTGCTTCTCATCACAGAACTAGAAGCAATTTAGAAATGTTTTCACTCTCGAATGAAATTAAGAATTTGGGAGTAGTCAGCAGAGGCTTTTTCTAAAATACCTTCATTTCTTTGTGTCTCTGCAACTTGACATTCTGCTGTTTCTGCCATTTACATCTTGTTAATGCTGGGCAGGTGTTTTCCAGTGCAGGATTTTCCATTTGCAGGATGTCAGAGGGACACACACAGGACAGTGGGATTCTTGGAAGCTGCAAAGGACTGGCAGCCTCTGAAGCTGCATGAGAAACAGCATGATGTCAAAATTTACTCTTCAAAATGCTTTAAGGTTCAGATGTTGCATCACGTATTTGGCTAAATTAAATTTCCCGGCAACTGTTTCCTTAAGCAAACATTTGTTTTCAAACCAATCCCAGATTTTTTATTTCTTATTTCCCCCCTCAATATAATATCTGATTCAGCAGATTTTAAATACTCAATATATCTTTAAATGCCAATGCACAACAAGTATAGCAGGTGTTTAATTGTGGTTTAAATATCCACATTTTTCACATTTTACAATCACAATTAAAATTAAGCAATAACACCAAAGGAGTTCCGGTATGCAGCAATAATACTTACCCATATAGTGAAATTGATAAGGATCCAGATATAATGATGCCCATTGTAGTAACCCTGTGGTGACTGATTGCTATTCTGCTGTTAGCAAACAACTAAGAAATACTTTATTTTTTTCAGAATTATCAATTTGTTTCTAGGGTATGAGAACAATGAAAACCTTGAGGGAGAAAGCAATAGTTAGTGAGGTATTAAAACAGTTCTATAACTAATAAAAACACTAAATCAAGTTAGATATGCAGCAGTGTGTCATTTCTATTTTAATAAAAAAGTACATTATTCTCTCCTCAAAATTACAAAATTTTATTTTTTTTAGTCATTGCCAGCATAATCGGAAAGTTAAAAAAAGTCATAAATTTACAGTTTCTGGAACTGTCATTTATGTGATTTCTATTCTTTAAAAAGACTAAGTATAGCACATGTATTCATAAAACAATCTTTTTGAAAACTTATTTGCATCATTGCTTAGAATTTTTGTAAGGGGGGAGCAAAGGGAATTTCAGATAAAAAAAAATGTTTTTGTTTCCTAACATCTCCATACATGTGTGATCTGTGAAACACATCCTTAGGAGCTACACTTCCTACACATATTGCACTAGACAGTAAAAAATATGAAATGGATTAATACTCCACCACAAATCCCATGGTATGGGAAAACCTACAGACAAACTGAACTCCTCTATTGCGGAGATCTAAGTAATAAAATTCACCATTCAAAGAATAACTGATGGTATCATCACAAATTAACATGAAAAATATCATATTCCTCATCTTCTAAAAATGCGGAGCAAGAGAGACTGTCACATGGCTGGGAATAGTATTTCTATAATTTGGGTGATCTGAAATTTATTGCTTATTAATATTTAACAACTCAATCCTATAGTTCTCTCTCAAGAAAACTTTCCATAGAGGTCCATAACATGTAAAGATATATAGAAATAAAATTCAACATATATTTTAGAACAATTATAAATAACCCTAGGTATTGGAGAAGGACCAGAGGGAAGTGGCACCTGCCATGAAAGATGGTCACTTAATGAGAAAAGGAAAATTTAAGACTTCTTGAAAATGGTACTCCTCCCAGACATGCTGAAACAAGCACATCACGACACTTCAAGCTTCATTTTCTGCTCTATTGCCTAAACCACCAATAATATCAATTCTTTTGTGCACCTGGGAGACCTGTAGCTTTATGGAAAATTAAACCTGGATGGAGCCATATTGCCCACTCTTCCCTTCCTTCCTGAAATTAGAGGGAAAATCTGAAATTTTATGGGACAAGGTGAATGGAATTGTGACCTGCACACTGCTGCATTCCCTTCCTTCATATCCCACCTCAACTCTCCTGAACATACAGGGATAGTGTTAATCAAGAGTATATAAAAGCATAAGAAGATCCAGACCTGTTCATGCCAAAATATGGATGCTCAGTCAAATATACCTTCCTTCTTCAAGCCCTTTCTAATGAAAATGTTTCACTTTATAAAAATACCAAGGCAATCTAGGAGGAAGAAACTGTACTTTTTAAATTAAAAAAAAAAAATAAAAACCAAAACAGGAATCCAGGAGGCAGAAGCATTTTTACAGTCTTAAAAGCATGTTTTTGTTGACTTAGTGTATGTCCAGTTTACCCTCCATGGCTCACAGCTCCTTGAATTTGGACTTTGAAAACATTCCTGGGATGTTAACATTTCATCCAAGTCAAGAAAATGTTTACATTTTCAAAGTTCTTGTTGAATAGAAACATGGTTTCTTTCCCAGGTCTAGAAGATTAGCCTGCTCCCAAAATAAAGCATTGGTGAGAAGCTAATGCAGCTTAATTCCCACTGAAAGAAAACCAACCATTTCTAAATCTGTTCTTTTTCCAAATTTACCATCTGGAGAAGGTCATGAAGGAGGAGAGAGATAGAATGGAAAGGAATAGGATGCAGAAAGACCATGTAAAAGACTCCAAATTTTGGTGAGAGTATACCAAGGATGGGGTGAGCTACAAGAGGAATGAGTCGGTGGGAAAAAAGTCTCTGATGTTGGCTGGCTGATGTGTTGCCATTGTATAAATAGGTATTAAGAGGCAGTTCCCATCCTAAAAAGTTTACAGCCTAAATAATTCAGGAACACAAAGGACCAAAGGAAGAAAAATGCAATTTGTGGATGGCAAACCAAGGTACTTGCTACCACTGTACTCTGTGTCCTTCTTATCTGACCCAATGAGCCTTTTCTTACAAATGCATTTTTGATGTGCTTAACAAAATGCATTCACTTCATGCAGTTGGCAGACTTAGTTGTTGCATCAAAAATAGTTAATGGCAAGTATCAGCATTTTTATATTTCTTTCCTTGTGCAAGTATTTAATAACAGGGAAATAGCAAACAACAGCTGTGTAAAGGGAAAGAGCAGTATAAATGAATGCTTGTCCTGCATCACAGGGAATGATAGAAGCCTAAGACTCAGATTGGGAATTTCCCCCAGATTGCAAGCCAGGTGCTTTCATGAACAGTCAGTTTGCCACTCAAAATTGGTCAGGAGAAATCTGAGGTGTATTACTGTTCACAGGTACCTTGTGCATATATGGGATTGTATTACAAGTCTGCACATAAGTAGTAAAGACAAAAAAAGTCTCCAAAATTGAGAGACCTAAACAAATCAGGGATACCGAACAGATCCCATTGGGACAAAAATAATCAAAAGGTCTGCATGCAGGGCAGCACGTTGAGAATTACTCCAGTGCTACTGGAACCAAACTGGCCCTAACATCCCTGAAGACGAGGGCTTTTGCCCAGCTGAAAAGTCTGACTTGCATTGCCTTTGCCTTCAATGGCAATACTGAGCCTCATTTTAGGAGACTTGTGGATAAAGAGGGTTCTTTCTTTTTTTTTTCTCTCTCTCTAGGCTTCCTTGATCTGATCATGACGCAAAAAACCTAATTACAGCAATTAATACAGAATTAGAATAGTTTCATGCTAACTCTGTGAGTAGCTTTCTAGCAGCAGATTGCTTAGAGATACAGGGTTTGAAGCAAACTCTAAAGCTCTTATTTTCCTGATTACAGCTGTTGAAAAACTAACATGTTGGTCCTCAGAATGAAGAGAGAAAGATGACTATGAAGCCCGTGTGAGTATATTATTCTGCAAAGTGCAGCAATACATTAATATAGACAGAGGCTTACAAAGGAACTAAGGAATGTGCTCAGAAGCCAAATCCCATTGCATTCTCAGGCTCTTTACTACTTTTTTGTGCCAGAAAATTATGCCTACCTGGTTATTTCCCTTTAACGTCACCAGAGAGATAGACGAATCTAAATGGGAAAACAAAAGAGGGAGATGTAAAAGGAAGGAGTCAGCTGCAAATGTTCTCCAGTAACTCAGAACAATGTTAGGCAAAAATCTAACTAGTGCAGAGCACATAACACACCATAACAGCATATCAGAACGACCTCAGATGACTCGCTCTCCATTTAAACTTTAACATCTAGGTCTCTACAGGAATTAGCATACACACTCTGGACACTCATTACCCATGCTGGGTTTTGTGTAGCACACAGAATAAAAAGGCAAGAGAAAGAAAGTGTAAACCCTTGCCAGCGTATTGTTTGCTGGCAATAGCAAGCAAACCGAATACTGAATAGTCATGCTTCATCCAACAAGCATAACTGCTAGCCAAATGCAGGCTTACAATTGTTTGGATGAAAAAGAGACTACCATCCATTCACCTCTGTATTAAGGATTTGATGAACTGTGCTGCAGCAAGCTAGGAATCAATCTTTTGGAAAGAACTGATATGAATATTTACCACAGGATGTGGCAAAAAGTATGAACTTCTCTCACACATGATTTCCAAGAGGAAATAACTATAAACATCAGTCTCTATGGCTCCTGTTGACAGGGATCAAAAAAATATCCCAAACAGCTTAATCAGTGGGAACCATATGTGACCCCTAAAAGACACCAACTTCAGTTCTCTTCCCTTTTGTCAATGCTTTAGGAGACTTAACATACAGGATCTAGGCCTACTTCTCTGGTAGCTTAACCTCTCCCTCCCCAGTGCAGGGAATCCTCCTTTGTGCAGGGAATCCAATGGACTTGCACCCTCTTCCTTCAGCTAGTGCAGTTTTAAAATACTATACCAAAATAACATCTTTTCATGGTAGTAGGCACTGTTTCAGCTCAAACATCTACCCAGGGCAGCAGTAACAGAAAGCAGCACCTCTAAGGGAGGGGAGTCAGTGCAAAAATGGATCAAACAGGAAAGAGAAAGCTTGAAACAGTCCCTGCTTCTATAACCAGTTCAAGACACGGAGAGAGAGAGAAGAAGGTCCTTGCAATAGGTGATTTGGAGCACCCTGTTGAGAGAAAAAAAGGGTAAAAAAGAAGCAGTAGGAGCAATACTTTGTCCTCTATTGAGGCAATGTAACTTTTAGAAAGGGAAAGGGAATCTGTACCATGACCTGGACTGAAGTGTTGTGGTAGACTAGCTAGTTTGTATTTGGTGTGAAATTCCAATATATCTTCAAAGCCCTTTGCGTGTATAATTTGTAAGAAAATCTTCAAGATAATGTCAGAATCCCTATAACTTAGAGTAATACAACCTGTCAAGGAAACAGATGCATCCAGAGGAAAAAAATTCTGAGTGTGTAATCAGAAAATGTATGATACTAGTAAGCCCTATTAAACAAATAACCATTAATGGAACAAACCTGTTAAAATAATTCTTTTTGCATGCACAAATGTTAAAAGTTTAATAGATTTTTACTGTATTAGCACAGAAATGCACTTTCACTTTCCATAGCTAATCTTGAAGGAACACACATTAACATACTGTATTTTGCTGCTGTATTAATGGACATTACAACTAATACAGTATTATACTCATTATGAACCTAATAACTAACACATGATCACAAAGCTTTGCTATGTTAACACTTTCCTGCAGAAATGTGAAATGAATAGCACCTCTGTTTAGATGATTACTAAAAAGACTTCTCTTGTTGGAAGAGAAAACCCCATTCAGTTTTTTCTTTTCTAAGAAATCTTCACAATGCTTAAAACATACCTGGGATCCAGTATCCCTAGTTAGCCACCTCTGCATGTGAATTTGCTGCAAAATCAGGGGTTGGGTATTAAAATGAGACTACCAACATATTTACAAAAACAAAAACAAAACAAAACAAACAACACAAAACAAAAAAAGACAAACACAAAGAAACAAAAAAAACAGCCCCGAAACCTCAAGCTGTAACAAAACTCCCAAAGTCCATAAAATGGCCCCAGGTTTTTGTTCCATAGACTCACTATGAATGCAAATGGAGTAAATGGGTGATTACCGGAATTCAAGAGACAGATCACTAGGTTTTCTAGTAATTAAAATGTCTAAACACTGAAATAGTGTCCATATTAACTGGCCAACACACGTCTTCTCAGAGGCCACATGTAAATGCAAGTATTCGTTTGGAGACTAGAGCAGTGTGATCATGGTTGCCTGGAGTTAGTTCTGCACTTGACCTGATAAGTACTGAGAGACCCAACTTGAGTCTACAGCTCCAGTCTCTTCACAACACAGAGTAAATCTTCACTTGGACTGACCTGCCAACCAGTCTGCTACATCTTCACTGGTCAGATGAAATGCTTTACAGTCCTCATGCTCCACTTAAACGTCCTACTTCACACATTCCCAGTCCTCATGGCGCTTGTTAACCATCCTTATCTTAAATAGCTGTTGTCATCTTCTTCCCACTGCTGGTATCTCCTTGTCATCTCTATCTTCTTTTTGCTCCTCATGCTTTTTTTCTATGAACATACATAACCATATCCACAGGCTCTAAATAACATCAGTGGCTGTTGGTGACCTGGTGTTGACAGCATAACTCACAGTTTTGCTCTTTTTTCCACCTGGCAGCAGTTATCAGAGGAAATATTCCTTCCTCACCCCAAATGTTTATCTTTACTGGCTCTGTTATCACCTTGGAACAAGAGAACGCACATGGCTCCTGCTGCACCTTTCTGACTTTCCTGCTTACAAGCCACTGTTGGTGTTAATCTTTTGTCCTACTTTTATCAATGTTACATCTTTCCCCTTTATACTCTTTAAATCAAATCAATAGGTTTTAGAGTCAGTGAGTCTCCACTCAATTGCTTTCCAGCAAGCTCTAAAGAGGCCAGCAATGAAGGAAGAGAAAAACAGAAATGGCAATGGATTCAAAATTTCTTTCTTTCCAAGAGTTTGCACATGTACTTGGGTGAGTTAGGTATGCTTTCCAAGATCAAATCCTTTAAACTGCTATTCAGGAAAATGTCAGGACTGAAGTAAATGACAAGCATTTTCACAGCACCCCTGGGAATTATTAGGTTAGAGCAATAATTAACACTAGGGCAACACAGGAGATACAATAATATCTTATCTCAGGCCCACACAGGGCAGATGTCTCATGCAGATGTCATTGTAGAGGTACTGAGCCATCAAAGAACGATTTTAAAAGCTGTCTGAAGATACCTGCTAATATCCCCATAGGCATGCTAAGGCATGGTTTTAAAGGAATTTCTAGGCAGTGGCACAGCTGCTAGTTTTGCCAGTGGCAGCAGCTCTAGGTAGGTCAGGTTGATTTGGAAGTTGTGGTGAATTAGGTCTCCAGGCTTTGGAAACTCTGATCTTTTCTTGGTGGTGTACCGTATGATAGAGGACTATCATCAATGCACAGAAATCTATTTCCCTGACATTGCTCTTACAAGCATCTGATGACATACCTAGTAACCTTGAAGAGTATTCCTGGGTCTGTCAACCTTAGCTGTTCACAGACAAAAGCCCTTTTCTGCTTCCAGACTACTTTTCTCCTGAACTTTCTTACTGTTACTACAAGGCATAGGCACCAGAGTGAATGATGGTACTGGGTAAAGAGAGCTAACAGAAGATTTGCTTTCCTGAAGAAAATACAACAATCTTTGTAGTAACATGCAAGTTACTGAACCCCATCTCTGGCATCTCTGCCCTAGCTGAACAGCTTCCCAATTTGTGAGTAAGCATGACACTTCCCAAATACATGGAGAGTGGTGTAGGAGCAAATAAAGAGCTTCCAATGCTGAGCTCTGAGATCCCAGTTGGGAATGGCAAAACAGCTCTCAGCTTTCAGGTTACACCTGAACGGTTTATGGAATGTGCCACTTCTAATCTACAGCAGGTCATGCCTGGAGTTGGCCCAAAAAAGTTTAAAAAATTCCACAAATGTGTCTGTTGTGTTTGCCTGGTAAAAGAGAGAGAAAGAAAGGAGATAAGAGCAGGAGGAAGAGGAAATTGCTCTTACTTTTCTTCTCTTTTGAATCTGCTCACAAAAGACAGTAGGAGTACACCTGCCCCAACTCCCTTCTGACACTCAGTGATCTGGGAGCAAAGATATAACTGAAATAGCTAGATTTTTAAACTCCCCGTAATTTTTTTAAAATTTTCTGCTTTAATCTGATATTTAAAACAAGTCACGTCTGGCTTTTTTTACAAGACATGGAGAATCAGAAGACCTGTTAAACTTTTTCTCTGCATCTTAATGACTAGAAGTTCCTGTCCTGCCCTCTCTCCAACACACTGCTATCCACTATTCCCAGGCTATAGAAGAAATAAACCTGAAATAAAATCCACCTTCAAAATCTAGATCTTTCCCTTCCACTACAAAATAATGTTCTGAAGTATCTTTCCCATGGAGTATAGATCCTTTAAATACAGCAGGAATGTATTGATGGGATATGAGTCAACTAGTACAGTTGCAGTGTCTTTCCTGAGGGGCTGAAGGCAGCAATGCCAATATCTGCCAGGGTTGGATGGCTGATCCAGCTGTAGTCCCACCCAAAACATCATCATCCACATATATATCTTACTACTTTTATCAGAAGTATGTAGTTCTATAACACTGTCCATGAAAAGACCATAATATACAGATAATTTAACTGCAGAAAAGGCTCAGAATTAATAATCAACCAAACTTGGTGAAAGGTAAGAAAGGAAATAACGAACAGCTAGAATAGATTTATTAAGAATAAATCATGTCTAATTTCCTTCTGTGAAAGGAAAACAGTGCACATGGATAGGGAAAAGTAGTCAGTGCTCTGTATATTGATTTTAATAAGTACTTGACAAACTTTAATTGGGCGTCCTCACAGGCAAACTCAGCAAAGACACATTGCAAAATTACTGTAAAGTGGTAACAAAGCTGTTTTAAAAAAAACTCATTGAGGGGAATCATAATCTGCTTTATTCCCACAGTGGAGGAATGGGACCTCTCAAGGAGCTGTTCTAAACCCAATATGACTTTTTACTTCCCAGTAATGTTTTGGAACCTGAACACTTTTGCGACCTGCTGGTCACAACAACCTTACAGCTCTAGTAAGCTGAAGAAGTTTCTTAAAAGAAATACACAAGAGATACACATGAGGACAATTGTCTGCATCCAGAAGAGGGAAAAGAGACAGCTGAGAGCAGCTTTTCCATAAAGGGTTCAGAGGTTGTAACATATCACACAGTAAACACAAGCTAGAAATTCTGTGTTGTTGTGAAAAAGTCAAGAAATATACTGGCATGTATAAAAGGAAACAAGTATCTACATATCAACACATGTGCCTTGATGCAGCCCTTCTGCTCTACTGATGCCTGTAAGACTCTCGATAGAAGTCAGCTCTGATGAGAGCTCAGTTTTGCAAAGCATACTTTAACCAAGATGTGAGATATACAAGACTTCCTCCAACAACAATAAAGTGAAACTTATTTCATTAAGAGTGAAAGGCAAGAACTGGGAACATTTATTTATGGAAGAAAATAAACCAAAGCAGGCAATAATAAGAATACTCAGGAATAAAAGGCTACTGTAAACAGGAATAAAATAAAATGCACATGATGCAAAATAACAGGATTAAAATGCAACAAGGAAGATTCAAGCCAGATTTTAAGAAAAACTCTATAATGTTATAAATGGCTAAAGACTGAATAAAGGGCTGGTGGAGTGTCTGTCACTGCAAGACTTTAGGAAGAGGTCTGTCAAGAATTATATATTGGCAGACTTCTTCTTTATAGTCTTGTCTACCCCAATTCCTATTTCTGCATTTCAAAACGAGGTATCACTACACTCAAGGTGGCTCTTGCCCTTGACAGTGTTTGGGAAACAGCGCTGCAAAGGCATAGATGTGGCTCAGGTGGCAGTGACACCATGAAGGTAGAGACCCCTGTAATGGGATATGCTAGACGTGGACAGCTTAGCTCTGCTTCAACCCCATCACCTGAAAACCAGTCTGAACCTGTCTGTTCAGGAAAGCTAAGTCCTGAGAAGGTACAAATGTTCCTCACAGAAAGCGACGCTGAGAAATACTCTGGGCTTTCAGTTCCCAAGTCAACGTGATTTGTGTCAATAAATAAGTTGGACAAGTGTGAAATTCTACCCAAAACATCAAGCACTAAGAAATGAAACGTTTTCTAGCCACACACTCAGACATCATGTGAATTATCACAGATGTATCCACTCCATACTCAAATATACTGTGCTACTAAATGTGGGTACTTCAACAGTAAAAAGACCTGCATTTGATACATACTTCCATTCCTAGGTGTGCCAATTCTCTGAACTACTTCTCCCTAGACTGCAATATATGTGTAGGGAATTTAGTTCAGATCAGTTGGTGATGTAATATGCATGCTGTCCTTCTGCATTTGCAGAGCAAGATAATGGGAATACCTTCAGGTCTGGTACAGCAATTTTTGACATAACAGAATATTTTTTCCCTAAAAGTGCATAAACTATGAACAAGATGGCAGTAATAACACTGATTTTTGTGGTAGCAAACCCTCAGCGAGCTAACAGTATAACTATTTAGCTGTCTCTGTAATTTTATAAGCAAAAGAAAATATTAAAAAATCCAGAGCACAAGCTTTAAATTGAAGATTCAGCTCATTGATTACCTAATTAATTCCTAATGACATAAGCATTGGTGAGCAGTAAGTGCAATTCAGAAGGTCAGAATTCTAAAATTAGTCACTGAATTTTAAAACCCAAGTGCTATTTTACTATAAATTTTTGTTCTTTATTGTCAAAAAGAAAGAAGGAAACATGACCTGTTTTCAACATGGTCATAGAAGACATTTGTACAAACTAAACATTCATAGTTCAGTTCTGGCTATGAATTAACCCTAAATGAAAGTATTTTTATGTTCTTGCCCTAAAAATACATAAACAGAAATAAAGCCGAGACATAGAAAGATTAATTACTGCATTGTCTTCCTCATGGAAAATAAGGTCTGGATAGCCTACTGCATTATGTGTGCTAAATAATCAATATTTTCCAATCTTACCATATTTAACTTTAAAAGTACATCTCAATACCCTTTTTGAGACATTCTAGTGCAATACTGTGAGCATAACTCATGGTCATATTCAGGTGGATTAATGATTCCCTGAAATACACCATGCATAGGAAATCATATTTCATCTGCATCTATTTCTCTTATTCATTACCTAATCTTTCAAACCCCAAAGCTCTCTGCAGCTCCATCTGAATTTAAACAAAACATTTTCCAGTGGTCTTTTTCACAGGAAGAACATAAATCTTCACGTTTACCAGACCACAGACCATTGAGAAAGCCAGCATCAAAGTTTTTAAAAACTTTGCAATCCTTCGGCTCAATGCTTTAATAACCATTGAAAACCCAGATGTACTAAAATGGTTGGTGAGAGGTTTAGAAGACTGATTTCTAAACTGCCACTTTCTTGGACCACAAACGGTGTAGGGTCCTGCACTACAAGACCATGAATTCACAAGCCCTTTTCTCTCCATTCATGACACTCTGTAGGGACTTTGTCCATGCCAACACCAGCCACTTTGTAGATTTCCTTTGAATTCAGTGAGGGAGAAATACAATGGGACATAGCCTAATGTTTCCACATTTCAGCAGCTTTTGAAGAACCTCTGATCAAAGACCAATAATTTTTTAAAATTTGGTTTAATCACAATTTGCAAATGTTTTTTCACAGTAATTTAAAGTCAGAATTGCCAAACATGTGCCTTAAAATGTCCACCCACCACCGACACACTTTTTGTACCAGTGAATTTTTTGACGGGGAAAAAGGTAGAAATTAAAGGCAACAGCAAACTTCTACTGGTAGATTCAATTACTTTCCAATCCATGTATCTCCTTTGAACTTAACAACTACAAAGAGCCCTTCAATGTAGTCTTAAGATCCTAGTTCAGAAAATGTTTCATGCACAAGCTGTAAACAGGTGACCAAGTTTTATTAAAGTCATCAGGATGTAACAGCCCACTCAAGTCAATAAACTGACAAGAGTTTTTCTCAGTCATGATGGCTTGATGAATCAGCTTTCAGCACCAGCAGCCTGAGTCCAGGTTGATCTCTCTGAAACCTGGTAAAAGTTCTATGGCCCTGGAAGCATCACCTTATGTCATCTTATGCCTCTGATGAAGTCAAGTTGAGCATACATTAGCCTTCTTTTTTTTTCTCCAGTAAATATATTGCTTATTTTTGCACTATGTTCACTTGAAGAATAACACTGTCTTTTAAAGTAGCATCATTTCGCAAATGTCACTGTAATTTTCCCCAAAGTATCATCCATTAGTCATAAAAGGTGCAAATGAAAAGGATTTTAAAATTGGCAGGGGGGTAGAGGAATATGGAGTAATGCACTAATAGCCTAGGTGGTGGCTGGATTTTTGGCAAGCTTTCAAAAGAGAAAGGGAGAGAGAGAGGCAGGTGATCAACTGAACTTCCTGTACATTTTTATACATGAAGTTAAAAGGGACGAAACTATCAGGAGTTATGAAAGCATTTCTAAAGCAGGAATTGCAAAAAAGGATAAATATGCGCGCACACACACACACATATATATAAATATTCACACCTACATGGGTGGCAGAGAAATGAGAAAGGAGAATGATACAGATTCAGAGTTAGGACTCTGTATCTCATCACCTCTAATGGTGTTTTGCAGTATTTGCACCAGTTAGTGACCAAAGTACAGATGACTTCCAGTTTGTAAGCACTAACATGACTGAAATGTATGTACAAACAAGAACTTGAAAAGGAAATCCAGAACAGATTTCAGTTATATTAGGTTTTTACAACTGAATTTTTTTACTACTTGATTGGCTTTTGGATTTTTTTCATGATATCCCAAATTTTCATGGAAAACTGGACAGCATTATTTTATCCCCTTTTATCAATCAATTTGTGGGTGAAAAGAATTTTGACCATCATTAGCTGCAGTTACATACATCACCATTGCCACCTATTCAGAATATTAAGTTAAAAATTGTTTAGATGTTATTTATGAAAATGCAGTCTTTTAATTCCTATTGTCAATATACTGGCTTAAATTTTTTCAGTGAATATTTTCTTTTAGACATCTGAATGACTCCCATTCACTTGTTCTTCTCTTGCTTTCACTCTTACAGGATGTCCAATACCTTTGTACAAATAGTGTTCAGTTAAAAATCAGAACTAAAGATATTTCCTCTGCTTTCTCTTCTTGTTCTGCCCCTTGACCAGAAAATTTTGAAAAAGTATAAGGCAATGGGAAAAAATGTTTGCAAAGAGAAAGCAACCTCAGGTAAGAGACCTTCTGCTTCAGTTTACTGCTGCATTAACTCAAACTGACTTCTATGATTTGCAACCCTTTTTAGCTCAATACCTTAATAATCAGGTCATTAGCTATTCAGGTTATAGTCTCTTAAAACTGTGTGATTTTGGCTTCCTCTGGTAGCCAAGCTCAGCACTTTAATAATCAGGTTATTAGCTATTCTGGTTATTATTTTTTAAAACTCTGAATTATTTTGGCCTCTTCTGGTAGCCACGTTGATTGGGAATTAGGCCTCAAGAAACTTTACAGGACTGAAAAAAACATGTTCAATCCCACTTTATTTTAGGATTCAATACTTTAAAAATGTAAGACATTAACCCAGTACTTAATCACGCCCTGTGTTTTTCTAAACATCACTATGGGTTTGCCCTGAGTTTAATTCTTCAGTGTAATATAACTGCACTGCTACAGATGCCGAGGAAAATATACACACTTTAGGATTGATCTGAGACACCATGTTTTCTCTTAATTGTTCTGGGGAACAGGATGACAATAAAAAGGCCCCAGAATCTTTTTTTTTTTAATGCAGATTGTATCATCTTCTATGCATTTTAAATATTCCAACCTGAAGTACAACATTTCATGGTTAAGCAAGTTTATAAAGTATGGCATGTGAGTATAATAAAATCTAAAGTCTTTGGATTCACATTTTACTCTGCAGTCACTGTCTGAAGATCATTTTTTCATTTAACTATGTGGTTTTTTGCACCTTTTACGAAAAAGAATTCCAAATTTGAGGGCACAGTTAATTTGAATTAGCCTTACTGACTAGTCATGACTTTACGTATTCCCAGTTTTGAGGTATGCCAAATTAGGCATACCAGTTTACCCAAAGTAGTGGTTCCTTCCATATTGAAATATCTTCCTGCTGTTCCTTAATGTGTAGAAAAAAACTGCGTGCATCTTTTTATAATAAATTGTAGGATCTTCTGATAAGAAGATTTTGTGGCTGCTGTTTTATTTAGATAGTTGGATTTTTTTGTAGGTTTGAGGAGTTTTATGGCAGCATTGGATGGGAGGGGATTGCTTTGTCTCTTGTCTTGCTTTGCCAATCAAATGTTTCAGCTTTCTGAGGCAATTTGTGTATGCTGAAGCTCTTTTAACTGTTTTAACAATAACATATCTGCATTTGAGTGAAAGACAATGAAAGAAGTAGCCTACTTTTAACCATCCTAAAAACCACCAAAGATGGCAAGAAAAGCAGAGTTCAGCCTGGTTAGGATTTTGTAGTATCTCTTCCTTTTCACAGGTTTAAACGTGAAAATAACAATGAAAACTTTTCTCTTGGCCATCACTAATATACTTGGCAGTAATCTCCCTTGGAAATTCATGTCTCTTTCCATCAACCCTAGATGAAACTTAAACATCTCACTTTTAGATCAGTAAAGATAATTAAGATGAATACTGTAATCTAGAGGCTGGGGAAAAGTGGGTGTCAAGGAATGACAGTAAAAAGTATCTCCATATTTAAAGTTAGCCTGGTAGAAACAAAACCCTCTTAACAGAGTGTATGGGGAGAAGATTCTGGCAGCTTATCTTGAGACAACGTGTTACTATCCTAAGAGGCTGCATGATACAGCCAGGGTTCACAGAACGGTAACACAATGCTTTTTCTTCCTTCTTAAAGCTGTTTGTCATTTTCCACCCTGTTTCAGATAGAATTATTCTTCAAAAAAAATCACATTCTAAAATATTTCTCAGCTAAAAGCATCATCAAATCTGTTTCATAACTTGTAAATGGAACAAAAACCAGTTAGAATCTGTGTTCTAGGTGCTGTAATGGGTGCTTACTGCTGCATTCACTGAATCCATCAGTGGCACTTCACAGACATCTAGCAAGCCTATTTGCTTCATAAATCATTGAAATGTGTGAAGACCTTTTGCATAACCCAGAAATTTTCTTTAAGTGTTTAACATCAATAATAATGAAAACTGGCATCACAACAACTTAAGCAATGTAAAATATGGCATCGTAGGGTTCAGCTTGACTTTCATTGAAGGATTTCTAAAAATAAGAGTACATCATCAACAGTGACAGCTTGCTTAGTGACTCAACACAGTGGGAAACCTATTGCTCTAGAGGACTGTGTTCTGCCTCATTATTTAATATAGACATCACAACCATGCTGTTCTGTTTTCAGTTCCTAAATGCATGATGCAAAGGAACCCACACCTCAGTACGTCTGCCCTAAAGAGTGAGAATAATTCAGAGTTGTTAGATCTGCACTACTGATAGCATACTATCAGCGTATTAGTGCCAAGTTACATAATTTATTGTGAGAGTTAGAAACATTCGATAGTCTTTCTGAAACCTCAGCTGCTGGAATCAAGATATTGTATGAGAACATCTGCTTCCATTTTCTAAGTGTGTGCACTTCTAGCACTCAGTACGTGAAGAAAAGCTCTAGCCCATGAACAAAATATACTCTAAAGTATGAACTCAGAGACGTACAGAAATAATTAGATGAATAATTTAAAAATACATTTAGTCACATTTTTGAAAGCTCAGCACTCACATTATTGTAATACTAATATTTTATACTTTAAATACATGATCAAGAGGCCTATGAGCAGGAAGAAAAAGGAAGGGGAAGTGAATGGAAAACAGTGGGAAAACGGAAGGAAGAAGACATGGAAGGTGGCCACACACCAGACAATGAAGTGGGTCAAGTCTTAGGCATAAGGAAAGGCAGAAAAGACCTTGTGGAGAAAGAGCCTGGACCGTCAGCATATGTGGAGAGATACTCATGCATAGAGAGTTAAGCAAAAATGTGATGGGTAAAAGTGACCAATGGATACAGTAAAGCAAAAAGAAGCCAGGACAGGAGACAGTCAATAAAGGGGCAGGAAACTTGGATTGTAAAAGCAGAAGACTGTGAGAACTGAGAGACAGTAAATTATAGAAAAAGAAACAAAAGCACAGGCAATGCAAAGAAGGACAGGTAACCTGCAAAGAGTATAGAGATGGAGTTTAGTTGTGTAGGGGTGAAGTGAGGAGGCCAAAACCAAGGCAAAGCTGGAACTTAATTTGACAAAGGATGTAAAAAATAACAAGAAGGGTTTCTACATGTATATTAACCAGCAAAGGAAGGCCAAAAAATGTGTACCCACACTGATAAACAGTGTTGGAAAACCAGTAACAATAGATGAGGAGAAGGTCAAGGTACTAACAACAGTTTTCACACAATCACAGAATAACAGAGTGGGAGAGGCTGGAAGGGGCCACAGTGGGACTTCTGGTACAACATTCCTGCTCAAGCACAGTCATCCTAGAGCACATGGCGCAGATTTGTGTCCAGGCACTTCATGAATATAATATCTCCAGTGAGGGAGATTCTACACCGTCTCTGGGAAATCTGTTTCAGTGCCTGGTCACTTGCATAGTAAAGAAATTCTTCCTCATGTTCAGGTGGAACTTCCTGTACATCAGTTTCTGCCCATTGCCTCTTGTACTTTTACATGGCACCACTGAGCAGAATCAGGCTTCATCCTCTTTACATCTTCTCTTCAGACATTTATAGATGATGAGGTCCCCTCTCAGCCATCTCTTCTTGAGACTGAACAGGCTCAACTCTCTCAGCCTTTCCTTATTAGAGAAATGCTCCAGTCCCTTAATCATCTTAGTTGCCTTCTGCTGGACCCACTCCAGGAGCTCAATGTATGGGACACAGCACTTCAAATGTGGCCTCACCAGGGCTGAGTAGAGGGGCAGGATCACATCTCCTGCTTTACTGGCAGTGGTGTTGCTGATGCACCCCAGAACACTATTGGCCTTCTTGCCCCCAAAGGCACACTGCTGGCTCACCAACAGCTTACTGTCCTTCAGAACCCCCAGGTCCCCCTCTGCAGAGCTGCTTTCCAGCAGGTTGGCTCTCAGCCTGTGCTGATGTGTGAGGCTATTCCTCCCCAGGCTCAGGAGCCTGCATTTGCCTTTCTTCAGTTCCAGAAAGTTCTTCTCTGCTCATATCTCCAGCCTGGTGAGGTCCTTCTGAAGGGCTGTACAGCTTTCTGAAGTATTGTCTACTCTCCCAGCTATCAGTGAATTTGCTGAGGATGCATCTGCCCCTTCATCCAAGTCACTGATGTTAACAATCCTGGCCCCAGTACTGAACCTTGGGGAACACACTGCTGCTCCTCTAACTGGACTCTGTGCCACTGATTACACCCCTCTCTGGTTCAGCCAGTTCCTAATACATCTCACTGTCCACTCATCCAGTCACTCACTCTGAGTTTGTCTATGAGGATATTGTGAGAGACACTGTCTAAAGCCTTGCTGTAGTTGAGGCAGACAATACCCACTGCTCTCCCCTCATCCACCCAAGTAGTTGCTTCCCTGAAGAAGGCAGTCATGTTGGTCAAGCATGATTTACCTTCAGTGAATCCATGCTGACTACTCCTGATCAGCTCCTTGTCATCCGTGCGTGTAGAGATGGCCTCCAGAATGAGGTACTGAGAGATTGAGGTGAGGCTGACTGGCCCGTAACTCCCTGGGTCCTCCTTCTTGCCCTTTTTGAAGACCAGGGTAACATCTGCTTTCTTCCAGCCTTCAGGCATCTCTCCTGATGAGATGCCCTTTCAGAGATGACTGTGAGCAGCCTAGCTGCTGTGTTCTCCAGCTCTCTCAGCTCTCCTGGATGAATCCCATCAGGACCACTGGACTTTGTGGATATCAGATTCAACTAATTTCTCTCTAACCCAATCCTCCTTGACCAATGGAAGTCCTTCCTTCCAACATTCCTTTACCCTTGTCTCTTGGGTCAGAGATTCCCAAGGGTTGGTCTTGTCCGTGAAGACTGATGCAAAGATGTTCAGTAACTCTGCCTTCCCCGTGTCCTTTGTTACCAGGGTCCCCCTTCCATTCAGTAACAGGCCTCAGTCTTCAATGGCAATCTCACTTCCCACACCTCTCAAATGCATGGGGTCTGGGGGAACAAAGTGCTTCCCAGGTTCATGATCACCTGAGGAACCTGAATGTACATAAGTCTACAGGAGGCAATGAGAATGCACTGAAAGAATTGGCTGGTGTAGCTGCCAAGCCACTCTACATGAGATTTGAAAAGTCACAGTAGTCAGATGAAGTTCCAGGTTTCCAGTTTCCAGACTAGAAAAAGGGAAATATTGTACCCATCTGTCAAAATGGTGGAATGGAGGATCCTGGGAATTAGCCACACCTCTGTGCCTGGGAAGATCACCCAGCTCCTCCTAGATGCTCTGCTAAGGCACATGGTGAACACGGAATTGATTTGAGACAGCCAGAATGGCTTCTAAAAGGGCACGTCTACGTGACCAACCTAGTGTCCTTCTACAATGGCTTGATAGCAGTGACATGTAGAACAAAGGGCAAACAACATTGTCTTTTTTTAACAAGGATGCAATCATTAAAAAATTCTTAAGCATAGAATTAATCTTAGAACCACAGAAGTTGTTTCCTGAAAGAAGGACGGAAATATGCTGAATTAATCGATGTCTTAAGTACCCAAAAAGTCCAGATACTTAAAGTACTGTTCCATGCATCTAAGAACAGAACAGAATCTGAATGTGTAAGATAAAACCAAAGGTATGATTTTGAACATCTTGAAAGAAAATGCTAAAAATAAACACCAACAATGGGAAAATATGAAAAGGTGATATTTCAACAATAAGTAGCTGTAGAATACACCACAGTTTCTTTTCTTTACAAAACGCTGTCAGAATCTCTCTACTTAAGAATATTTTAGTAAAACTGTACTCACCTCATTGCAATTACACTACATTGATGGTAAAGATGTTTATACTGTGGCTAAAGCTGAAAAAATAACTGAAAATCACTATGCAGCATACACAACTGACAGCAAAAATGAGGAAGGGGTGATATATGTGACCTTTGCTTGAAAAGATAGTAACACAAAACCTGGCAATCTCTTTGGGGTGTAAAATAAATTCCAATAAGGTAACCACAGAAAGTTTCCAAAATTTAATTGCTAGATGTTTACTATCCTGCTAGTTATTTCTATGGGATGTCGCTAAATTGGCAGCATTTATAAGTTTTCTTCAAGCTTTTTTAGCATCCTAGTAAGCAATAAGAATTTGAATAACAGGAATAATCTATGCAAGTGGGTAAAAACTAAAAGAAACTTCTAGAAAATATTTTATGTGTAAGTAACTCTAAAAGCTTCAGAGGTGAATAGACTATATCACCCAGTGATCCTACTTCACAAGACATTATATTTTCCCCTGAACAACAGCACATTAGGCATGCTGCAAAAATAAGCGAGATACAAAAACATGCACCACCAGAATTATTCATGTTGTTTGTCTCATAGTGCCTGCATCCACTTTCACACCCTTCCCTCTCAATTTCCTTACTTTGTTCTAGATTTTTTTGGTCTCCTCTCAGATATCTATTCCTAGTGTATCATCTCTGCAATCTTACCCATCTTTTTCTCACTTTATTTGAAAACTTATTTGAAAAGAGGGCCAGAACTGAACTTTCTATTTCAGAGACATTTAAAAAAATTTTAAAAGCACTTGTAAATAACTGTTCTGCTATGGGGTAACAAATACAATTATGGGGTCCAGAAGGAGGTCATCCTCCCCAACCTCTGTGCAAAGTGGTGAAGTGGTACTTCCCCAAAGAGAACCTGCAGAAGGTGGCCGTGGGCTTGCTCACAGCATTAGGAACAGGGAGACAGAATGTTCTCCTGATGCTCCATGGAGGGCAGGACTCCTTGGCCCCTGCTGAGCCTCAGTTGAACCATCAACACTGCACTCTCCAAAACACAAGCACAAGGCTTGGAGTGGTTTTGCTTGATGAAAATGCAACTGCTCAAGTCCTACATCGATTAACTAACAGAAGCTGTAAAATTAAGCAGGATGAAAAACCCCAAAGAAGTGAATTTATGGCCGATTCTTTCCTCCTTTAAACTTATTTCATTGCTTTTCTTATTTGCCCAGAAAAATAACTGGATGCATTTTAAACCACAAGAACATTAGATCACTACATAATATAAGTTATACTTAGTTAATGCCAGGTTAATGATGAACATGAGCAAAATATTTGTGATTGTCTGAAAAAACCAAGATTGCATTGATGTTAATACTGCATTAACCTTATAAAATAGCTGATTTGGGGAAGTTAAGAGTTTCTGAGTGATGACTGCTTTAACTTTCAGTTGAAATCCAATTTCATGCTAGGAGGTACTCTCTGAACTTATTCTGCTTAATTTTTTTAAATTAAGGTCCCTCAAGAAAGGATCTTAAGTCAAAGAAAGATCCTCTCAGGGATAAAAGAACAACTTCAGAGGACAAAATGGTGGGTGAAGGAAATAGAAAATATACTTTTAATGCAGAGGGCCACTGCCAGCAGAGCATTACAGAGCTACATATTCCTGAGGGATATGGAACTGGGGGGAGAAGTAAGGTGACAGTGTCTAATGAGGATACTGAGTGAGTCGTAGAACTGACTGTAGCACTACAAAAGTCACCAACATGGTAATTTAATGGCAGATTCAAATAAGAGCTATAAAAATGTAGGGGAAATGTGGAATTTTATACATATAAAGCCATTATTGCTACTGATGAACAAGGATTATAACTGATTTATAAGAACATATTTTAATGGCCATTGGTTATTAAAAATAAACTATTGGGACATATTACTGTACTACTATATAAATCTAAGAGTCTGTCACATTTTAATTACTGTGTACTGTTCTGGCTCCCCACTATTTATAAAAGGATGAAAGATCAACAAATGTTCAAAGAAGCATAATAACAATAATTGCAGGTTTGCAATAGCTTCCATGGGAAGTGTGCTAAGTGGATAAAGACTCTTCAGAAAAGAGACAACTGAAGAAAGAAGTTGCAGAGGTCTTTAGTATTCTAAGTTACTGGGAGTAGCAGCAGAGCAACAGAGACCTCTCAATCTGTCACCATAAACATACTATAGAAAAGATTATCTATATAAGCTCTTCAATTCCTTCACATTGCAGACGGTGCTCAGATGCCAGTGAACAAAATATCCAGCAGGAGGCAGAGGACTGTAACCCTTTGAACTTGTCAACACTGAATCCACTGGAAAAAAATAATAACTTAAAGGGGGCTTTGCAACTAACAAGAAGTGAAAACTAAACAATCCTGCTTTGTTTATTTTAAATTCTGGGTGTGAGTCTTCCCTCAAGATACATCCATTGAAACACATGTGCATCTTTCACATACACATAAAAGAGTAGTAACACATGTAAGTGTTCAGCATTTAGATATTCTTCCAAGACTTTAACTATTTACTTTTCTTCTCTGTATAAAAAAAAAACAAAAAAAACCCCTGTTCTTTTGCTTGGGGTAGAAAAATGTTAGCTATGACATTTGAACTGCCACTAGCCCATTTGTGAAATTACTCATTCTAGATGTAAAAGAAATGCTTCTGCTCAGTGCAAACTCTGCTGTTCTGCATTTTGCTCAATTAAGTTTGACTTGACTTGAATTTACTCGACTCACCTCTACTCTCTACTTTTTCCAGTATTAACATCTATTTAGCACTTGTGAGGCCTCACCTGGAGTAATGTGTCCACTTCTGAGCTCCACAGCTAAGAGCTCTCTAGCTCACTGAGCTGGACAGATTCCAGTGATGAAGGAGCAGGAACATCACTCCTGCAAGAAAAGGCTAGGAGAACTGGGATTTACAGCCCTAAAGAAGAGAAACACCTGATTGGAGGGTGCTGAGAGGACTGAGCCAGGCGCTTTTTAGTGGTGCTCAGTGAGGCAATGGGCACAAACAGAAACACAGGAAAAAGTTTTTCAGTGCCTGACACAGGTTGCTCAGAGATTTTGTGGAGTCTCCATCCTTGGATGGAGCCATCTGGACAGAGTTCTGGGCAGCCTGCTCCAGCTGGCCGTGCTTGAGCAGTGGGGTTGGACCAGGGGATCTCCTAAGTTCCCTGCCAACCCCAACCATTATGTACTCTGTGATTCAGTTTTTGCATCTGTCTTGTTTGCTACTGAACAAAGACTAATTAAAGAGCATAAGTGTGCGTGTTCAAATATGTGTTTGTATATGAGGATGTATACTCATGTATGTATATGAGTATGTATACACACCTACATTTATTATGACCATGAAAAATGTTGTTTGATTCCCAGATTTTAAATAGGGATGTTTTTATGGAATGGGACAACAGTCCTGATACTGATCCAACAGATAATTAGGTTTTCAAGATGTCTGCCTGTAAATAAATATCTATTTCATGATTATTCTCATGCCAATCTGAGTTATAATAATCACTGTGTCAGTGAAAGATTGTAAAAACAGAGGTTTGTGTAAATTATTTCTTTCCTAATAATTTCTGAGAAATTACCTTTTTAGCCAAAAAGACATCATTAATTATTGATATTGATTTTTATAATGTTTTCCTTAGTTCCATTATGAATTAATCTGAATTATTAATTGAAGTATTAAAATATATATATATATGTATTATAGCAAGCCAGATGAAAGACAAGGTTTTTTGATGCAAGCTCAGAAACCAGCCTTAGCAAGAGCAGGTACTGAGTGTCCTGGCAGAACTACTCTTTGAAATAGAAATGGCAAATTAATTTATCACTTCACAATACATTTTCTTGCCTTCCTCAGCATGAAATAAATGTATTCAATGATAGATCTGAAGTGTTTTGCCCAAATAATCTTGGGACAGAGGAAACAGAGTCTTTGGACTACAGCAGTTAAACAGACAAAACAACGTGACCTATGATGAGCAGTATCAAGAAATATTTCTTTGGGTGTTTGAAATTTATTCCCAGGCAGCAGAAGATTTGTACAAAATCTCTCTAAGCTAAGTTCAAGGGCTTTTGCTGCAGACAGATCTTCTAATTGCTCTTTACACAGCAATTCTCATGGCTACTGGCTACTTGTCTTCAAAAAGCTACATTCCTCTCAATAGTTTTTGTCAGTTTGAGAGGCTGAATTTGGGATACTGTCTCCAGTTGACCAATGCAGGCATGGGCAGACAATTAAACATTAAGACAGCATTTTAATCTAGAAAAAGAAATCTTAGAAATAGTATAACAATACTGTAACATTGTACAGATTCTCATTTTAATTTCCTTAAAGTCTATACACTTCAACATAACAAGCCTAATAGCTATTAAAAGAGAACAGAAAATTTTCCAAACATGTGAAAGCATTTGTAGGAAAGTCATTATTGTTACCATTACTTTTGCTAAAACTCTACTGGGACCACAGTCTTTTTATTTTTTTATTAGCTCTCTACAAATAGGATGTGAATTCCAGTATATACACTAATCAATACTTTCTCCTTGAGTACCCTGAGAAAATAAGGGATTCAGATGATATCTCCTTAAATGTCTTAAGAGAATGCCTGTGCCATCTCATATGCCTTAAATGCTTATCTGGAAAAACAAAAAAAAAAAAAAAAAGAAAAAGAAGAAAAGCAAGAAACCAAAGAATAACAAGAAGTTAAGCACGTTCTCTCATTCTATCCCCAAATATTCACTTGGCTTCATTGCACAATTGGCTATTTTCCATTCAAAGATGTTCTGAAAGAAAGCTTATTAACACTTAAGGTCAGCTCTAAAGCTATGATAAAACGCAACAATTCACTTTTTCAAAATGTGCAAAGCATTTTTAGCACTTTCAAAAAGTAACAAAGACAGTTGCTTTATTCTGTGCATTGGAAGCCTGATTAAAAGCCATTTGTTCAGTTCAGCAGGACTTAGATCAACTTTTATCATTCATTAAAGCTGGTCTATTCTTTCATTAAATGTGGACCAAAGATTGGTTCTGTGTTCAGAAGAAAAAATTTTGTATTGATTTATGGCATGATACTGTACAATTACATAGCTTTTGTCTATTTTTAAGTGGTTGCATTTATATGATAGTTGATAAAATGTTTCCAAAATACTCTGGCCTCAATGAAGCACTTCAGTAAAATTATCAGATCCTCAAAAACTTCGCTCCCAAGTACTGAAAGATGCACTGTTCTATCAAAGAAAGAGTGTTCTGGTTGGCAGAATATCTTTGTTTCTTTTTTTTCTTTTTTTTTCTTTTTTTTTTTGTTTGTTTTTTCAATGTGGCAAGCAGGAAGTGTCATTTATTCTAACAGAATATCTACATCAAGATTTGCCCTTCTCACCACTATAGTCAAGGGCTGTGTTTGGTCTGTAACAGCATCTGAGGAGCCACAAGTGACACAGGTGTGGAAAATGTAGTACCAAAGGAAGTGGGGACATGGATATGGGATTGCAGCTTCAAAGCAGAAAGCTCATTAAAAAAAATCTGGCCTGGTCTCATTGTTGTGTTAGGATAATCGTTCTGCATTAGCCACATTACAGAATACCATTTTCAGATCTTTCTCAGATGAACTCAGTTCATGGATTTGAGATGTCAGAAATGGGGTAAGACCATTCTGAATGAATCATCTTGCTGCTGAAACATCAGGGGGTGATAAGACAGCTTGGAGAGACAGCTAAGATGTATTTCAAAGAAAGCAAGGCATGACAGCAACTATCTGCAACTATCCCTGTTGAACATTAGAAATATAATTTAACAAGAGAAAATTGGCTTTCCCAGCACAGATTGAAATAAGCAGATGAACAACGACTTTACTTCCCACAAGACTTCAATTACTCAAACTTAAACAAAAACAAATTCACAAATGCAACTGGAAGAATAAGAGTCATAGTTCTAGTGCTGAATCAACTTAACAAATCTAATGGCGCAACACCAATAGAGTAGCTGTACTTCTAATAGCTATATTAAACCTCTGAGCATAATCAAAATGACTTTGATATTTCCATAAGGCAGAGTAAACTCAGACTGAGTACTGTGCTTAAACCATTAACAGTATTGTTGCCTTCTTGATGATGAGTTTATGTTTGGAGTAATTTACTATATTTTGCACTAGAAAAGGAGAAATGATGCATTAGGGAAGGAACATTTCTTCTTATTTGTCCCTTTTTGGAAATGGAGAAGTTTATCTGGCCCTTAACATAGTTTTCAAATTTTGTTGCTCTCCAAACTGGTTAAAGTTGCAAATCACCATCCCAGCACTGGGCAAGCTAAATTCTGTTCTAGAACAGATACATACAATCCTCAACTTAGCCAACTTCCACAGCTATTCTGTATGTATATAAAGGGACAATTTAGCACCTTTTCATGCATCTTCAGCACCTTTTAATGTCTCTTCATAAGGGTTTTAATTTGCCCAATGAATCAAAAAAAAAAAGTGAATAGATACATGTAAACAAATTAGTAATCTTGTGTCTTTCTTGGTTGGCCCTAAGGCAAGGCCCATATGTTTTAAGCAAGGTCCGTGTGAAATGTTACATCTCCCGAGCATTTTTGAAGGCTACTTAACTCTCAATCAGCATCCCAAAAGCGAATGCAGAACGCATTATGCAGAGCATTAGCTGGGCACCTGACATGGGGGTGGTCTCAATCTGGAGTCTCATTTCCCAGACTAGCATAGGATGCAAGTGTCACAGAGGCAATGTGTTGAGCTCCCAGGAAAGCTGAGAGAAAGAAGGGACGTATGCCCTCGGTGATGCCTGCGTGCAGAGAAGAAGCTGGATCTCTGGCGAGAAGGATGGCATGAGACAAAGCCTAAAAAAATGAAAGGATGCAAAGAGATGAATGACACAGGCGGCGAAGGATTTGGCAGGGTTCCAGCAAGGATTTAGGATATCTCAAAGGAGAGGGAAAGGGTGAAGAACAAGAGGGGGGGAAAAAGCAAGAGTCTGATTTATACCAACAAAAATAGGAAATTCAGCTAAAAGGCTGACAATCTGTTATCTGCTTATCACTCTGCATAGATATTTCAGTGGTATCGGGCAGTAGAGAGTGTCAAATTCTGTTCATGCTGTTACACCCACTCACAGCTCAGTAGGTTAAGGCTGGCGTGTTCTAGCTTAATTTTGCCTGAGCCAGTCCAAGCACGTACTTTTGTAAGGTACTTTTTTCTTTACAGTTTTCTTTTCTTATTTTTATTAGCAAGATCAAACAGGGCACATACAAGAGTAGACAAAACCACAAACTTTGTAGGATTTTATCAGGTCCAAATTAAACTGTTAGTATGTTCCCATCAACAGACTATTCAATGGCACTTGAATGCCAAGCTCTTTCCAGGGCTTTACACTCTCACAAGGTGCTGACTTCTGATGGAATTTGCTGCTGAGTGTTTCATACCACAAGCGCAGCATCCACTGTACTAACCCTTATTGCCAAATAACAGTTGTGTTCAGGAGCCATTAATGGAACACAGTATGGCTTTTCACATGACAAATACCACCGATGGAATTCTAGCCTGCATTTCAAATAAAACAATACAGCTCTGTTACCATGGCATAGTTACACACTGTGTCAAATAGCAGCCTCCTGTTTATGTCCACACTTTGGGTGAGTAGCCACCAAGCTCAGAAAGAAGGCAATGTTCAGTAGCAAAAAATAAAGGTGTTAATTCTTCAGGTCCAAAGTGTACCTGTAAATGGGAAGTGGGAAGAGAGAGTGAGAAGGAGGAGGTACGAATTCTTTACATCTATACTGGAATTTAAAAGCCCTCACTCCTTTTTTACCCAATGATTTTCAACAAGGAAAAAAAATGCAAGTTCTATATCTCTTTTACTTTATTCCAGAATTTTTGAGATACAAGCAAATAGGAGAAAAAATAATCACATCTGAGGCTTTCTTAAACAGGAAAAAAAATTAATCTCTCTTCTTTTTTTCATACTGTAAATTCAGTAGCACCTGGTGAACAATAAAAAATTAAAACCTTTGTTTTATTTCAGTTTGCCAGTTGTACCTATTCTTCTTTATACAAATACAGAAATGGATGTATCTGGGATAGGAAAAGAACACGGTACACACTCCCATTACAGAAAGACATCATATATAGTTTATTTGACAAATTACACTGCATTAAAAGGGGAGATGTCTGCTGCAAGGCCAGGGATAGGCTCAGGCTGATGATCTATGCCTTTGAGATACACTAATGACAATAGGAATTTGCAGGAACTTCTATTAGAGGGAAAGAAGTACAAATAAAAGAGCACCACCTTAACCCTTCTCAGACATGAGGTGCCTGGAACTCCCCTGGTTGATGAAAAATCAAAGGGATTTCAAGGATGTTACAGAGAATTAATTTTACAATAGAAAATATTCTGTTTCATTCAGAAGTAGTTCTGCAAATTTTACAAGTTTCTTACCTAAAAAATAAATAAATTTTCCCTTAGACTAACATAACTAAAATAACTATTCTCAAGGATTAAGTTTAATTAGTGAGTCAAATTTGCCTAAACTGCCTTTACAGTTAATAGATAGAAAATTACTTCCCTAGAGAGTTAATTCAGCAGTTTTCTGGCCCCAGAGAGCCTCTCCCTCTTTGTAGTCCCTGGAGGAAATCTGAAGAGACTGGACAATATTAATCTTTCAAAGTGACATTTCCTATGCAACACCTGTGGTTGTTTGAGTTTATGGGAATAACAGAAATATTAATTAATTTTTATCAAATACATACTTTATGTAATAAAATAATAGGATATTAGCTACTTATGAAAATAAAGTCAAATGAGGAAGGAAAATGTTCTTTTTTAGGCTAGATTCCTGTTTTCAGAAGGTTGAGTACTTTTTAATTTATAAAACAATCCAAATGCAAACCAAGCAGAGTTTGTGGTACAACTTTTCCAGGATTCCAAAATAACTTTGTGTTAATTGATACCAGCTGCTGTATGAAAGGAACAATCCCATGTACCAGAAGAATTTGATGTACGGATGGGAAAAGAACAATAATGCCTAAAATGTTTTCAAAACAACATATTGAATTTTTTTTTCTTGAGGTCCTAGAATGAAAAGTAGGAAGTGTAAAATCTGAGAAAACCAAAACATCCAGACACAGAGAGGATCCAGAAGACTAGCCACTGTCATCTGTGTTATCCTGAGCAGCAAAATGATATTCCAGTAACCTTCAAATTTTCTGAAGAAAGAAAATCACATGAAAACTTTTGGACAGTGACTAGGCAACCAGCCTAACCAAGAACAGAGTTCCTCAGAGGGGTTTTGTGTTGGCCTCTGATCCACCAATAATGAATCAAGTCTTTTTTTACAATGCTTATTTTCCATTGTTGACCTATGTCTCTTTCCCTCTGCTGTTTTGGGGAAATAAAAAGAGGAGGTGTAGCATCCCCTTCCTAAACACAGGGAACTATCTTCCTCCACCAGTGCTACCCTCTGCCTTCCACCAGATGAAGAGGAATCTTCAGCATATGCTGAGTTCATCAGCTCTTACAGGCCTGACAAACCGAAAGAACAATCTCTTTCCCAAATCCCTAGTGCCCTATTTACACAGGAAGTCGTAGGGATACCTAGGAGAGGCAATGGTGCCAGTTATTTAGTAAAGAGTTGTTCCTATGCTACAACACCACTGCAGACCATTGCCTGGGTGGCTGACATTTACTTCAGTTTCTGGACAGTGAATACACAGTTTGTGAACAGATTGATCAGCTTCTATTTGTTAATATACCTAATCCCTGCGTGTTCCCAGTTTCTATGCTTCAGTACCTCAGTGTACAGGAAAACAGAATTACTTTGCATGAATGCTCTAATCTCCAGATCCAAAGTGTAACAGGACCACAGAAATTTTACCTTGTTGCAAGCATCAGTTACTGGACGAGCAGTTTATTTCACCTGAAGTGAATTCAAAATGTGATCTCGAAAAGCATGTTCTTTGCTTGAACAGAATTAAAATCAAGCAGTAACTTGTTTCCACACATTTAAAATAACAAGCATATTAAGTTAATTTATTTTTTAAGAATGTTTCTGGAATCAAATTTAAATCACCTTTTTTTTTTATAACGAAAGAGAACTATTTACAGGCAAATGTCAGTAAGAGGAAGAAGCATTTCAACATGTTTAAAAACCTATTCAAGAAGTTTTCATGGAGAAGGGCAAGGAACCATAAACAAGGAGGGCTGTAGCTAGATGCCATTATAGGATCTGAAAAGATTATTCCTTAGAAAACATGACCAAAATATGATTATTTTTCTATGGATTGGATACAGCGTTTGGCACTACCTCTTTTCCAAAGATGCAGTTAACTTTCTTGGATTTTATAATAATGACATATGACACAATGTCCTCTGGGATTAATCACAAGTATTTTTAAAAGATGAGGCTTCGTTATATCTTTGTTCTTTATATCTTGGCTTTTGTTAGCGCATTTTAATTAGTATCTGGTATCTGCAATAAACAGTAAACATAAAGAGCTTTGCAAAAATGTATTAGACTGTTTGTTTTCACACTCTAATGCATATTTGCACAATTTTACCATGAAAAAAGGAAAACATGCTAAGCTCTTGGGCTCTATCCCAAATGTCCTGGAATAGAATCTGTAAATTACTAAGAATGAAACCAAACCACATCATATTTCAGTAATTAACCTAAGAAAAGAGGGCACACTGTCTATGTGAAAGATAGTTTTATGGGAGGCATTTGTGAAGAAAAGAAGCTTCTAGGAGAGACATGCAAACAACTATTTAGAATTTGATTTAATTTTCTTTGACCAGGTAAAAACTTGATAAATGCACTGAGGTTAAAAAACTATTTTTTTTCTCTTTCACAACAGTGGAGAAAATATTTATCATTTATTTCCCATTGCAGAAAAAAACTGTGTCTAAAAGAAATTGAGAATAAAAATACAGCCTGAAATTCAGTACAGTACCATTTTTTTTTACTAGTTCCACAGATGTCAAAAATACAAAAGAACAACTTTGAGAATGTGCAGAATAAGTGAATTTATAGTGGATGGAAAAAACAGATGCTGACAACAAACAGCCTTGGATTCAGGGGACTGGATAAACGGACTTTATTATAATCACATGTATACTGATTTGAAGAAAGTTCTGGGGATTAATATTGCTTTTGTAATACACTATAACAACATATTAAAAAAACCCAAAATACTCAGAACTGAAAATGCCATTTGTCAAAGACAGATGTACTTTCATTTCAAAGTATTCCTATCAAACTCTATCAGAAAACTTGAAAGGTTTAAAATGTGGCTCTTGTGAACAATTGGTATTGATATGACACCTTGATAGTATTTGAACGTGACACAAAAGTCATAAAAGTATATAAGCAATTGTAAGGTGTAAAATGATTTTTTCCCACCAAAGCTAGGCTTTAATGTGTTTCCAAATAAAACACAAGATTAAGTAATTTATTTTGTCATATGATTTATTTATGGGCTGAAACACTGTAAACAACAGATAAAAGATACAGACTCAGATGTCAAAGTAAAAGATGAAAATCATTACATTTTATTAGCAGAAGATATATAAAAATGCCAAAATGAACTGTAAAGAGAGGGAAAGTGTTATGCTCAGAGGTCCTTCAGCAGAGTTGCATTTGTTTTTCCCACCTCCCCTAAAGGGGAATAATAGCTCTGAATTTAATTAAAAATCTATTTTTTAAGATTAAAGTAATGAAAAAGTTAAAAGACTGGATCACAAAGAAGAGTAACTGTGAGGATCTCAGGGAATATGAACTGATGAACTCCCTTATATTTTATTTTCTCTCAACTATTTGTGGGAGGATCACTAGCGTTGCATAGGAATTGTTAGTCCTGGATAAAAGCAAGGATTTTATAAACCAATAAATTTTTCATTAGTTTTACATAAATTTTAGTAGCAATAGTTTAATTCCAGTCAAATTATTTCAATCAGATGAGTTGCTGCTGAATGCAACATTATACATTATATTAACTGGGGCATTTAGAAACCTGGTTCCTAACAGTGCTGCAATGCTTGAGGCATTGTTTGCCATACATTTTTCTTAACATGTAAAATAAAAATAAAACTGAAGAGATAATGAGAATGAAACTAATAAGGAATTTCAAAAAGTTCTAACCACTGAGAGAACAGGAAAACCAAAACCGACTGTTTAAACATTTGCAAGATTATTTAGCATATTTATACGCCTAGAATTTTCTTGGTCCTCATAGAAATAAGTCAAAACTGTTATGAAGTGATTTCTCATCAGTTTCACCTTCAGCTTCACCTGTCCTTTTCCTCAGGCCACCTACTCCAAGAAAAGGCTGGAAGAGATATCCATGTTGCATTTGACCTGACAATTTCTGAACCTGGACTTGGAAAAGCCAAAGTGATACATCCTTGCAAGAACATTGGTGGCATGCAGGACGTCTCGGAGAAGCTCAGAGAGGGAAACAGAATTTTCAGACATTGAAAGCCTTTAGGTCAAGACCAATCTCTTCTTCATCCAGGTGTCTGATAACATATCATGAGACTAGGCATAAAGTAGTCTTACACAAAGCAGACACAGAATCTAATCACATTTAAGCTAAAGGTTTTCAGGGCAGCTTCATCTGGAGCATGTTCTGCCCGTGCAGTTCAAAGACAACAAAAGTTTGAGAAGCCATGGCTGGGACCATTTATGAAAGACGCATTAGCACACTTCTTCCTTGCAATGTGCTCTTGATTGTAAACATCCACTGCTCTTTGCCCATCCACACTACTTGGCAAGGCTCAAAGAGGTGAGGATAGGGTCATGAGAAAAGAATTGGTATTAATCTTCAAGGAATAGTTTCATTTCAGAGGGTGCATTCCAATATTTGCAGGTCAATGCTGGTTGGCTCCTACCAGAACTATGTACTCGTTATTAAAATTTTGACAATAGTCATACATTAACCTTCCCCTGCTTCCCATTTTGTTTCTGTCAAAATCATGGAATGGCACCCAAAAGTCTGTATGCAGAGCTTTCCAGTGCCAAATAAACCAAGCATATCTTTTTATGCTGTATGGTTTACAATTTTCTTGATCCTGACTTCAATGGAAATGCTGTGTGTGGAAGGATGACAAGATTGGGCCCTGAGGCAAGAGCTCTGTAGAATAATGTGTAGGAATGTTATTGTTGGAATTTCAAGAAACAATATCTCTTAATTGGGCCAAACCCAGGCCATCTTCCTCATGCCAGTAAACAGTGAAGCTACTCATATGAGCAAAGAGAAAAGCTAAAAATTATTACGCTTTACTTGAAAACAGTCTATCTTTTGGGGTGCCTTTCTCTGTTGTCTACACACAGTTGTACTAATGCCATCTAGTTGGCAGTGGGAGGTGGTTTCCTAGCTCATTAATCCCATGATACAGAAAAATGGATTGGTCTGATCCTCCATTTCTAGTGAATATTTTGACCTTTTTATAAATAGGCAGAAAATTTGCTACCTGTGCAATGTTAAGAAACCGTGGTTCCATGCTGCCAAACATGGCAACTTGCAACACTTGCTACCTGATGCTTAGTACACATCACACTAACCAATGTTTATTTTTATGAGTAATAAATTCATCATTCATAAAATTCAAATTTATGTACCTACTCAGAGAATTTCTACTTTGCCCTTTAAACACTACAGCTCATAGGTCAACTTGACCATTCTAAAAGAGATGTTTTTGTCAGACTGCTTGAAGACCTCATTAAAGTTCCCAGTAACTAAATGTGATTTTATGCAATTAAGCAACATGTTTTAGACACAAAAGGAACACTCTGCTACTATTCCTTGTACATGGAGTAGTTTTTATTGATAACTTTATAAGCAAGCTTAATGGAGTGAGATGGGGAACAAGACAGAAGGATAAAAATAACATTGAGAACACAAAGCTGTAACAAATCCTAAAACTTTATTGCTTGATGTACCCTGAGAAGCTTGGAAGTACAAGTCTTTTCCCTATGAATGTTGTCCTCTGTTTGCCAAACATTTTAATTTGTTGTTTTTCTAGCACAGAAGAAGCCAGCATGGTTTTGCCTTTCCCTTGCATTTCTGTTGGTGTGTTAAATTCGTACTATTATATTTACAAAGGTGTCAACAGCAATGTGCACAGCTCTGGAAACACAGTTGCATACTAGAAAATTGCCATGTAGTCCACCTATTGCTTTTCCTCTACATGAAAGGCATGTTGCTTGTTAATTACACACCACAGTGCATGGAACAGAGGGAAGCTGGGCAGACAGTGAACACGCTGAGCATTCCGTCCCCCATTGCGTAAATAGGAGGAGAATGAAAAATGCACCAAAAATCTCTTCCAAAATAGAGCAGCCCAAACTCCACCCAATATCCCCATCAGCACCAAGCGAGTTTGTTCTGCAAACAGAAATCAATTGGTGTTGCAGTGAGTGAGGAAGCTTCAGTCTTGGAAGGGGAGTCTTCACCTCCGTGCAGTAAAAGCAATGGCACTTTTCCCATCTGGACACCCAATATGCAGCCATTTGCTTATGACCACATTTTGTGAAGGGACAAACTCCTCGTGCCAGACTTACTGGTTTATTGAGCTGCATCTCAGAATGGAGGAAAACTTTCACAAACAACTCAGGAAGTCAAAACAGGCAGATTGTGGCTCAGCTCTGAATATCCCTCAGTTAACCCCTGCGACCACCTGACAGCAAGACAATAAATTGATGTTCAATGAGGGGTTTCTTATGTTTAGCAAATGAGCCAGGAGATACTGCTCACATGTTCAACATGAACATACATAACTGAAAAAAAATCCATAATGATTAAATGGGAAAAGAGATGCTGGCTGGAGAGGAAAGGCTCATAGGCTGATGGCTAAACATTGACTAGTAGCTTCCAACAACTATGGGAGATCCACACCAGCAAATTACCTTTCCCCTCTCTCTCTCCACTCACTGAATTCTAGGCACTCCAGTGGATGCTATGATTTTTTATGATTCTACCTCTATGAAGCTCAATTTCAAGTTTTAAGCAAATTGCAGAGGGAAACATTTTTAGTATAAAAAAAGTAAAATGCAGTCTTGCTGCACAAGCTACAAAACCATGAAAAGATTTTTTTTAAATATGACCATCAGAGACAATAGCTAAGAAAAAGAAAACATACACATAAGAGACATATTACTGATTATGAGAACAATAAATTACATACACAGTGCACCAGCACTTAACAGCTGAACACAGCCTATGAAATAGCACCTAGCCACAAACAGACAAGCTCAAATAATTGTACTTTTAAGTATAGAACTGTCTATCCTTTATATGCTGTGCTCACTCCAGAGTAGTCACCCTACACCACTAACACAAGTGGGTGTGTTTGCAGATGCAGTATTGACAGTGAACATTTTATTGTCATCCCTGTCACTGTTCATTCACTTTATTTTTTACACATATTATTACTTGGCTTTGATGCTAGACAAAGAGAAAGCAGAAGGACCACAGTTTTCAAAACTTTACAAGAGGCTGTACTAGCTTTCCTCACAGAGAGCTGGAACCAGATTCCCCCAAAGTCATTAAAATGCTTTCCATTTCTTTATTGTGACTTTGTCCAAAACAAACAAGCATGTAGAAACCTGTACATGCCATCACTCAACTGACACAAGCACCTGATTGTAGTTTTGTGGCATTTTCTTTATCTTGTAGTTTTATCTTCCCTCTTATTTTCACTCCAACATAAAGTGTTCCTGCTGCACAAGGAGAGCTGTTAGGCAGCATGTAATAACAGAGCTGAATAATGCAACTGCAGAAGATGACAGCAGTATATTAATTTGTGCAGAGTTTAGTTTCCTTTAATTCATTACTATTTTCTAAATATCCATTCTAGTCTGTATACAACTCCAGAGAAAGGAGCCTTGAATACTGCACAAAGCACAAAAGGACTAGAAGCTTTATCAGATCACAAATCAGCTCCACACAGCTCTGTACCACTACAGCAAGCATACCCACAATGGTTCTTCTCCTTCTCTATCAATGATGGCTATTAGAAAAGGGAGAATGACACATTCATCCCAGAAATTTTAAAACAATATCCAAGAACCCAGCAGCTCTCTGTGGAAAAATACCTGCATCAGATTGTTATAACTGCTATCCTCCAGGCACAAAGACACTGTTGAGAGGCAGGAAACACCAGAAAAAGCACAAACAAACAAACAAACAACAAAAACTCCACAAAAGCAAAACAAAAACCCCTAAAAAACAAACCCAAAAAGACAAGAGAGCTTGAAATAGATTGGGAAAACTTCCTTCTTAGTTGCTCTGAGAAACAGCAGTTCAATCAAATCAATGACAATGAAAGAAGTGGGGTTTTTTTTCAAATTAACATTTAAGGTAAGTCATTTTGTCAGACAGATAGCCATTTAACTAATGTTTATTTTTCCACCAGATTACACAGGACAGGCTGATTAAAACAAACACTTTGTTAGTTTACCTTTAAATGTGAAACTTACATCAGAATGACCAAGTCCAATATTACAAAGCAGCCTTTGAAATGAATAATGCCTTAATCCTCGAGTGGCTATATTTTATCATACACAGCTTATTTGTCCATGTTCATCTCACTCTGCTTTGATATTTGTAATAATATGGATACTTACTACGAACCTAATTCTGCCATCAAAAGAGTAAGGAGAACAAAGTTTCTATACTAATAATTCAAACAGCAAAACTGTCTGGTAAAAATACCAAATAAAATGAGAAAATATAATATAGTTTACATTTCACCTTAGCTAAATTTCACAGAGGTGCTTTATATGGAGAGAGAAGCATTTGTGCACTCATTGCACAAATCTATTCCATACAACAGTGGGGTGGACACTTATTTCATCTATTTGGAACATATATAAATGGACAAGCACAACATTTCTACTAAAAACAGAATAAATTCCAGTTATAATGTCCTTCATTTGGAGATACAGTGAAGAACTCCAATTATCTCATGCTGTCATCATGAGACCTAAGCTTCATGGCTACAGTATTCATTCAGAAATACTGTACTTCTGAAGGAGTTCTTCTGTTTGCATTTCAATATTAAAAAAAGGTGACAGAATCTTCCCATCACTTTGTCCTATGCATGTGTCCTAGTAAATCAGCAAGAAAAATTAATTTAATTCATTTGAAATTTGTTGAATAGAAGGTTGATAGTTATAAATATAAATGAAATAAATTACCTTAATACTCAAATTTATAAACACAAAGATAAGCAGCTTTATTTTCTGAACTTTGAGTGGCTCTGCTGACCCCAATGAAGCGAGTTCAGACCCCTTTTCTGCATAAAATTAGTCTTGCATGAGACATGGCATTTTTTTAGGGGAGAAAACCTGTTTGGGAGAAAATTGAGAATTAAAGTGCATGGATTGTTTTCATCTGATCATATATGAGTGAAATAATAGAGATAATTCGAATAGAGGAGAATAAAAGTGGTTTGCATTGGAGATTCAATACTCTATTACTTAAGGATAAAGAATTTCTAATAGCCATTAAAAGGAAAATCAAGGAATATATAAATTTTAATTTGGTCTCTGCTTCATATCATAGTGCACTGAAGGCTTTCAAAGTAATTTTTAGAAGCTGGATTTTAGGTGTATGTCATGAAATTAGGAAATGCCAAAGGCAAGAATAATTGGAGCTATTAGCAAAGATAACAATAAAAAATTAGAACATCAAAAATCCCATAGTAAAAAGCTTATGTAAAATTGCTACAGATTAAGGCACTATTGAATAATATTGCTGTTAAAGAAGCCAATTATTTTTATAGACCAAATAAATTTTTCTATGATAATTCATATAAAACTGGTAAATGGTTAACTGCCTTAATAAAAGGGGAAGGAAATCTCAACATAACAGCAATTTATACAAAACAAGGGGTGATAATGAACAAGAAGAATTAGGCATGTGATATCTCTAGGGCATGTTATGAGACTACATAAATCTGAAACTTCTGAAGATGGTATCCAAAATTAGGGACTGAAAATGAAGAAATTGAATGTTATCTATCTTTTCCTTAACCTAGGAAAAAAGAGATTGGCTACGGTCCAAAAGACACTGGGAACAGTTAGACCTTAGTGACAACCAGGCAAAGACAGCTGCCTATCAGATTTTTTTAATGCTATATTTGAAGTACTTGGGCTCTTCAAGCCACAGATCTTCAAATTTTCTTTCGAATGAAGCTAAATAGACCCTATCACATCACTGAAATAATTCCTATTTTGAAACAAAACAAGGTCTTTGGGATTGTTCAGCTGTAATCCTTTTTTTTCCTCATTTGTGACGATGTCAAAATGTTTAGTCAGCAGAAAAAGAAAGGTAGCAAGAAAATACTCATGAAGATCTGATGGCTTTAAAAAAAAAAAAAAAAGACACCTACTATAGAACACTAATAAGGTATTTAACATCAGCACTATTTCTGCCCAAAATATTTTCTTCTCCCCTAACTTGTAGCTGCAGTAGCTACTGAAAGACTGGATGAACAGGAAAATTGACAAGGGTGTATAGATTTGTTTGAAACAATGTGTTTAAAAGGCAGTTTTGAGACCAAAACCTTACTTTGAATTGAGTCTTCAAACTCAACCTTTGTTTCAAAGAAGCATTTATCAGATGGGATAGCCTCCTCAGAGCTCTCAAAAGAATTTGACCTTATTTATGAGTAAAACCACCTCGGCTGAATTTAGTAGTCAATCCTACAGATACCTCAGTAAGTGAAGATTCAGTTTTATTCATGTCTTCTTTGCCTGATGCCAGAGACAAACATGGGTTGGTCCTACAAAGGTTAATGCACTTCGTTATTTTCATATTGTTCTGACTCTACCTGGTTTTTTAAAACAGACTTGGTGAATAAGTTGTTTGTTCACTTAGCATTTGCTATTCAGAAACAGTGACATTGCAGGAATATCTATGTTCAGGTGCCTTCCTTTTAACTCATCTACCTTTAACTCATGCTACTTTAAAAACTTTTGTTTCATCTTGTATAAAGATTTATGATGAGAACAGGACATTGGGTCTCTGCATGACTCTTGATCTCATACACAGCTCACTCCAAGTGCCCCGTGTTCTTCTGCTTAGGATGAAATTGAGAGGCAATGAGAATCAAGCACATTGTATGGATTTAAAACCCTTGAGTTCTTTCTTTTTCTTTCTATTTGCCTTGAAAAAACCCCATGCCTGGGGATGTCAAAAGCAATAGTGTTCAAGATTAGGATAGGAACACATTGTCTGAAGATGGGCTGTAACTGAAAGGACTATATTTACACTTGTCTTGCTAAAAAAAAGTCCTTTGTGTGAACTATCTGAGGTTGATTGCTAATGTTACAGATTGATACTTGTATTTTTTGCAAGAGAAACTGACTGTTCTAAGGTTTTTTAATTTTGTGTAGACTTGGTAAAGATAGGGAAAGGGATTACAGAAGGTCACAGAAGACATTACCAGTTCTTTATCCAGGTCGCAGTCCCTCCTGAAAAAAGCCTGTCCTTCGATGGGAGAATGGCTTTTGGTTTCCAGCTCTTGCATCTCATTGGACAGTTGGCACAATAGTAGATACCCTCAAGATTTATGATAATTTAGCACCATGGGGACTTTACTAACTGCTTGTAAGACCGTAGTTGGAATTATTGAATTTCAATAACAGTTGCAGACTTGGCCTTTAATCTAATTTCCAGTGTGCTGTTTTATTTCTGCCTCATCCAGAGTGGTGTCAGCAATGCAGGATCAGGCCCCTCAAATTTGCTCACGGACTGCTAATAAAACTCAATGCAGAAATCATGGGTTTGAAGTCAGTGTTTAACTAAGGGCACAAGACAATTTTTCTTATTGAGTGACATTTTAAAAATGTTTAATGGTTTGACTTCCTGCGATCACAAGAAAATTTTCATTTAAAATTGTTTCAATGAACAAGCACATTCAGAAAGGAATTGCAGAGAAAAACATAGACTTGTCTTCTTTGTGCTTTTATAAAAAAAATCAAGCATATTAGATTTTTATTTTTATTTTAGAAAATCATGTGTGTATGTGCTCAGTGGATATGTTTCATTTACCTGGGCATCTTTTTACAGTACAAATTTATGATCCATAAAACTTGGAAGATTTTGTGATGATGGGAATGTGACTGACAATGTTACATGAATCAAGAGATTAGCTACCTGTTTAGCTAGTTTTTTCACCAAGACTATACACACCAACACTTCTTCATGAAATAATTCTGCCATACTGAAGTATGAGGAATCTACACCAGCCTGGGAATTTGGACAGAGAGAGGAGGAGTAAAAGAATCAAAGGAAAGACAAAGCACACTATTTGAAAGAGAAGTTGTCCTTCATTTGCCTAGCTGATTTCTGATTTTAGAGGACAAAAGGGTAGTTGAAAGATGTCTTCCTTTTCTCAATACCTAATGAGACTAAATATAAAATTGGAGGACTGGTTTAGGCTTGTTCTAAGCATTATTGAACCATACCTTAAAGAACTCTTAAGACAAAATATGCCACTGCTAAAGTTTCAGTATTCTCCTTGTTCAGAGATGGTTCTAGAGACCAAGTGTTCCCATGTCCAAAATTGCAAAGAACCCCTAGTAAATTCATAGGTCATTCATTTTCCTAAAATAAACCAGAACCTTTCGGTCTTTCCTTTTCTGTTCTTCACTGCAGATCTTTGCAAGTCCTCAGACACTCACCCTTGTAAATAGTGAAAAAAAGAAGAAATAACAAAAACTAATTGTGTTAGATCTTGAAGAGGTTTATATATCTCAGATTTGGGAAAAGATACCAGCATTTTAATTCATTACTTCAAAATTATTACCATTTAGAGCCAAGACAAAAAGGCATACAACTAGGTTTATATTCTCCAGTTTAATCCTTGTTTGTGTCCTGCCCCCCAATATGTGTAGATAAGTGCTGTTAAGATTTTCTGTGTAGTTTCACTCCCGCAGAAACTTACCATTAGTTACACCCCTAATTAAGATCAACAGGAATTTAAAAAAAAAGCTCTTTAAAAAGAGCAGAAATATATATATGTGAATAATGATAATTGTCTTCAGTTGCCTTCATACTGGCAAGGTGAATTTTTTTAAACTGTCTTCTCTGGCTCCCTTAAACACTACAAATGTTTACTCAGAGAGGAATAGGGCCAGTTGCCTCAGTTCACTCTGAGGGAAAAGAAGAATTACAGAGAGGACAGAAATAAGACAATCTTCCCCCGGCAGCACTGCATAAAGTGTTCTAGAGGAAACAGTTGCTTCATCCCTTCCCAATCTCTCACTGGTTATTACACTGAAATGCACCCCAGACAATCACTATCATAATGAGGTTAACGGATATGATAAATTCAGCAGAAGCGTTCTTTGTTTTTGATTGACTTTGTGGCTGTGAACTCCTAAATTCATCCTTCCCACACTTTACTCTATGATTGACAAATATTTTCTAGGGCTAATCTGAATATTCATTGACACATTTAAAGCTTTAGTGAAATCCTTGAATAAAAACTGTAGCAATAAAAAGTAATATTATTTTGAAAACACCTCAGAGAGGGAGTTCCTTCTTTTTCTAGGACACCCCTCTGGTGAAGAAGCATGCTGCTACATCAGATCACCAGAGAAGAAAATGTGCTCGAGCACAGAGGATCCTGTGTACATTTTGCAGAGGTAGAAGGCAATTATTCTACTGTTGTTTGGCCCACAGAAATACTGTATCAGGAAAAAACCCAAATTTAAACCACATTTTCAATGCTGTAAGAAGGTAAAAAGAGTGCCATAAACAATTGGTACTATTCAGTGTATGATATTTCACTCATTTCGTATTGTCAGTGTCCCTTTTAAGAGCCATAAAAATCTTAACAGTTGTGCTGCTGTAGGGCTTACACTTAATTGTTGCAAAAAACAAGTGGGAGTCAATGTAATGAAAGAGGTGCTCCTGCCCTCAAACTCCTTCAGGCACTAAATTAGAGTTCTCCAAAATAGGACATGGATTAGAATTACCTTTTCTTTTCTACTTACCAGGGGAGCAATCATTTCCAGCATAAACAAAAGTCAGCGTGCGTTTTTTCACCTGTCCATGGGGATATTCTTTTATTAAATAAATTCTGGAAATATAAAGATCAAAGTGAAAATGAACACTCTCTTTTACTTTTTTTTTTTCTGCAACCTTCCTCCTAATTTCTACCCATACTGTACCAGCACACAAGCAACAGTTACCCAGCCCATTATTCCAAACAATGCAAGCTGAGGGAATCTTCTGCATCAGGAACTGAACAGCTGGGAACATGCTTAATTATGTTCTAGGCCAGTGACAGAACAGTATAAAATAATTCTTGACACACCACACTACTGTTTAAGAACAACAGCTTTAAGGTTTGGGGCTAATTTTACCCAAAAAAAAACCAACAAAACAAAACCCAAAACTATAAAGTTATATGTGGAAAGGGATTGAGGAAAAAAGCTGCAGAGAAAGAAAAATTACTGAAGCACTTGGTCAGCAGAACAAGAATAAAAAAGCTGACTGAGATAAAGTTACTCAAACTTTCAATTTGGTACTCTTTTCAGTTTTTGGATGTCAGGTAAGCATTCTACTGACTCTCAACCACCCATCCAGCCTTCAGTGCAGTTTCCTTTCTCCCCCATTTTCTTGCTTTGTTTCTTTCTCCAATTCACTATGTTCAGCCCCTTTCCTTTACCAAGTGCCAGCAGCTAGAGAGGAGACCATTCCCACCACAGAGGAAGGCTGTACTCAGACAAGGTCATGAAGGAAGTGGGGGCAGCAGAAAACATCTACCAGAACCACATGGCCCCTGCACATCCAAGCTGCTTTGCAGTATTTTCAAATAAATGGGCAAAGGAGACAATTCTTAAAAACTGTGCTTTGAGTGAGCATCACTGGTTACTAAGTACAGAGCACATATTACTATGAGGGGTAAAGGTCCTTTTGATCATAGGCAATTTTTTATTCTATGGACATGTGGCTGTGACAGCATCATGCATGTGTATCTTAGCAGGGCTGGAAAGCAGTCAGTTTGCAGGCACTTTTATCAGGGTAAAGTAGAATAGTATTAGCCTTATAGCAAGTTTGAAGTTTTAATCAAAATTGAATTGCACAACTTGAATACAAAAAGACTAACCTTTTTCAACAATATTTTTATTTAAAGAATCGTCACTTTCTGCAGAGGAACAGATTTTGCTTAAATAAAAAAAAAAATCAAACAAAATTTTCCCCAAACTTATCATTTCTAAGTAAAGATAGGACCATCTGCCCACTTACACCAGCTGGGTGTCTGGCCATGAATGTCTGATATTTCATGCCAAATTGAGTAGTTATCAATGGTTTATTACTTATTTATTTATTTGCCTACTTACTAAAAAAATTCTATCCACACTCAGTTAATTTGCATAGCTGCCATTCCATGTTTTCCCCCTTATTTAATTTTTAATGCACCTGAAGAATATGGTTGCTGTGCTGACCTCCAACTTGAAGTCTTGCCACTTCCAGCGGAACTCTAAACAAATGCTACCCTGGGAATCAGACTGTAGTTTTCAAAAGAACACAAATGTTCATTTATCAAAATAATAGTATCAACTGCTATTTGAGTGCTTCATTTATATATCATATGCAAGTGGCTAATCAGAAGTAATAGCTTATTATTAAATACAAATGGTTTCTTATTTACATAAATAAGGCTTGTCTTACTTCTTTTGCCAGCTTTGGGTTCCCTGCTAGCCATCACAGACTGTATTGGCAGCCACAGTACCTACACTGGTCTTGCCAACTTAAGTGGAAATAAATCTGATCTTTATTTTTAAATCGCAATTTAATATTGATGAAATACACAAGACTGATTTGAAAATTTGTTTTTTTTTATTCTGATTTTTTTTTCAGACCAGCCTTTCCTACACAGCTTGGAGCTTCATGGCTTAGTTCCACTGCCATGTTCACAGACTGATACTTGATCTCATTGCTGCTGTTCCTCAGCACACTGGTGGTACAGAGTCAACGGAATTGTAAAAATTGAAGATTTCATCCCTTGCCAAGGCAGAATTGTTATTTATATAGATTGGGGTCTACTTTAATTTTGACTCATTTGGGGACTTTATTCAATACACCAAGGGTTTGCCTAAACAGGGACACTCAGGAAAGTTAATCCAAAGTAATTAAAACAGTGAATTTAAAGTGGATTAGTTAAACCACATTAAACCCCAGTGTGGACTGGGGTTTAATGTGGTTTAACTAATCCACTTTAAATTCATACCTTTAGTTAATTTGGATTAATTTTCCTGAGTGTCTCTGTTTAGACAAGCCCTAAAGCCCCAATCCTGTAAACAATTTATGCACACAAGTATTTTATGTGATGCACTTAATTAGCCTCGATTCAGGAAAGCACTTAAGCTCGGCTGAAATCAATGGAACTTAAGTGTCAATGGATGCTTTTGCCTGAATTGGGACCAAAGGTAGTACTTGCAAAAATGTTGCCCTGGTCACTCATATTCACAGGAATCATGGGTTATTTTTAGATGTTCTTAGAAAGAAGTTTTTTCATATGTATCCAGTTTCTTTTTGCCCTTCTCCATTAAATCTGTGTATAGCCCAGCTCTGCTCTATCTCTCTCTAAACTGGCCCAAGAGTTACCACATTTTGCTGATATGACTCAATGCTGGGACAGTGTGTTACAAGATCTGGTTGGTTTCTTGACATGTTTCAGAGGAAGTCTCACATGTGGCAAATTTTAACTGAGCTAGTCTGGAGTACATGATTCCATTGACTCCTTCCAACAGTAGTTTATCAGTCTTTATTGCTCTTGCTCACTCAAGTTCCCTTGAATCCTTTAGATTTTTTCAGAACACATTAAGCCATGCCTCTTTGTCAAACTTATACGATGCATTTCATCATGTTTGATGTAACTGTCAGTATGTCAAGAAAGCATAAGATGTTTGGTTCTCTACTGGAAGAAGACACAGTATGTTGTGTCAGGTATTTAGGAAATGTAATTAATAACAGGAGAATTATACCAAATCCTATCACTCGACATACAGGTTCACAAAGAGCTTACCTAAGCTCCACTAAACCCAAGGATTTTAAAATTACTTAAGATCCAATTAAGTTATGGAGTAAATGTCTATGGCTAAATCTTATTAAAATTAAGAGGAAAAATGAGGCTACGTTTTTGCACAAGAAGGCTCAGGTGAAGAAAAGGACAGAACAAAACGTATTAATTATTAATATTAATTATTAATTAATTATTCTCCTTATGATTGGTAAATATTTTTAAATAATGTACAAAAGCAGAATTTGAGAGTCATTAAGTGAATAGTTACAATGGAAACTGCAAGCTGACAATGGTGTCAAACTGATCCACCTGGAGAGAAATTCATCAAGTTTAAAATCAATATAACTTTGTTCTTAATGGCTGTGTAAGAATACATCTTATTATAGGGTCTAGAAATGACAGAAGTACTCCACAAATATTTCTCAGTTTCTCCATGGAAATTCAGTTGATAGAGAAGCATAGTTTTATTTGACTCATGGGAGAAGTTGCAGTCATAAAAACTTCCTTGAGATTTTCTTAAGATTCTAGAGATTTCAAAATTTCCTGGATTACAGATCAAATATGAAATCCAAACAAGGTGCTACAACAACTTGAAATAAAACTAATGTGTGCATATATATTTATATATTTGTATATGCGCACAATCATGCATGCATATACACTCAATAAAATGCTTTGTATATAATTCACATAAATATATATTAAAAATCTGTGGGAATTTTTATATTCTGTTTGCATGAGTTAACTAAGAGCAAAAGTCAAGAAATTCTGTTTTATATTTTATTCAATTGGCAAATCTATACTATACTTTTTCAAACTATATTAAACCCTCCTAACTAGTTCATACGCATGTAATGGCTTTAGTCTACAGCTGATAACAAAGCTGGGTTACCCTCTTCCCTCCCAAGGACTGGTAACTAAAATGCTAGCAAGCAACATATGCATTTTTTGCTACAAATACTGCTGACACAAGATGTGAAGAACTTGTATAAAACTTAGCCAGATTATAGACAAGACTCCTTAAATGAAGAATGCTACTAAAAACATAACTAAATATAAACAAAGATTTTTCCTAATTGCAATGTACAGCCAAGTAACATTTTAAAAATATTTATAACCTCAGAAATATTTCAGTCAACACCTAATATCAGAAACATTATTTTCTTCACCTATATGAAGTTTACATGCCTCTACTTGTGACCCTGCAGTAGAATGCATTGTGAATGCAAACTAAGTAGATTGATTTTAACCCTCCATAATCTTGAAAATACAGAAATTAGTAATACTTGGAACTTATTTTTCTGTTTATTGGTGCATAAGTAGAAGGGATTAATTTCTTTACAATGTTTTAATTTAGGGGTGGAATCTCCATTCTTGCTTAAAATGGCATTCTAAGTGCTATGATTAGTCTAACAATTGATTGCCAATGAAACAAGAATAACTACTTTTGGCAGATTCCACTGCTGTTTTTCCTGCTGGCTTTTGTTCCAACTTTTGTTTTCCATGGGAAAATTTTCATATTGAGAATACTGAGAGGGCCAAATCTTTTAAGACATCCCCTAAGCTTACACACCATTAGATATCCTATGCTCATATAATTACTCCAGTAGTTATTTAGGCAACTCGCAATTGCCTGACTTGAGGACACAGTGGAAATATGTGCCAAAGGCAGGTGCACACTTCCCCCTTTTTAAACAGTAGCACAAATCTGCAGGCTTATAAAGAAAAGGTCTTGATACTTTCAATACAAATTTTACCAAGTGAGCCCCATCTATACATGCATATCTTCAACACATAATGTGCCCTAATTCTTCACATTGCCATTTCATCTCCCAAACATGTTACTTTTGCGGATGTTCTTATCTAAAATGCACTGTATTGCAAAAGCAGAAAATAGGGACGTCCATGTATTTATAGTGGACAGGTCACTGTGATATATACAGACTGACTGTAGATGGCTGTAGTATTTCTAAATCAAATGCAATGCCATGTGTTGAACAAAGTTGTGTTTTCATCACTGAGCTGTTCAAGGTATTCAAAACATGGTATTACAAGAAAAAATTTATATGCTTGACTGGTTGGCTTTTTTAATATCAAGATCTGCTCTAACACAAAATAAATCTAAGGCGAGACAAACAGAAAATCTTTATTGCAAACAGAAAATGAAACTATATGTTTCAAATTAATGGATATACGGATATGCAAGGAAATTCTCATGTCTTCATTTGGTTTTTGTCCTGAGCTTTTTAATTTTAAATCTACCAACAATTTACCTTTAAATGGCTCTTTCTACTTTAAACAATCCGATGTAGTGAAAAATGTAAATGAACGACTGTAAAACACTATCATCAGCAGGCCGGAACCTACTTTGGTCTCTCTTTTCTTAATCAAACATCTGGGAATCAAAAACATCTGTAGACTGACATGGAGTTAAGATTTCCTCTCTAAGGATCTTTGGCAAAAGCACATAGATAGGCTGATTATCTCACCCTGAAATCACCCAAAAAGCAAAAAAGTTCCTTTCTGGGAATCAAGGAAATTAATGGAACTATAAGAAATGTCTTCAGTGATTAGATACCATACATTAATCATGCAAATGTTATTATACTTTAAAAGTTTTATTCTCATTTCATTTCTAGGTGTATTTCTTTCTTCCTATGTAACCTTGAAGCACGTTCAAATCGTCAAACAGGCCAGTCTTAGGCTTATTTTTCAAAGACCGAGGTTCAAATAATATTTCTGCTTCAGCTACCATCTATAATGTGATATGTTTATAGTTTCCCCTTTCTGTCTCATACTTGAGTCTCCGAAGAAAAGCCTGGATACCTAGCGCAACACCACACGTAAAATGGTCACAAGGAGCAACCTAAGTCACAAGGCACATCACAACACCTTCAAATACACCCCTTGCAGGCTGTTTTTGCAAGAAAAATGAACTCTTCAATACTTGGGGCTCTTCTATTCACACTCCTTCATGACTTTTAATGAAGGGCCGACGCCAAGCAAGCGGCAGGTTCACCGAGTTTTCCAAAACTTAAGTAAGTGACCTTTTTGACCGATCTCAATGGCGAGCCGGCGATCCAGGTGTGCTTGGGAACCGACGCGTTTGTCCCAGAGAACGCTTGCCTGACCCCATCGCTGGGGCCGAGCAGCGCCCGGGCGGGCAGCACCCACCTCCGGCCGGCCACAGCTCCAGCCGGGCACCTGCCTCCTTCCACCAGGATGCTTCCCAGGCGGTCTGAACCGGGCCAGCTGCTCCCAAGGAGCGATGTTACGGACTCACTTCAAATTACCTTCGTTTAAAGCCCCTTTCCCCCACCCCTCACCACGCACTGCGTGACTGGCAACCACACTGTGCGCACGCTTTATGTAAATACCAACACATCGGGCTTCCTCTGGAGGCCGAAAGGCCCCGAAGAGACGCAAACCCTTGTTGATTTCAAACAACCCCGGCGCCC
>JAHLSL010000044.1:9676227-9725762 GCA_025920805.1 Petroica traversi
CTCGCTGCCGGGAGGTGAGAGCAGGGAGGGAGGAGGAGGCAGATTTGTCACAAGGTTTCCCCCTCTGGGTTGATTTGTTGGCTTTTTTTTCTTTTTTTTTTTAATTGTTGTTGGTGATTCCGATGGCTGAAGAGGGAAGTTGAAGGTCTTCATGGTTATCTTTTTTTTTCCCTCCAGGCCTTCAAAAAAGAAATTTTAGAAGCGGCTTGCCTTCCCTCCAGTTATCCTGCCCTAGAGCCTCTCTACCTCCCTGTTCTCACCTACCTTACTCAGTCTGTGCTAGCTGTCCATTGCCGTCAGTGGTAGATGTTTAACCATCACACGTGTTTTTCTTTGGGATACAGAAGTTCAAGAGGTTTACAAGTTTGCATTTCTGTGTAAGGGCTGCAATTAACACATTTTAGCTGTTTGAGACTTCCATGCAGTGAAATTCCTATACTGTACCCATTAGTAGTTCAGTTTAGCTACATGCCCTGTGGTACTACACATCCTGGAGGCTTTAGGGTTTGCTTTTAAGAAAGTTCCATCATGCTGGCATAACATTTCTTTTGTGGTATACTCACGAAAGAGATATCCATGTGAAATAATCATGTACAAAATGTACTGGGGTGGCTCTTGAGAGAAAAGAATACATTCTAGCTCTGCAGCTCAGCTCCGCAGTATTCATTCTCCACTTGACTCTCAGTAATCCTGGTTACCTTCCCTTACAAAGCTCTGAAACTTGGTTGAAAAGCTCCACATAAGTCTCTTTTCAGACTAAAGAAACTTCATTAAAGTTGTTAATTGTTAGTTCTGTTACTTGTCATGCATTAGTTCAGCGATTTACTGATAATGCTTACTCTGTGGAAACTTAAGGATTCCAAAATATATTGCAGTTAAATGTGGGCTGATGGTTATTGAAAATATTTTTAAGAATTTGAGGTTCATGAAATATTCAGTTAAATTAGTCCTAGATCCCATCTCTCTCTAAATCATCATCCACTGTTACGTTTGCAACTCAGAGGCTGAAATGCTCTAAGATCTAAAACCGGGCAATAAGAAAATTGCATTGTTTGTGGTTGATAATGATTTCTATTTTGACCCCAGTCCTTTTTTTCTTTTTATTAGTGTACTAACTCTAATTGTGAGTTAACACAACTGTGATTACCAGTTGTCAGACTTTTTTTTTTTTAAACTGACACATGTGGCCTGTGTTTGGCCTAAATGCTGTACCCGTAAGAGTCATATGGATGTATATAAATAGTAGCAATTGCTGAAGTTGTTAATACTGTGTTGAAATAAGTTCCAACTGTCAGGTAAACAAACAGAGCCTATTCCAAATAAACTGGTGAATTTCAAAACTTTTTTGGTATATTTTCTGACTTGAAATTGGCAGCTTTGCTCTTGAGCCCAACAACTGGAGCTGTTTGGGCTGGGAACCTACCTGGTGAATTTCAGTGCACAGCAGAGTATGAGAACCTGAGCAATTCCTAGATGTGTAAGTGCATACTGGAAAGATGGTGCATTTTTACCCCCCTAGATTTTATGATGGCTTCATAATTTAGGTACTACAGATACGGTGAACTCCTTTGAAAATTGAACATTTGAAAAGATTAATGGCATCCTTTTGTCAGTGAGATGAAAACAAGAGGCTATTCTCCAGCTTTTTTGGATGGAAATGAAACTAACTAAGGCTCGTAGTGGTGGATTTGTTCAGCGATTATTTAAACTGATGAGATTCTTGCATGTTTTGCTTCATTTCACCTTCTTGTAAATCTGAGAAAAGCCAGAAACTTAATGTTTACAAACAGTTTTTCTGTTTAAGCTGCAATATTAACAAAGCTCACTTGCCACACAAAATTGGTTCAGAGGTTTTCTGAAACTACTTTGCTACCTGTGAGAAGGGCACTTACCTTTGAGAAATGTAAATGAAAACATTCCTCTCACATTTTTTTTCTTCTTTACATAACCATGTTGGCTTTATTTGAACATTGTGCTTTTCTCTTTTGACTGCACTCGAATCTTTTAGACTTTGTTACCTTGTAGTGATGTGCAGGAAAAATGTGATTTGGTGGAAATGTGTTATACATTCTCTGCCTGCCTATGATTTATGCTAATGTAGAGATCATCTTTGCTGTCTCCAGGTTGTTGTTGCTATTACAACTTTGTTTTTCACTGGGGAAGGGCTGTGTGAAGAACTGGTTTACACTTTGCCCTGAAAGGAATTCTGTTGATGAAGTCTTAGAAAGTTTACTTTGTGCTCCATCCTTAGGAGTTTTATCTTAAACTGTTAGGTATGGTGCTGTAATTGACAACAGCTGTTGCTGAGAATTGTGGAGGATAGACAGTTTCTAAGATAATCAGCTCCTAGTCCATTGGAGGCTTTGTTGATTAGCACGTGTAAGAGCATTTTGGATCAGGAGCCAGTGATGTCTGCGGAGTGCAAATGTGGTATGTTATCTAAACTGTTTGACTTAGACTCTACACTGTTCTGAAACACATAAGCTGTAGGTTTTGTGTGCTTTTTTTCTGGCCCAGGAAAGGGCCTAGAGCAGTTCAATCTGTAGTCTGTAAAAGCACACATCTTTGGGTGAGCTGTGCTTTCAGAGGAGGAGGAGGACTGTTAAACATGTTAAACATGATAGAAGGAGTTGCTTGCTTGTTTGGTCGTTATGTTAGTGAGGCTTGAACTCTGGTTTTGACCTCCAAAAGGCATAGCTGGTGCCATTTCCAGTTTTTAGGAAGGTTGTTTCTGTGATCTGTGTTTTACTTAAGAATGTTTTTATCACTTACCCAAGTGATGTTATTTTTCTAATGTTGCAACTTTTGTAATCAACTACTTTCACAAAAAGGCCTCGCAAATGATGTGGTTTGAGGTCTCCCATTATAATCTACTAATTCCTGCTCCTTTTTAATGACATTGAATAGAAAAAGGAGTGGTTTCTCTGAATCTTATGTGAATCCATTTGTGAGTGTCCTTCAGCAGAAACAGTTGACCATATTTGTACTGTGACACTAAGAGCCAAGCTGGAGCAGTGAGTCAAACTACATCGGGACCTTGGAGATAAACATTGAACATTTAGCATTTGTTTTGGATAACAGTTGATGAGTTACCAAACAGAATAGAAATGGGTATTCTGCCTCTGTTAATGGTTAGATGTAGATTTCCCAGAAGCACTGACTCGTAACATGACCTGAAGTCTCATTGGAAATGGTTTGAAAATACCAGGAACAATCAGGTGTCACTGATACTGAATTGAATGCAACAGAAATGAGATAGTACCATGGTGTTCTAGTTAAAAATCCCCAACATTATCCTTCTGTACTATTTAATTTGGAGGGCTTTTTGTTCTGTTAATGGGCTGGCAAATCGTTATTTTAGGTTTATTAAAGACCATTTCTACCATGCTACTAATTAATGTAGTTGTGTATGTGAAAAGTTCATGTGCTTTCTGAAGTTGACTTGCATTAAGTACTGCATTTATCTTAATACATGAACATTTCACCTTAAATATGTTACAGCATCAGTTTTTGTCTCAATGGGTTTGATTTCTAAACTTCTGGTTGGCTAAGCTTTTTTTTTATTTATTTTTTTAAAGTGTATCAAGATACTGAGAATCTACCATTTACTTTTCTGGATGACTTGTTTCAGTGATTCATCTTTGCCACTATTTAAAAATAAGGCATGCAATTATTGTTTGAATACATTTGAATGCATCTGTCTTTCCTTAGTTCTTGTTATCTCATCTGAATTCTCTATCATATCAGACTGCCTTAAACTTGATTTGTCCCTTTGACACAGTGTTTTCACTCCTCTGCATGGTGGCAGTCCTTAGCATTTAAAGACACATACAGATTTTAAAATACATAGTTTTAAAAGAGCATCAGCAGGTCAAAGATTTGCTGGGTTGACTGCTCTAGGACTCTGAGATAAGTTTAACAAGTATGCTGATTTAAAGTATTTTTCTCACAATGCTTTTTAACATCTGATCTGAAACATCTGCTTAACAAATGAGTTGGAAGGAAAATCAATATAATGTGATATGATTATACCATTTTGAATCTTTCCAACTATAGAATGAAAGTATTTATTGACTATTTTTGATCTCTCCTTACCATTTTTAACACTTGTGCCACCTCTGTCTGGTTATGGGCCTCTGTATTGTTGAGGTGGTGTTTGTTACTACCCTTGGTGATGTCATGGGTGGATGTTTTGTGTGTCTCACTTTCTACACACTGCAGCAGTTAATATTGTTGGTAATTCAGCCTCCCCTGTTCTAAGTTGTGGATTCTGCTTATTTTTTAACTTCTCTTTTTTTGAGAAAACATCATGTTTTGAGAAACTAGCCTGAGCTGTAGCCAAAATTGTACAAAATTCCTCCTTTTGCTGGCTGTAGGATTGCCTGACCAAAGATAAAAGCCATTAGGGAAGCTTCTGTTCTCCTGTTTTTCTGCCTAAGGTTTTCTTCCCAATTAACTTTGTTCATAACATTTTTTAGCTTCTGAAAATTTGAAAACTCAGGAATATGAGCATCAATATACCTTGTATTTTTATATAAAAGTTAGTATTCTCTATCTGTCTGTAACAGACCTCTACTATCACCACATTCTGAGTGAGCTGTTGTGTTTAACCCTTAGACCCAAATACAGTCTGGATCCTTTGGTTCTGCATTGTCAGGGAATGAATGTCTGAATGATGTTTCTTGAAACCTGGATTGTACCTGCTTCTTAATGAATGTTATTTTTATGTAGTCTCTGGGTTTTACACAAGTGGGCCTTTGACCTTTTCTTTTTCTTGTTGGAAAGAAGTATAGTTGTGTGATGCACATGGAGAATAGACTTGAATTTAGGGAAGGGATGGAAATTTTTGAAAGCTTCAAAGGATATTTCTGGAACTGTAGAAGTAAATTTTTGGCATTTAAACTTCACTGTAATGTTAGTGTAAGAATTGTACCTAGAATCAGATGAATTGTCACCTAGGCCATTGTTTTGTGACTTAGTCACCCAGAGCAGATGCTTTAAACAAAGTTTCAAAAAACTTTCCAGTTGTGGATTAACTGCCATACCATGGAGCTCCTCAAATTCTGGTCAGTTTATAAGGGTTTATGATGCTGATCCTGAATTTTGTTAGCCATAATAATTTTATTGTCGATAGTTAATTTTGTATAGGTGGATGTTTTCATTATCCATAGTAATATGTAATTATATTACAAATTTTACAGTGCTGTGTTGAAAATCTACCTTCCCAGTGTCATGCTCAGCACTCCTTCCTCAGTTGTTAAAGGGTAGCATAATGCTCACTTATTACTTGAGCAACACTGATAACCATTTCTTATCTGCTATGCTTTAGATGTGTCAACAAGTGGTTTGATTTGCCTTGCTAGCCAGTTAGTTATATTTTTTAACTTCATTTATTTCACATGGTGTTGATGCAAATGGTTGTATTCTGGGTCCTGATATTTTCGACTAGCAGTGGTGGATGTGACCAGTGGCTCCTGCATCCAGTATTATGTGGATAAGCACACTCTTTCATCAACTCTTTCTTTTTTTATACCTTTCATTGTTCACTGTAATGCAGCATGTATATATGGTGAAAGATCTGCCTATATTTTACTGATTGAAGTCTGACAAGCTGCAGTGCTGAAAACTGTAACTGTATTTTCAGATCTTCCCCAACAGCTTCTTTTTCAAAATTAATATTATTCTCTTTAAAAGTTGCTAGGGGTTTGTTTTTTTTTTTTATCATCTCTGCTTTTAAAGTTTTTGTCAGTGTTCCCCCTGACCTTTTCTATGTAAGTTGGACCTCTTTTAAAACTTCACTTTCAAGCCTTGGATGGTATGTTTCATGTTTATTTCGTTATCATGCTTATATCAGCATGCTTGCTTGCAATATAAAACTGAATAAGAGGATCCAGTGTCAAGTTGGTACTTTGATTTCTTGTACCTTGGTATTAACTAAACTTTATCTGGATTATTCATGATTAATGTTTAGTAGTTTTGTAGCCTTTCATCTATAAATGAAAATAACATTAATAATTTTCAGTGAGAGGAAAGTGACTTACTCAAGGCCAAACAACAACTCAAAGGGAAAGATTCAGTAAACCCAAATTTTATACTATCTCATCCCTGCTAAAACAGGAGTGCATTGTAAAATATTGAATAAATCTCACATTTTAAATGCATTGGTTAAATGGGAGAAATGAAAAGTAATTTAAACATGTTAAATAGTAAGCAATGTAAAAAAAGTTTGATAAGTAGAGTGAAAGAGCAGATGTAATAGGAAACCTGCTATATCTACGCTGAGCAAGATATAACTCTGACTTGAATAAGTTCAGAGGAGAGCCCCAAAGATAACCCAGAGAGCTGGAGAACCTCTCCTGTGAAGGCAGGCTCAGAGAACACACCAGGAGGCCTTAGAGCAACTTTCCAGAACCCAAGGGGGCCTACAAGAAAGCTGGAGAGGGATTCTTTTACAAGGGCATGCAGTGAATGGGACAAGGGGTGATGGCCTCAGACTGCAATACGATAGCTTCAGATTAGGTACTAGGAATAAATTCTCTACTATGAGGGTAGTAAGGCCCTGGAACAGGAGATGTTGTGGATGTTCCCTCCATGGACATGTTCCACATCAGGCTGGATGGGACCCTGGATCGCCTGGTCTAGTAAAAGGCGCCCATGCTCAGGGCAGGAGGCAATCTAGAAACTAGAAATTAGTTCTAGTTGGAACTAGATGATGTTTCAGATCCCTTCTAACCCAAACCAGTTTGGGTTTCTGTGATATCAGGAGAACATACTAATGCTTATGGGACAAATGGAAGTAAACGTTTAGTTTAGTTCTCTTAATATATCTGTTAAGTTATTTGTTTATTATGCTGGGAATGATAATGGCATTATTAATTTCTTTAGTGAGATAAGCAGCTCTCTGCTGATACTTGTGTTTGTTTTGCATGTCCTGCTTCCTATAAAGCTTACCTGTGCTTTCAGAACAGTGACTTGGGCACCTGCAGAATACACAGCCTGTTACTTTTGTTGGCACCGCATGCTTAAAGAGAATGTGGGAGCCTTGCTTGCTTTCCAGTTATTCATGAGCCAGTAGCATGGTGTTTCTCCTCCTTTGTGCCTGACTTATTTTGAATTCACATCACTTATACTTAGGCCTATGATGCTAATAAAAATACACATTTTGGGGAGAAGTTAATAGATTCAAATGTGTAACTGGGCAATTCTTATATAAATCTATATAGTTTTTCAGACTAAATCTGGTACTGCTTTTGACAATACCTTTTAAAGTTCATTACACCCTATAACCTTAATGTGCAGTGCATTGAGCAGTCTAGGCTAACTGGACAGAGATTTGAGCTCCTTTGATTTTCACTGGAGATTCACATTTGAATGTAAAGCTTACACTGGTGGTTCCTGCCAGTTTTACTGCTACATGAAAATATGTAGCAGATAATTTTGAAGATAGTCTTTTATTTTCAAGTATGAAAAAATCTGGATACCTCTAAGTTTAATTTTTGTGGCTGGGTGAAAGAGCAAGCGAGTGCAAGCAGAGGAGAGTGCAAGAGACAGGAAGTTGCTGACTTCCTGTAATAAGAGGAAATTCATGTCCCAGTCAGTGGAAAGGTTTCTTCCAGTCATGAATGGTGTATGTTCATAAAACACATTTAAAGCATTCAGTCAGAAGTTGGTGCCTTGAGAAATCAAACCAAAGGAATAAAATAACTAATTTTACATTACTGAAGTGTGTGCGTTACAGTTAGGACTTCTTGAATTTTTTTTCAAGTGTGCTTTTCAATGGTAGCAGCCAGTAAGAATTAAATGAGGACATTTTATGAATGAGGGTAAATTTCACCCTTGTTTGTGAATTTACTTCACAATTTTCTGGAGAAACACATCATTGTGAAATGCCCTTTGAAATTTTATGTTGGTACTTGGTGTATTACTTTCAGTAAGTTTGTTTCAGGCAGTTCTCTTTTCAAACTAAAAATTCATTCCCATATAGTTTTATGAAAAAAACTGTAAGGCAGTATAAATACTGTGCACTTGGTCCCTTTTTCACAAGATTACCTTCTGTAGTCAGGGTCACTTTCGCCTAGTGAAGGCTATTGTGATTTTTTGATTTGTGCTGTAGTCCCAACTCTTTATTATACTTCCCATGAGTTTTGATTTGCAGATCACTTGATTTAGGTGCAGGATGACAGTTGAGGCTCCACTGCAATCAGGGAATTGAAAAGAGATTTAAGGGATAGAGGGAATGAGATATGTATAAGGCAGGATGTGCCTGCTGCGTTTCCAGCTGATTGCCAGCTGCTTGTGGCCCCTTTCATACTACCTATTTTCCAGAAATGTATATGGACCCAGGCAGCTTGCTGATTGCTTTTGGTTCCCACCTTTGACCACTGAAGTTGATTTGACACACCTTCAAGACAGTGTCTGTCAAACTTCAGTCTCCAGAGATGGAAAAGCTGCCCAGTCTTTTGTCTCTCATAACTTTTATCTTGAGCCTTAAGTACATTCTTTGGGGTAAAGTGTGGGGAATTAAGTACCTGAGAAGAAATGAAGCACATATTGGATAGATACAAATTAATGTTAATTCTTAATAACTATAGATGATGATGATGAGGATGTCAGAGTCTATTTGGTGCAGTCATGCTATCTTTACACACAAGTACAGAATCAATTTATCACAAGGTTCAGTCTTTACAAAACTGAGGGGGAGGAGCAAAGGACAGTAGCAGCTACTGTCACTGGACATAGAGCTCACTTTGACATTTTGCACAGCTGGGATGGATTGAGGTGCACATACAGAATGAACAATTGCCTCTGTCAGCTGTTGCAAATCCTGCTGAGATGCTATGTTACTTTAATAGCACTCATGTGCACTCTGAAGCATCAATGATTGGAGAAAGTCCTAACTTGTTTTTTGTTACATTGAACATTTCTGTTCTGGTCTTTAGCAATTTTTAGATAAACTGTCAAAATTCTTGTATATTAGGTGAAAAATACGTAGTTCTACCTTTAAGTCAATATTCGAGTATTCAAAACTGACATATGCCAGGAATTAGAGCGTTAGAACTGTTGCTGTTTCATTGCTGTTGGGGGAGACTAGATTTTTACATTAATTTACAGTAATAGTGTATGATCAGTCATAGTTATAATTTCCACTGAGAGTAATTTTCTCTGAGAAGAGGGCAAATGTGGGCTGCTTGTAACAGCTTACCCAGATTGGGATAAAAGTGTGTTGTTAGACTCATGCTGTAATTTTTGTGTGTTGACTGGAGTACTTAGTCTTGCAGAGCTGCTGTTAATTATCATTTAGTCCTTAAGGATGTTAGATACCTCCTAATACCAATAGTCAATCTTTTGCCAGTGTTTTGAATTAGTTTTCAGTGATAGTTGGGGTAATCTTCCATTTTCCATATGCCAAAAAGCTTCAGACTCATACTGTCCTCTTCCAGAAGTAATGGATCAGCCTAGGGCAAGCCTTATGAGCTTGAGAAAGAGCAATGCATGGATAGAAAGTGGATGACAAGGACTTAAACCAGTGGGTTTAAGAGGAAAACCTTCAGTATAAGGCTTATTAACAGGCATTGAATCGTCCAATAGTCTTCTTTTCCTTTTTTTTTTTTTTTCATCAAGAAGCATTTATCTTAGATCCCTCTTTCCTTTTGCCCTAATGCTTGCAACCGTGGACTTTCCTAAGCATGAAAGAAGTTAGCATTCTTTTGAGATTCCACCTTCTGGAAACATGGAATAAAGTCAAACTCAATGACACAGAAAGTATGTCTTGAACAGGCCATTACTCTTTTTTGTTTGTGTTTGTTGTTTTGGTTTTTTTTTACAGAATATGTCTCAACGTTTTATTTGCCTGATTTTTGTGCATGTCAAGCACCCCTGCTTCTGTGTTCTCAAGCCATGAGGAGATCCAGCTGCAACAGGAATAATTGTAGGGTGGTGGTGTGGTTTAACCACAGTAGGCAGCTAAGCACGACATAACTGCTCACTAGAAAAGAAATGTGGGCAAGAAAGAACAAATACACTACCAGTAAAGATAAAACAGCATCAGGTAGTGAAGTAGATAGTATTGGCTCACTGTATTTGTAGTAGTAGTGAAAGACAGGCTTCTACAGAGATTTTTATTCATGTTGTCTTTTCGTTATTGTATAATGGTATGCAATGATAAAGATGCAAGCAGGAAAAATAATGTAAAATTGCTGAAGAGTGGCTTGATCATTCAAGAGGACTGTCTTTACAGTTATTGAAGACTTTGGCAACCAGTGAGATGAGCATTTTAGAAACTATACACTGCATGGATTGACTGGGAGACAAGTTGAATCTCATGAGTAAGTGGGGTAAATGAGAATTTTTGATGTATAGGCAGGTTGACTCTTACATGTATAGGTCTTCTACAAAACAGCAAGAACGATGACAAAGTTTCAGATGAGATCTGAATATATTGGAAGATGAAGAGGAGCTGATGTAAATCTGGTTTTGAATCTGTGTGGTAAAAATGATGACAGAGATGTATTTGATACTGAGAGGAAAAAGTGGTCAAGGATTTCTCATTTTTCTCAAACATTCAATTTACTTTAGAAAGAAATATATCTGTAGCAGTACATTACATTAAGCTGACACTCTTTCTGATGTGCTCAGTATACCATCTACACTTTTTCATCAAAAAAAAAAAAATACTCAAGTTGCCAGCGAGTCTCCAAATAGCTAATATGGTATTTCAGCTAATGTTTCTTACTCGCTCTGACCAGACAACTCTCAAAATTATTATTCAGGTTAACTTCAGAGTAAGTGAAGGTTGGGTAGCAGTTTCATTTTTTCAACATGAAAGAATTTATCTTTCAAAGTCCTGACTTATATTTTGCAATGATTTCATCATTGCAATGTATCCTGAACTGACAGCAATAAATTAACTGACATTTCACTTGAGACTAATTCCTGTCTACAGTTAAGAATTTTGCTTGGTGAAATGTTATGGCCATGCCAATTTTATTCTTGTTCATTTTGCTTAGTTTTGAAGGGACTGAAACAAGTGTCAATTCCAGAATTTCGTTTTAGTAGCTAGTAATGAGTTTGTGATGATTCATTGCTATGTCTGTTTATAGCATGCACTGGATACTGTGACTTTCCATGTAGTCCCTCTTGATACAGTAACCTCTTTCCTGTAACTTGAGATGCATTTCTGTAGTTTCACTAACATAACAGAATGTTCAAAGTATTTTTACTTTCATGCAACATTCGCCTTTTTCTGAGGCTGAGGCCTCAGAAACTGTCAATTCCTCTCAAAGTCCCTGCCACCGTTGTGATATGATGACTTGAAGTCACAGGCTAAAAGACAGCAGTGCAATGAAAACAAAATGCAAGCAGACTTTCTATTTGCCTGTACAGGTAAACAAATGAAAAAAAAAATCAAAGTGGGAGAAGGTTTTGCGTAAGTGAGAGGTTTCTCTTCTATGCTGGACGTTTGCTTTTGTATCTTCCTTTCAGAGCTCTAGATGTGCCATCCATCTTCTTCAGTGTTTCTGAAGTGGACTGGCTTAGAGCAAGAGATCAAAGTTCAACACCCTGCTGTAACCTCTGCTGTCTATGACAGCTGGTCACAGATCATCTGACTCCCCCGAACCCTGTTAGGCATTACTGCATGCTTGGGCATGTATAATTACAACAGTCCTTGAAAGACTAGTTATTTTATCAAAACTGTGACAAAGGGGAAAAAAAAAAGGCAAAAAACAAACTTGCAAACTCTCTGTGTCCTAAGCTAACCTGGTCTCTTGAGGAAAATTGGTGTTTGACCTCTCAAATTGAAAAGGTGTGACACTGAGTTGAGTTAGCTGCCCCTTGTTAGTGATGCAGCTGCATCTTGATGGTAGAATGGTTTTAAGTCTAGAGGGAATGATAATGAGGAGATGAGATTAAAATGGAATTTTTCTTTCCCTTTGCACATTTGAACCTTAATCTGAAATGCCTTTCTGTAGAAATAGGAAAAGATGGTAACCATGAGAGGCTCCTCAGTGTTTGCCCCATTGTACATGTTATGATCCCACCAAATGACATTTGGCAGGAAATTCTAAAAGGAAACGTCTGTCACCAAGTATAAGGTGTACTAGGCTGGAATAGATACATTTCAGTTTAGTCCCAATCTGTTGACTAGGCACAATGGAAGTCTTAGACTCAACATGGCTTAGAACAATCACTTTTACTGTTCACTTGAATGGCCTCTGATCTGCCCAGAATTCTCTTTTTGCTTTGATTTTTTCATTATATACTTGATTATAATGCTTTCTATAGTTCTGTAAGGCTGGTATAAGGCCAGTTGGTAGTATGTTACTGACTAAGAAAAAATTGTTTCATTCATTAATTGAAATAGTCATACATTATGTCCTTATGCATATTTGACCACTCAGCTATGGTGGATCTTATGTCAGTCAATCTGTCTTGCTTTTGACAGTTCATGAAATGTGTTTCAAGTACCGCCTGTTCTCTTAATTTTCTAGATAACTAAAAAAAAAAAAAGTTGTTTATTTTTTCATTTATATCTCTTTCATAAAGGCATAGTAGGTGCTGGAAGATTTTCAATATTTAGTCAGTGCAAGAGGTTCTATGCATACATATAAGCACTTTAGAATTCCATATCAGATATGTAAACCTTATCTATATGCATACTATTATAAGCAAATTATCTCTTTGCTTTCGATGAATCTTGATCTTAAGAAGCTGTCTGGAGCATTCAGGCCAAAAAACTGCTGCCATTCCTAAACAGCATTGAAATGTACATACATGGGAAAAAAAGCCGAGAATGACTGTTCTGTTCACCACATGGGCTTTCTTTACCTAGACTGCTACTGCTGCCATAGGTCATCAGGAATTTCCTGCAGTTCTGTAGCTGGACTGCATTTATTATCAGAGAAGGGTTTTTCACCCAGAGGGGTGTTTGAGCACTGGAACAGGCTCCCAGGGTCAAGCACCAAGCCTGACAGCATTCAAGAAGTGTTTAGACAGCACATGGTGTGATTCTTGGTATGTCCTGTGCAGGGCCAGGAGTTGGACTCAGTGATCCGTGTGGATCCCTTCCATCTCAGCTTATTCTATGGTTCTGTAATTTTAAAGTCTCCTTGTTAGGCATTGATAACCTCAGTGACCAGTTTGTGGATAAAGGCAATGTTATGGTAGCTGTTTCTGTATTACAGCTAATGAAATGGTTCATTTTTAGCCACCATGAAAGCACAGCAAAGTTTTGAAATTCACAGAAGGAGAAGTAAATTAGACCTCCATTTATTGAGAACTTTGTGTCTTAGTTTTAGTTCTACATCTTACTCACTTGATCAGGATTAAAGGGAGTGAATTTTTATTCAAGGAATCTCTAGTTCAGCATGTGGAATAAAGGGGGATGAATGAATAACTAGGGCTTTGAATGGTTGCTGACTAATAATTAAACACACAGCTATCTTGGTAATCCTTGAATGATGTAAGCTTCACATCGTCTTGTCATGTGGCTAGTGGATAGAGATACAGCAGATTTATTTTTTCTTTTTAAGATGATGTGAAATTTGTATTCAGAGTGTAACTCTTTTGACACTAAAGATAATCCCTTATAATAAAAAATGTTAACTTAGCAATTAATTTTCTAAGTTAATGTATTTTACATTGGTAAAAGTACAGAAGATTGCTAAATACAAGATATAAAAATTACATGGGCATTATTCCTGCTGTTTGTGGTTGACTTGGCTTTGTGTTTAGATTTTGGATTTTAACTGATCTCATTAGGTAAGGTATTTTGTTTGTATAGTAAGTATTGTTTGCATTGTGTGTGTAAATTTAAGGTTAAAAAGTGTATATTTAAGACATTAATCTTGAATGCCATCACATGGCATGCTCAGGACAGCCTCATGGTCAGACCCAGCCAGCATGGATTTATGAAAAGGCAAGTCCTATTTGACCAACCTGATCTCTCTTTATGACAAAGTGACCTGCTTAGTGGATGAGGGAGAGGCTGTAGATGTTGTCCACCTAGACTTTAGGCCTTCGGCATTGTTTCCCACAGCATTCTCCTGGAGAAACTGGCTGTTTGTGGCTTGGATAGGCAGGTGCTTCACTGGATAAAAACAGGGTGGCTGGCCAGGCCCAGAGAGTGGTGGTGAATGGAGTTATATCCAGCTGGTGACAGATCCCAGTGGGGTCCCCAGAGCTTAGTGCTGGGACAAGCCCTGTTTAATACCTCTATCAAGGGTGTGGATGAGGGGATGGACTGCACTATCAGTAAGCTTGCAGATTGGGCAGGAATGTTGTTCTGCTGGAGGGTAGGAAGCCTCTACAGAAGTATCTGGGTCGATGGACTGAAACCAATGGTCTGAGGTTCAACATGGCCAAATGCCCGGTTCTGCCCTTGAGTCACATCAACTACAGGCTGGGGCAAAGTAGCTGAGAGGGTTCCTGGAGGAAAAGGACCTGGAGGTGCTGGTTGACAGCAGCTGAGTTTGAGCCAGGAGTGAGCCCAAGTGGCCAAAAAGGCCATTGGCATCCTGACCTGTATCAGCAATAGTGTGGCCAGCAAGACCAGGGCAGCCCTGTACTCAGCACTGATGAGGCCACATCTTGAGTCCGGTGTACAAGAAATATATTGAGCTCTGGAGTAAGTCCAGAGAAGGACAGTGAAGCTGGTGAAGGGTCAGGAGTCCATGAGGAGTGGCTGAGGGAGCTGGAGTTGTTTAGTCTTGAGAAAAGGCAGCCTAAGAGAGATCTTACTGCTCTCTACAACTGGCTGAGAGGAGATTTTGTGTAGGTGGGGATTAATCTCTTCTCTAGGTTAACCAGTAGACAGAACAAGAGGACACACCCTCAGCTTGTCCTGGGGAAGGTTTAGATTGGATATTAGGAGAAATTTCTTCACCAAAATATTTGTCAAGGCTTGAAATAAGCTGCCCAGGGAAATGGCTGGATCACCATCCTTGGAGGGATTTAAAAGATGTGTGGATGTGGCACTTGGGGAACTGGTAGGCTTGGCAGTGTTAGTGATTGGATTTGATAATCATAAAGGACTTTTCCAACCCTAACAATTCTTTTCTGTTAAAACTAAGTGGATGTTTGTATGAAATGAATGCAAGTATTCTGGATAGGTAGCCTATGCCATCTTTTTCTAGCAAGCATATGATGTTTATTTTACTATAAAGTATTGAGTAACATGCTGTACGTTACTGAAAACAGCTTTACTGGTGATGTAGAAAATCACTTCAGTGAATTATTTTTAAAACCTTTTTCGCTTCTTCACAGCATGTATTATTTTCTGTTTCTATCATTTTAGAGTTATTCTGTTGTCTTGCTCTGCTGTTCTGAAGGCATTTGTCTCTGTTACCAAAATTAATTGATCTGACAGGGGTCAGAGGAAATATCTGTTGGTTGCCTGCACGGTTTTGCTCTATGCCAAGCAATACGCTTGTTATCATTATGAATTCTTACATAAAATGGATAATAAAGTGCTGGTATGGCTAAGTGAAGTAATTCATTACTTTTCAGATGCTTACTAAGCACTTAGTTCCTGAAGTCAAATATCAGGGTCCTGAGCTTCTGGATGCTTAAGATTTGTTCCAGGAAGACAAAATTGATTTGTATTTGTAAGTCCTGAATGACTTCACTACTGATGTCAGTGATGGAAAGACCTGCAGCTAAACAAACTTGAACTGACCAGTATAGTTATAATCAAGATAAATTTACCAGAGGTGAGAAGAAGAGATTGTGCAGCAGTTGGTTAAATTGAACTGCTGTCTGTCCAGTGTTTCTTGCTCTGATTCCAGTCATTAACTTAATTTCTGCTGTTACTCTTCTGTGGGGATTATGGCAACTGCAATAGGTAAAAATTAGTTTCTTTTGTGCGGGTTAAAATTCTGCTTCAAATAAATTTATGTCTAAAATTAAAAAGTAAACATTGATCAATCTGGCTTTTAATGAGTAGCAGCAGAAATCTTAATAAATATGCTTTAAAATTACACTGAAACGGATATAGTGAATGTAGACTTTCTTTAAAAAAGGACTGGGAAGACTTACATAAGATATAAGTGGTCATACTGACAATCAGGAGTTCAGGAAGGATAACTAAGGATCACTTCTGAACAATAGCCAAGGTATTTGAAATTATCTTTATTTAAATTAAAAGCATAAAATAGTGTCTTAAGGCTGTTAGTCTTTAAATGGGATGAATTTTTGATTCTGATCTGTGTCAGTGAAGTGTTTTATCTTGAAGTCTTGTGGGTAGCACTCCAAATTCCATGTGACTAATAAGATACAGATACTCTGGAGTTTAGTCAGTGAGCGAATATGAATTATTCTTCAGATTTAGATAGTGAAAGAAAACGTGGGTTAAAAGCTGGTTAAAAATTTGGGAGTATCTATTATTAAGAAGTATTGATACTGCAATTTAGGTGAGAGAAGGAAAAATAAGATTAGTCAGGAAAACCAGTCCTGCGGTTGCTTATAGGCCTGGGTCATATACATTTGCCTTGCTAATGCTTTTTTAGTTTGATTTAAAACTTCCAGAGCTCATGACATCAAAAAATTTATTGTGTGGAAAAAAACTAAAACATTCCTTATTGCTGGCTTGTGTTATGTTTGGCTTTGAAGAAACTGACTTGTTTTACAGTTTCAGTCAAAGATCAACGCAATCATTTGAGCCTTGACTTTCTCTTCCAGAAGTCTGACAGAGCTGGCGGCATTTTCGTCTGTCAGGCTTTTGTTGTTTAAAATCAACTCTTTGACTCACTGACACTGTAATGAGGAGTAAACAAGCCCTATTTCTTTGCGGCAATTTGTAGTATGTTTTTAGTGGATTCTGAATTTAGCAGTGCTGGTTTAACAGTTGTTAAATCATGTAGCTGTAGTAAACTTCTTTACTAGTGGTAATAATTGAGTCAAGGAAATTAGTCTCACAGCCCCCTGTGGAGGGGTTTGTCCTTGGTCCTCATAGTGACAACTTTGCCCCTCCACTGCTACCTGTCTGCTGGCTTCAGAATGCCATCTTCCCAGTTCTCCTCTGCATTTATCCCCTACTTTGTGGTAACAGGGTTTCAAGTGTCCTGCTTGGCCTTTCATCCCAGTGATGAATGTGTTAGATAATTGCAGGACCACATGTGCTTCTGATCAACCATGTGGTTGATGAATGTTCTAATATATGGGGCTTAAAAATATCTCTGTCTGAGAATTGTACTGGTACAATATGGTGTTGCTGAGAAGGAAAGGTTTCAATTTCATGTAATTTCTCTGGTTAGAGAATGTAACAGTGATGTCCCATAAAACCAAGATAAGAGTCAACATTTACAAGTACTCATCCTATCTAGATATAAATATCTGAAGCCTTCTGGATATCTGATGTCTTGCAGAACCTTCAATTTAAATAAATCTAAAAAGGGAAAACTATTTCCTCCCAGATTCCATTGATTTTAATTTTTATTCTGTGTTCTAACCAAATAAATGTTAAGTTTGTTTGCTTCTCGGTGGTTGGTTGCTGTCTGTTCACCATGCAACTTATTCTTCATTGGTGATATTTTCAGCAGACCTGAATATTATGAGAATTAGGTAGCAAGAGTTAAGTTATTTTGGCATAATTATTTAAGGAAATCTGACTCTTGTATTCCGCATTCCATCTGGGATGAGCTAAAGCATTCTTTGCATGATTTTTTCAGTACTTTTATACAGTTAATTAATGTTAAAATCTATCACCAACAAGTGAAATTGTGTATTCAGAATATAGAACAGGTTTCCTGCTTATTTATCTGGAAAATAATGTAGTTACCCTTCACTGGGATTTTGTTGTAAAGTTTTAGATAAGGAAGTAGTAGATGAGGGGAAAAAAGAAAACCTTCTTCCAGGCATTCCAAGGTTAGTATATTGAAGCTGGTCTGAAGTAAATTAACCATGTATATTCCTTGTTTTGAGGTTCTGTTAAGAATTCCATGCAGACATAGGTTTTTCACTCAGTGAACGAAAAGAGAGGAAGGAAAAAAATCTCAGATAAACTTGCATGAGGGAATGTTGCCTCAGTTGCTAGAGCAATTCCATAGGTCATGGGAGACCAGCTTCAATAAATTTCTTTTTCACCAGAGAATTATCTTATACCTGTTACTTCTACATTGCTGCTGGACATTTTGGGTAAGACATGCTTATAGTCTCTTGTCTAATAAAGTTTCCCATAGAAGTTAGAAATTGACCAAGACTAAAAACGGAATTCAGGGGATCTGCTAATGGGTGAATATTGTAATTGTGAGAGAGAACATTAACTTTCAGCATTTCCCTGACAATGTGCATTTTTATCGGAAGTGAGGCAGAGATAAGAGGGTGCAAATGGCTGCTCTCAGTCAGAGAAGGGATTGGCTTCTCCCCTTTATCTAAGTCATCAAACCAAGTGCACCTTAGTACAAAGAGGGTACTAATTTTCATCATGGAATAATAATAAGATTGTTTTTGATTGCAAACTTTATAGATTGAATAAGAGGTATGATCGTTGCCAAACTGATCAAACTGGGGAGTAACAAAAGGTGCAGCTAATATACTTAATTTTCTGATCCACTGTTTGTTGTAACTATAGGAGAATGCAACTGTGTTGAGTTGAATTAGCTTTAAAAGGCATTGGTACAAGTATGTTTTATTAATCATCAGTTGCTACAGATAGTGAAGGTTCTATAAGGAAAATAATGAGTATCCTGAATTAGACATGGGACAATAAGAAACTTTTAATTTAGTTGGGAAATTTTGTTGGTTTTAGTTCTTATTGGAGCCTGAAATACCTAATCTATAATGCCTAAAGAAGAAAGAATTTCTTAATGCGGTTGCTGCCGGTAGTGTTTTATCCACTTCCGATTTTGAGTTCTTTTCTTTATAAAAACTTAAGTTCTGTATCTCATTCCATTATTGAAGTCCTAAATCTGGCTTAAATATTGTCAACAGTTAGAAAATAAGTGAGTGTAGTATTGTTACGTCGTTCAAAATATTAAGTTGTCTTAATGAGAGATTTAGTTAAAGGAATGTAAACAGTGAATGTGTACAAAATACATCAACAGTCTCTACATAAAACAACAAAAACTGATTTTTTGGATATTCAGATTTAATTCAAATATGTCATTTAATGGAAGCAATAATGACTTTGTTAAGTCAGTAGTTAATATTTTCATAATAATGTTAAATCTGTTTCTTTTCAGGCACTTTAGTAGAATAGTATACTGCTATGTAATTTACTACCTATAGGATCCCCACTAATATCTGTTATCTTGAAAATATTATGAAAATTTCACAATTGTGTTTAGATTGTCATAAAAAAGGAAGAAAAAAAACCCCCCCAAACATATAAGAAACGAAACACAAAAAAGAGAAGGCAAAGGATTTCATTTTTCTTACTTACCACCAGTTCAGGCAACTTGTCTTCTTGAGCAACATTACCACTAATTTAAATGTTGATATTTAAATTTCTGTTGGTTGAATCTTTCCTTCTCTTTACTGTTTTATAGTATGCTCACCAAATTATAACATTTTTAACAATTAATCCATTTTTATCACGTAAAACTGACATTCATCAGCCTTCTAGTTCATCTGAATATTTTAGAGCACATAGCAGTGTCTGACATTTGCTTTTGTATTTTGCAGAGCAGCTATTCCTAGCCTTTTATATTTTAAAGTGAAGCTCTGATTTTTATTTCATTAATAGCCTCTTATACTATAAATCTCATCTGGTTTGGGATTTGAGTTAAAAAACTGCTCCTGATCTCATCTTAGTGGATAAAGCAACTACTTTACAGAGTGTTTGCTAATAGAGGTGGCTATTTTATTGATGAATATGGAAAAAGCGTATAGTCCAGTGCTTTGTTCCATTCCTCTAATTTATGACACCAGTAATAATAGATGATGAATGAGATATCCAAAACATTAATAAATTATCTGAAGATGTGTACTAAATCAAAGAGGAGGAGACTAAGAAATAATCTCATATAATGCCTCCAAGAAAAGTAAGCTAATTCCAGAGTCATTTATTCAGCGATATGCAAAAACCCTGAGAAATTTGTTGAAATTGAACTGCTATAGTTAGTAGGAGATTAATATAACTCAACATTTCAAATGCGCTATTATAGACATTTGGATCGCCAGTTTCAGGTGGCAAGAGATGTAAAACTTACAGACTAAAATCACTCTTAAATGTTTAAGTTAAAATGTTGAGTTTAAGCATGTTTAAAATAAAACGCAGCAATTTTGCCCTACGTTGATGATACTTACATCCTCTTCCCTAAATTCATGTATCCACTAACAGGATTGAAATTTGCAGCAGTTTTCTGCTGTGGTTTGCATTCGTTAACTTGATGATTCTGTGTAAAATAGTTACTTGTTCAAAGAGAAACTGTGCAGCGTTTCATTTTTCTTAGCAGTGAAGTTTCTATGTTTTGTCCATTTGGATGCCACAAACCATAGTTCTCCCGGTGACACTGGGAGTCTCAAAAGGAGTCTTCGTGTCAGAAGAGGCATTTGGCCACTTAGGCAGTATTCTTGTGCCATTTTGTCATAGAGAGGAAGCATCCATGTAGTGGACTGTTTTTGTGCAAGCAAGCTAATGCCATTTGTATTAATATATTTCTTAATGTTAGCAAGACCATTGAAAGTCAGTTACCACAATAAAAGAGTGACATTTAGGGAGGGTAATACTGGTAGAAATGAAGCATATTGAAGGTGGTATAGCATCTTCTGTTTCCCAAATTGGCACTTGGAATTTTCATGAATGTGATTTTATCACATTTAGATAACCTCTGTGTGGTTTTGGATAAATTTGTCATCAAAATGATCCGTATTATCTTTTGTCCTCTCTTGGTTCCCATTTTTTTATATTCTTCCTTCCATGCCTTGCACCTTTGCTGGAGTTCATATAGACTGTACAGAGCTGATCCAGCTGATAGAGAATATTTTTTTTCTTTGTTGAGGTTACACAGTGAATTGCAAAGTAATTAAATGTTTTTGGTATGAAGTTAAGTAAACATCCTAAAGACTATACTTCCTACATCAAGGACAATGGAACACTCTTATCCCTGATAATTTTTTATCATATCTGATATAAAATCTGATCACCTGTGGATACAGAAAACTAAACTTACCTACCTAGTTGTACTAAATATACCCATTTCCATGTTTATTTCTTCAGTGTGAAATAGTGCCAGAGGACAATTACTGTGCATAGGTTGTTGATACTAAGCCACTCATACTGAACTTCTGTATTTTTTCACTCAGTTGTCCCTGTCACAATCCCCTTAATAGTCTAAGTGATCCAAAGTGTCCGGTGGCTTTCTATCCCTGAACTCATAGTGTTTGTTTTAGAACTGGACACTTTTTAGATAAGGTATTTTCTCATTTCCCAGAACATCTCCTTTCATAACCTTGATTTAACCTTTAACTGTGGCATATACTGTAGTACGTAGTTGCACTTACTGTAGTTGCAATTCTACATATAAAAGTTGTCATCAGAAAGTATCACCAATTGCTTTCTACTCTTTTTTTCCTCTCAGTTTTTAGTAAATATGACTATTGTTAATCATATTCTATTTCTAATCATCAATCTTCAAGATGAGCAATTAACATACTGTTTAACAATAGTGAGTAGAAAACAGTATTTACTTTTGTTTCTACTTTAATCTAGGTTCAGGCATCTTGTGAAAATGTTTATATAAATTCTAACTTAAATGAATCATAGAATCAAAGAAAATCCTGAGTTGGAAGGGACCCACATGGATCATCAAGTCCCACTCCCAGTCCCAAGAGTCACACCATATACCTGAGAGTATTGTCCAAATGCTTCTTGAATTCTGTCAGGTTTAGAGCTGTGACCACTTTCATGGGGAGCAGTTCCAGTGCCCAACCACCCTCTGGGTGAAGAACCTTTTTCAAATATCCAACCTAAACCTCCCCTGACACAACTCCAGGCCATTCCCTTGGGTCCTGTCACTGCTCATCACAAAGAAGAGATCAGTGCCTGCTTCTCTGCTTCCCCTCACAAGGAAGTTGTGATGCAGTGAGGTCTCTCCTCAGTCTCCTCCAGGTTGAACAAACCAAGTGACCTCAGCTGCTCTTTGTATGTCTTCCCCTCAAGACGCTGCATCCTCCTTGCAGCCCTCTTTGCTCTCTAATAGCTTCATATCTTTCATGTATTGTGGTGTCCCAAACTGCACACAGTATTCAAGGTGAGGCCTCCCCAGTGCAGAGCCGAGCAGGACAATCCTTCCCTTGCCTGGCTGATGATGCTGTGCCTGATGTCTCCCAGGACATGGTTGACCCTCCTGGCTGCCAGGGCACTGCTGATTGGTATTCAATTCACCATTGACCAGGACCCTCAGTCCTTTTCTGTGGGGCTCGTGTCCAGCCTCTCATTATCCAATCAGTCCATACATCCAGGCTGCCCTGTCCCAGCTGCAGAATCCAGCATTTGCCCTTGTAAATTGTCATACAGCTGGTGATTGCCAGGCCCTTTAATTTGTTAAGATCATTCTGCAAGGCCCCTCTGCTATCGAAGGAGTCAACAGCTCCTCCCAATTTGGTGTTGTCAGCAAACTTAGTATACCTTTGAGTCCTGCATACAAATCATTTATGAAGACGCTGAAGAGCACTGGCCTAAAATGGAGCCCTGCAGAAGCCCACTAGTGACTGATTGGCAGCTTGGTGTAACCCCATTTACTGTGATGTAAATGAATGTGCTGTATTTATGAGTCAGCCCATATGTAATGCAGTTGTTAAATTTTACTTGTTTTTCTTCTTAGCTGGCATGATCAGGTTTGTATTTTTTAACAGTCAATTTCAAAGAGAAGTGAGGATATCAAACATTTTTAGAAACAAGGAATTATTTCTATTTTCTAAGTTTTTTAGGTATTTACATGTAAAATATATATGTAGATTTTTTTTAGCGTATTTGTTTTATATTCCCCAGTATTTTCTTCTAGCTATTTATATTGGGGTTTTACATATAAGTGTAGGATCTTTACTTCACCTTTCCATTTTTCTTACAGCCTGCCTTGGCTGTAAAAGTATTAAGTCTTCAAGGTGGTTAACTCCTAGCACTGGATTGTAGAAAAGAAACCAGGGGCTTTCTACACTTTTATCAGTGGTGTTCAGATGAGGTTAGTGTTTAGAGTAGAATGTATTTCCTCTTTCTGCAGACTTTCAGACTTTATGTTCAGAATTAAATCAAGATCTGTTGAAGACCAAGAAGTTGTTTCCCAATAAGGGAAAGATTGAAGTGAATTTATTTGCCTTATCTGTATTTGTCATGTTTATCCTTACTTTAAGGAAAAAGCTATTAAGTAAGCGACAGAATCCCATCATGTATTCACCGACTTTCTCATTATGTTCAGTGTGAAATAAAAACTTTTTAAAAATCAAGAAGTCCATTAAAGAGGGTTTTAGGTGTTAAGGTGCTTAGTCATGGTTGTGCTAATGTGGCTTGCAGTTTCTTCTGTCCCTGGTCCATGACAAGAACTTTAATAAGCATTGTGTATCGACAGGAGTGAACTAGTGTCTCCTTTTGTTGTGGAGAATGCCTCAGAATCTCGTAGTGGATAAATCTCACTTGGAATTAATTGGAGCTACCAGAGAAAAAGGGCATAGTATCAGAACTTGAAGTGTAAAAAGCTTACCTGAATAAAAGCTGAATAACATCTGCACCTCATTCAGTTATTTATTGAAAATAGAAAGATTCTGCATTTTGCAGAAATAAAGTATCTATATTGGTATTAAAATATGCTGAGAAAGGGATCCAGCAGCTCTTGCTTTACTGAAATTGCTGCATGATCCTTTAGTACAACAGCAATTAAGGCCTAAATCGGGAGAGCCCTTCTATAGAGCAAGACATGATCTGATCTTTTTGAGAGTAAGATGCAATATCCACTCTTTTATATGAAGAGACTTAAAGAACAGCAGCCATTAATTGTGGGAGGTAATGACTGAGCATTGTATAATCTAAGAAGATAGTCAGTTCTTCACATGAAAATGTGTGGAATTTGTAATTTCCTATTTTATACTTCAATAAATAGGGCATCCAAAATAAAAAATTAATTGCAAAGAATAAATTTTCAGCCATATAAAAAAAAAAAAGGTAACCAAATCAGTTAATATATTTAGTGATAACAACAGAGGAACCCTTTGGCCTTAAGCATATTACTTGAAAAATAAGGATGTTCAATGTAGTGTTGTACTCTGTCATATATATGACATCTGGGGGCTTATTAAAATCCAGGAGTGCATGACTAAGGTTCTTTGAAAAAGAGAAATGGACTTTTAAGTGGCAAAATGTGAATATTAAATAACCGCAAATGACTTGTTTGCCCAGTCAATTTAAGTATAAATTATGTTTCATCAATTCTAATAAATCGACAGTGCATTATTTAAATAAATTTTAAACACAGCAGAAGAGTGTCTGTAATAGAAAAATTAAATTTTGCTACCAAAATGAACAATTCCTTCAGTTTGGAATACTTCCAAGTTAACATATTTTTGAGAAGTTCCATTGAGTACTGCAAATCGATACAATGGAGGGTTAATGGTGAAAACTGATATAAGTTTTATTTTCTTATAAATCAAGAGGTTGGTAAAATGTACACTTACTGTTGATCATTAGAATACAAAACTATCTGTTAAAATCAATTAACATGCATATCTGATGACTGATTGTATAAATATGAAAGTCAAATAATTGTAATCGTTAACCATGGCTTCGGGTCATATGAGTTGTCAGCTCAAAAAACTAGAGGAGAAGGAGGTTGATTTGCATATATTTAATGTGGCATGCTGTACATATGGGAATTTGAGATAAACCTTTGCTGGTAATCTGCTTGTCTTTATCTAGAAATCAACTAGGAAACGTGGGTCATAATAGTCAAATGTGCTATATCTTGTATTGAAAAGAGTTGATTCAATTGTTGGGGATTTAATATTTTGCTATGTTTTAATATTTTAAGAATATTTTTTACCTTAGAGGCAATTGGAAGAAGCTGGTTAAAAGTTATTCAGAAATACTCAAAGTTTTTACCAAGAACGTACTCAAAATTATCCTATAACATTGTAGAACTGAGTTACTTTTATCATTTTTAGTTAGACTTATCAATATGTATAACAAACACTTTTTTACTTTTTATGATTAAAAAAATTAAGTACGTTTAAAATTTTTAATAAATACTGTACTCTTTCATAAAAGTATCCTATGTGAAGTTGACCAACAGTTAATCTTTAATTGATCAATTGTAACAGAGGGAGGAAATTGTGTCACAAGAATGAACCTCCTGGTCTTGAAAGATTTATGTATTATTTAAGTTCCTAAATATAATAAAAAATTACAGGTTTCTTTTATTTGTTTTTTTCATTGATAATGCAAAATATTTTGTGTAACCTTATAATAATTCCAAGAATCCTTGAAAAGTGGGTCAGAATATAGCAGTCACTACCTTACATTATCTATAATCTGGTTAAGCAGGTCTGTCCAGCCTTTCTCCCTGTGTTTACTCCTGACTATTAAAAAAAATCCTAAATTTTGATATTACCTGGCAATCTCTTTCTAAAATTTCCCCGTTTCCTATATTCAAGAGCTCCCAAAGGCAAGAAGCAGCAGTATGTGGTTTCTTTTCGTCTGACTTGCACCGTCAAACTAAGAAACTTTCTGATAATGGCAATATCAAAAGGTGGAGAATGTTTTGTTGCTAAGTTCTTTTACTGTGAGCCTGATTTATAATTTTGCCATTGTAAATATTTGAAATTTGTTCTTAGGTGTGGGGAACAATCCAATTTCTTGAATTATCACCCAAATTAACTTCAGTGCCAGCAAGGGAGCCCCCCTGTTGGAGCGCAGCTTCCCAGATTGGACAGGGTAGAGAACACACACATGATTATTTGATTTTTGGTGTTCTTCTCTGTGAAGTACACCTGAACATCAATGCCTTCTGCTTTAGTCCTCTGTTGACAAATCTTCCTCGTGATCTGTTGCGTAAGGCAGTGTTTGAGGGCTGGGGGGGAAAAGGACCAGCTGGCAGAAGACAGGAATGGAAGCAATTTTTCAGTTTCTGTCTTTATCTCTTGTGGATATTTAGGATATAGGCTGGAATTTGCATGTGGTTGCATGTGGGAGAAAAGTGGCAGTGTCATTGGCTGGTTTGTGTCCCTCTTTTAATGATTTAAATGTCTTATTTGAGCAGGGAAGTATGACCCTTCAGCTTAGACAGAAGTAGTTATGTGAGGAAGTGAGTTCTGTTAGCACAGATTAGAAGCCCAAATTAAACATGAAAGTAATTAAAAAATAAGTAAACTTTAAAAGGAAGAAAAAAATTTGGTTTAAAGTGTCAGTAACTGTAATTACAGTTTTAGCTCTACTGTAACTCATTGGTGAAAAATCACTTTGCTACCAGAGGGCTCCGAAACTACAGATGAAGGCTCTATGACTAAATGGTTTTTCCTGCAGAAGGTGTGATTCCAGAACGTCCAGAGCCATTGTATGTCCCAGTAATACTCAAGGACCCATTGCTTTTAAAGAGAAGCATTTAGGGATATATATGATTTGTTCTGGGGGTGGATGGGATTCAGAGATGTGGTGTGGGAATGAATTGTCATTTTCAGACAGAAATCTGTACACTAAATGAGAATACCTTAATAAAAAAGCCAGTCTCATTTGCCCCACTTCAGAAACACATACTGTGAGAAAAAAGTGTTTCACGTTCCTTAAAATATAGAAGTTTTTGTACTGTTGTGTCTTGGGGCTGGCAGTGTTATTAGCTCAAAGGGGAGGTATGCTTTTTCATGATGACTATATTTAGCCAGGAGGAATAGTCCTTTTTAAAGCAAATTGAAATGAGTGTATGAGAGCGTGAAATTATCAGCAGCGCTGGTGCACATTTACATTACTTCTACATACTCTCCTGAATGACCACACAACAGAACAAGTACTTCATTTCCACTGTGTTGATTTTTCTTGACAAAACGTGGCAGTCTATCCAAAGGAGGGTGTTTAGCCAAGATAAATATAAAATTTATGATTAAGCAAAGTGTTTTCTTATTATAATCCCTAAAGAGAATTTGAGACTTGTTAAATATAACGTGCCCAGGTAGTTTTAAGAGTAAATTATCCTTTATGCTTTGAAATGCTGAAATACAGCAGCACCATCAGCAATTTGAGATATTACTTGCAGGAACAGCATTGCACACTGACTTCCTTTGAAACAAGTAGCAGAAACTGAGCATGTATACAATATATAACCTCAGGTTTGATGTATTCTTTCATTTTTACAGTCCAATACAGAGATAAAGAATCCATGTCAGCAGCATGATTTGTAAAACTGTCTCACTCTTTCCTGTGTGTAATATGTGTTATGGAAGAAAGCAAATAAACCTTTTTGACAGAACAGATAAAAGTTGATAACATGATTACACTTGTGGCACATTTCTTCAAATGCTATATTTACAGGATACCACTTTGAAGAAAGCTATGGCGACTGTCAATGTTATTCATTAAAATAAATGGAGACTGAAAACTGATTGAGAACAGTGGATTTTGACCTTTGTGGTACCAATGTTGGTTTTGGAGTGCAGTATTCTAATTAAATTGTGAATGTACTTAGATAGTGGATATTAAATGATCTCACTGTATTCTTTCAAGGACTATGAACTTCCAGAATCAAGGATAACATTAGATGTCAGCCAAGTATTTTGTCCTTCTCGTGATTTGTCTTTACATCTGAATTAGTGCCAGTTTGCACAGATTGTGTGTCAGCTTAAATACAAGAAACAGGCCTCAGTCTGCTTGAACTCGTTCCACCAAAGACTTCTAAAAACTTTCGGTAGTCTGCAAACTGTAATGGTTGTTTCACATTAAGTTGCTTTGTAGAATTATAAAACAGCTTTTCTTGTGCTTTCAAATAAAATGTTGTCATCTGCTAATGAATGAGATACCATCTGTAATAATTAAGGTTATTCTACTTGTTTTTCCCCCTGCAGCAAAACTTCTGAAGGTTTGCAGAAGACAATAAGAGAACCACCAAGAAGGCTATTGCAGTGTTGTAAGTACTGCACCCAGGAAAAAAAAAAAAGATGTGAATTAAGAATGTTGTAAAGAGATTTTCATTTTTTGGGGGAAAAATGAGCTACATAAAGGGATTACATGTAAAATACAGAGCAGGATGTATTGTAGCAATCGTGTTAATAATTTACAAGGGAAAAACTGCACTCTTGTAAAATCTAAAATTGTATCCTTGTGCAGTGTAATCAGGAATTCACCAATAGCAGTGAAAAATATTTCTCTATCCACCAAAGATTGATCTAGTTTATATACATTTGTTTATTTAAAACTATCAGAATTTAGAAAATCATTGTAGTTTTGTAGGTTTGTCATTTGTTTTAGTGACTTATTGTTTAGGTTATTTTGCAGAATTATTTATTTGCTGATTTATTTATGTATTTCATTATTTATTTATTTGATTATTTAGTAAATTATTTATCTGATGAATTATTAATACATCTTCATGACATGCTTTAAATTATTTATAACTTAATTTTGAGTTTATTGCTTTTCGACGCTGCATTGTTACTGACTAGTTTTGATTTTTTTTTTCTTGGTTCTTGAAAATTAAAGTACTAGCTCTAAGGCAAAAGTATTTTCTTTGCAGAATCCATAGATGGTTTTCAATGAAGTAATTTACCATGTAGATACTAATTTTCTTTAGTTTTATATTGCTTTATACCACTTTTCTACTTATTTAGCTTTTGCTTCTGTGATTTCATAGGTGTGTCAAGATCAAATGAGTGACCTTCAAGGGGCAAAGATAAATCTTTACTTGAAACTGTAGAAATAGAGTAGTTTTACTTCCCCTTAACAAGTACTTTTTAATTATTCTTCAAGTTAACATATATTTTTGTCCCAGTAAAATGGATGCTTTTTAAATGAGACTTTTGATATTTGAACTAATACGTTTAACTTTTAATAAGAAAATAAAATATTCACATTAGTAACCCATATGGAGAGTTCTTTTTTAGTGGCAAGGTTTTAAATACATGGGGAGGAATGGTGGTATCTTTAGACACATGCAGAAGGAGATATGTGTTGAGGGAAAGCAGGTGGATAGTGAGGGGTCTTTTTTCTCCCACAGTGTTTTTTGCATGGAAAGGAATTTATAAGCTCTTCAAATTTAACATGTCTGTGTTATTGTACAGAAACTACTTTCAGGTTCTGTGATCATAAAGAATCATTTCTATTGCACAACATTGTGTGAAACCTGATTTTGTGCTCCTTTCCTCTGCCAATCCAAAAGGTCTGAAATATCATCTTTACTCGATAGAGGCTTGAGTGAATGAATAAGGGCAGTTTAAGGGTCCAATTTCAGGCTTTTTGTATGAGCAACAGCTCAACAGAGTTTAAAATTGGTGCCTGGGATCGGAATTTGACTTGGAGTCAATTCTGACTGATGGGCTCTTCAGGGCTAGTGAGCCACCTTGTTCCTGAAGTTGCCTGTTTGGCCTCAGTTGCCACTGAGTACCTCGGCCAGTCCGAAACCACCTTGCAGGACTGACAGCTCTGTTTCAGAGCTGTAATGAATAGGGCAAAGCAGCAGTTCCTCTGCAGAAATGCCGTGTGCATAATGTGGCCTTTATTCTATGTTTAGTGCTTGAAATGAATTACTATATACTTTAAAGTTTAACACAGCATGGAAAGGCTGCATTGTACATTTCAAGTTTCAATGCTGTTGAAATACAGTAGAAATGGCCTCTGTAGACAGGTTTCACTATAGAACTTAAATTATGCATGTGTATATCCAAATTCCTTATTTTGAAATATTGAATGTATGAATATTTAATTTGTATCTTGCTTTAGTATCTTCATATGCTTGCCTTAAAGGAAGCTGTTTCCTTTGATTTATATACATGGATAAAAATGTGTGTACAGTATGTATCAATAGTTTTTCTCTCTGTGGTGTTAGATGAACAGCTTTAGATAATGATAGCTACTGATTTTTATTCTGCAGCTTGCTACCATTGTATAAAACGTAAATTTGTCGTATTTGTTCTTTTAATCTTACTTGAATTTCAAATTCATTTGCTTTCCAGAAATATTTTCTTAATTACATGCGTTAAGAAAAGTCAAGTATGTTGCAGATCTTAATGATGCAGTATTTTTGGTCTGTGCACAGTAACAAAGCTCTGAATATTATTATTTGGGACAGAGTTCCAATCTGAAATTTACATTTCTCCTTATTTGAATGTTTTCACTGAAGCTGAGAACTCCAAGGGAGTTCCTCAACATATCCTAGTTAATGCAATATGCTCTCTGAAATTTACTACACTCTTATTTCCTTTTGTAAATGAGGTCTTATTGTTGAATAAGACCTATTATAAGCAGCTACAAAGGTAAGTGCTGTCAGTGCATTCTGCCACCAGTTTCTTGAAGTATGAAACACTCCCTGGAAGACGTGCTACTACTGTTATGGGATAATATAACGCAGCTTATGTGTTGGCACTGAGAGTAGCTACTTCATAATGATGACAAGTGAAAGTACAGCCAAAGGTCACATTAAACAAGAGATTTCTTTCACACCTCATCCATTTTCTGGATGTGGTATGAAAATAGCTTTGTTCCCTATACTTTGGTATTTTTAACAAGGAAGTTATCTTGAAATAATTTTTTATGCCTTGTGTATTACTTAGTTCATGTTTTAAGAGATAGACTATGGAATTCTAGCATGCTAAATTGATGCTACAAAAGTGTTTGAAATTAGCTTAAATTTTGGGTGCATTAGACAACTCAAGTAGTATTTAATCTCACTGCATTTCTTTAGTTTGCAGATTTGCTTAAATACATAGGGTTAAGTTCTAGAAAAGGAACTACTGATGTGTTGTGGTTTAACCCAGCTGGTAATCAAGTACTTTGTAGCCCCTCACTCACTCCCCTCTCTGCCATGATGGGATGGGGAGGAGAACTGGAAAAAGGTAAAACTCATGAGATTTTGAAATAAAAGTAATAAGAAGAGAGAAAACAGAGAGGAGGAAAAGAACTCAAGGAAAACAATTTTTTAAAAAAATTGCTCACTGCCTGCTTACCCCCAGCTCATGTCTGTTCTTGAGCAGTGATCAGTCTCTCACGGCCAGCTCCCCCCAGTTTATATACTGGGCATGATGTTCTGTGGTATGGAATATCCCTTTGGCCAGTTTGGATCAGCTGTTCTGGCTGTGCTCCCTCCCAGCTTCTCATGCACCTCCACACTGGCAGAGCATGAGACACTGAAAAGTCCTTTGATTTGGACTAAGCACTGCTTAACAACAACAAAAACATTGGTGTGTTATCAACATTTTTCTCATCCTAAATTCAAAACACAGCTCTGCACCAGCTACTAAGGAAGAAAATGAACTCTATTGCAGCCAAACCAGGGCACTGTGCAAAGTGGTATTTATATTGATGTTGCATGACCATGGGCTTGTTCTTTTTTGTATATTTTAAAAAGAAAGACACTTTTTTGGTTTTTTCCTGACTTAGAGTCTCTTCAGAAATAGGAAAAGAGTCTACCTGGCTGTGTTGATGGTTTCCTAGCTCTGCTTTAATGAGAGCCTACCAGTATTGTTAAAGTATAATTTCTGCTGAAGTGGTGAACCAAGATGCTAAAATTGGGCAACATTTTAGAAAAATGATTAGTAAGTATTAGATAATGAACATGAAGCTGACTTGTTTCACAGAGAGTATTGAACAGTTAGGAGATACTGGTTGGGAAGCCTAAATCTGGTATATTATTGGTAGGTATATTTCTGTTCTAATCTAACTCCATAGAAATTGCAGAAGCCATATTAAGCTCTTCTTCAATTTGTTTCATACAGATAAAAGAATTTGCATCTCATGACTCACATATTTCCTGTTGTATCTTTAATACAGCCATTTTTAGTATTTTTCTTGCCTCTTTCCTCTATTGGTATGCTTAGAGAGTCTGTGTGTAGGAGCTTGTTATTTCACCCGTGAGGCAAGGAGGAGTTCAAATCAATAGCAGTGTGTTGTTGACACTAAATGATGTTTCTTCTTGCCACAATAAGACTTGATTTTGTCATCCTAATGACGCTAGCTTGCTTCACAGAATAGGGATCAGCACTCTCTCAAATCAAACTTTACAAGTTTAAAAAGAAGGAAATACTAGAAAAATAATCCAGTATTTGTGACCAAACATGTGTGTTGGCTTTGTAAAATGAATATTCAAGTTCTGTTTCATTTTATAGGATAGCTGCTTTGCAAGGCATTTTGGAAATCTGTGTTAAGGGATGTAGGATTGATCAGAGCTGACATTGATGAAATCTGATAATTTAAAAAGATATGTTGAAGACATTATTTAAAATATAACTTTACATGAAACATGGATTTTAGTCAGACCTTGGCTAAAACAACCTAACAAAACAAGAAGCTTCAAGCTAGTAGAAATTGTGTGTTTCCCAGAAAAATCTGTTTAGCAGTGCCTAGAAAGAGTATGTCTGCAAGAGGGAATAGGCACAACCACCAAGACGTTACCAGGCCCTGTCCATGATTGCACTCTACAGCACGGTCCAAAAGGAATAAGCAGTAGTTCCTGGCTTGAACTAAGGATCCCACAGGGAGGCTGCATCTGTAGGAAGATTTGAGTTCGAAAGAAATGGCGTAACTGTAGTAAGCAATAGGATGATATGAATTTCCAGGCTTAATTTTGGTAGCAACAGTGGATTATTAAGAGCACGGAATCTTTTGTGTTGGACATCGGAAAGCAATGACAGTTGATTCATTCCATTATATTCCATCAAAATATCTACCTACCTTACAACAATATTTGTGAATTTATTTACATACTTTTCAATTTATGAAAGATGTTACCTTTTTATCTGAAAGAACTTTAAAAGGTATGTCTGCATGATTAAACATTCACATTGTAAATTGTGAATTGTTCTGTTTACACTCTTATCATTGGTTGTATTTTTATGCAAAATATGGCTTCTCAGATGTTCATAGTATAAACTGCAATCTAATATTTTTTGGTTTTACAATGTCTCCTCTTCTCACTTTCTCTATATGGTATTCATTAAGTCGCCTGATATAAACTGTCCATCTATTGTGGTGAGTGGGAGTGCCTCCTATTTTGCAGGCAGTGAAATAAATCCTCATGAGAACTGCAGTAACTAGTTGAATTTCAGTAATGGTAGTGAATATTATATAAACTTTAAGCAATATTTGGTGGCTTGTTGTTTTGTTTTTTTTTTTAATTTATCTTAACTGTGGGGAATGGGTAGTACCTAAGAGATGACTAGCAACTTGAGAAATGTAGCTTGTTGAGTTTATCAGCCTCAAATCCCAAATGTTTTTGCTGATTCTGTTTCTTATTGAAATATGTTTTAATGAATATGGTCATGTCTAGATAAGGTGCACTTTGCAAGTTTGCCTATTCTGACAAGACACATCTAACTTGGATGCAATTTACCAGCAGTGTGGTGGTAGTGAGAATATCTTAGTCCTGTTCATTCCATCTCCAGTGTTGAGAGAAACTAAAAATCAGTTTTTCTAGTGTAACTTCCCCTTATTTGCATGAAGTTAGCCCGCTTGTAGAATACCACCAGCATAGCTTACCCTGCCACGTGTAGGTATAATATCTGACCATACACATTAGGATGCTGACCAGAAAGAGCCTCTAACATCTTACTAGTGATACAGTGAAGTGTCAAGTTCAGTGAAGAAGGCTACACCTAGTGTGGTGACTTTCACTGAAGTAGGTTTTTCCTCTCAGCTGAAATTTTGATCTTGTGAGCATTCAAGTGTAACTTACAACAAGCTTATAGTAGCACTGAAGATGATGAATATATTGTCTACAGCATTATATTTAGTAAACATTAATTTTATGCTATTTCTTTATCCTACGCTCTTGCATTTGACATACAATTATAGCTGGATTTAACATTTCTTACTCTGTTGTGAGGATAAGCAAACATTAAAAACATCCCCTAATTATTCTCCCTTTTTTGATTGTAGTTTATATTGATGTTTTTGTGTGTCAGGGTACATGTGTAGTTAGTGCCATGTTTCAGTTGACCAGAGTTTTGGAAGATTCAAGGCATCTGGGACAGTCCTATTTAAGCATATTTATCTCACTTCCAACATTTCACACAAAAGGTTTTAGATTAATACTACAAAACTTAACTTTTGTATAGTAAGCATCAGCATGAAATTAATAGGATTTAAACTTTTACTTTTTTCTAGTCCTATATAGTTCATTTTCTGTGCAGTTTGGTTTTGTTTCTCTGCTAGGAAACTCCTGTTGCTCTGGTGTGTCTAAGCTATCTTTTTTTTAGTTGGTTCAAAAAGATAATTTTCTTAACATTTTCGTTCACAATTTCTGAAGAGTTTTGTTTGCCTTGCTATGCCTACTTGTTCTTAATAAATACCTGTACTACTTGGGAGTGAATAACTTGGAATTAAGAAGTTTATTTTGGTAACAATCTCAAAAAAATTAAATCTTTTGTTTCTCTTAGAACACCTAAAAAAAGTAGTATTGTTAAGAATGTCTTAGAGAGAGCCTTTATTGTATGCATGTGCATGCTATACATTCTTGGAACAATTAGTAAAACTACAGGCACATCTGAAGGCATATTCTGCATTTTTAGTGAAACATATTTTGAATAACTAGCTGATCTATTGAGTAGAGTTGTCCATTGATTCTAAAGATATTTTTTTCTGTGCTCAGGCAAATCAGGATGGTAATCATTTATAATTTCTTGCCTTCATGAAAAGGAGTGATGAATAATATGATTGGAAGGAATACATGAGTCATGAAATGGGGAGCTGGGCAATCATGGAAAGATTCACTTTAAAAACTCTTTTCTGCTTACCAGTATCTGTAATGTGAGTTCAGTTTTCTGTAACATAATCCTGAAATTACAATTGTAGAGGTTTTAATAAAAGGCTTGGGTGGATGAACAACTCCCCTAAGTTGAATTGAACATTGGTTGATGGGTTATAAAAAGAAATTTTTAAACTCTCAGCCGAAAGTGATTGTGGATACAATGATCAGAGGACACTCTCTTTTCTGACCCCCATTTGAATGTGAAAATAAAATGTCTTAAAATATACTGCAGTTAATATGGAGTGAATATAGACAGTCTTGAAAGTATCTGCACTATTATGAAACAGCTTTTAAGAGTGCTGTTAAAATATTGATAACTTGGTAGAGCACTTCAAAAACTCTTACTTATATTTCAGAAGAAGATTTGTGTTGCCAGTCCACAAATTAACTTTTTCATTGGATGTACACAGAAGTATTGCTACTAAATAAATGGTTCTATTTGTCACAGCTCCACCCCAAAAAAAAAATCCTTCTTGTTTTCAGTTATTCTCCTATACTAAAATCATCAAGGAAGTTTTGAATAATTGCAGAGCAGAATCAAGCACTAACTCTTGGGTCCCGGGCAAGACTCACATAACCAGCTGTTGTTCTCCCTGCAGTGACCTGGGCTAGGCAGCCTAGCATCTGCCTCTGTTTTCTTTTCAGTGACCCAAGCCAGATTTCTTCAAAGCCTATTGCTAATATTTCCCCTACAGTCATTCATGCTAATTTCTTTTACATACTACAGCTGTTTTTGAAAGATCTTTTCCCTTTTTCTTTCCTGACTTCTTTCTGTAAATTTAAAGTGGTGATATTTAAAAATTATTGGATAATCTTGACCACAGGACTGTTTTAGTTGTCTCGCTTTAAGGTTTATGTCAGCACTGTAGAAAAAGGGTAAATTAGATTTACTTCCCAAAGGAAAGCTCAGTCTGACAAAGAATCCTGATTTTGAACTGAGTCCATTACAGTCATTTAACTTAAGAGCATCAAGGTGAATCTGGTGATGGTGGAGCTCAGAAAAATTCAGAAGCAAAGGGTAGATATGTTTTGCTCTGTGAACCAACAGTATGAAAAGATTGTGTGGCAAAATGGTCTAAATGAGAAGAAAGGGCTATTAATGATATAAAACTGTTAATTATGGGATTAAGCTGACCTCAGGAAGGCAATATTGCTAAATAGCTAAATGCAAGCCAATAAAGTGTAAGTTTGCAATTTTGGAGGAGATGCGGCTCAGCTTTCACAGTTGTTGCTAATGGAAATGATGGAAAACCTTTTAGAAAGGCTAATTTCTTAGAAGTAAAAGAACCCAAAAGATTAGTGTTTTTCTTGGGTTTTTTTGTTTGTTTTTTTTTCCTCTCCTGTAAAGCATTCAAATCTTAAAGTAAGCCAGAGGTTCTTGGTGTTTTGTGCATTTATCTTTTAGGAGAGGTGTGCACCTTGCTTTCAGTTTGCAATGTCAAAATTCCTTTGGCAACATCAGTTCATGTGGACAAGTGAATTAAAAAAAAATATGCTGTCTACTACTGGGTAACTGAATTTGGCTTCTGCTGAAAATGCAAATTATGTGGATAACATGAGCATTTTATCCCTTCTAGGTCAATATTAAGTGCTTTTTCAGCTACCTTTGTTCTGGGACAGCTAGGTTAGTTGTCATTTGAATAAATACTACTCTGCAGTATAACCTGAAGTATAATAATGGTGACTCTTTGGGAGAACTGCTTCAGGTAATGAAGAAGGTAGTCTTGCTAAGCCCCTTTCCCTAGCCATGTGTTTCACCACTTTTATGCTGTCTGCTGCTTGTACATCCAGGCATTCTTTTCCTATGTTATTAATTTTCTGATCTGACCACATTAGTGCTAGTTCAAGGAAGAAGTGCAAAAAGGCAGTAGAAGGGTGTAGGAGGCTGTCATGAAGCAATACTCAGACCCAGTGCTTAGGAATGTTGTGAACAATATTGTTGCCAGGCACATGAAATGCACTGGTAGTAATCGCTTACTGTTTCTCAAGTTTCTCTCTGTATTTTACTACAGCAGGAGTGCAAATTAGATTGTGTTTGACTTTTAACTCTAATTTACTGATTTCTACTGTTGTTGATTTTCTTCAGAAAGTACAACGTTTTAAAAACTCATAGACACAGAAAAACTGATACAGAAAAAAAGCCTGTGTTGTTGGAAAAAATGAGTTGTTTGGCTCAATGTGATAGGGCTTTTCTTAAGTAAGTTCACTGTGATGCATAGTTTCTTCAGTTTCCAAAGTTGTCTTAAGGTAAAAATGTATGCATAATTTATAAGGCTTAGTTGACATCCTGAGTGCAGGAATTCAAATTTATCTTGCAGTTTTGCTCATGTGCGCCTCCATTACTTCTTCAACTGGTTTTATGAATGTGGGATTACTGAAGGTTTATCTCACCAGTAAAGACTGAGACAAAAGAAGAATTGAGGATCTTGTCCTTTTATTTGTCTTGTGTGATGAAGTTTCCTTTCAGCACTAGGCTCATACATTCCCTGATCTTCCCTTTGCTGCCTGTATATCCAACGCCCTTCAGATCACTTCCTGTGTTCAAGTCCATTTAGATTTTGGCTTTCCTAGCCCTATCCCTGCATATTTGGACAGTGTCTTAATATTCAGCCCAGTTTGTGTGTCCCTGCTTCCCTCTCCTGTATGCTTTGTTTTTGTGCGTGAGTTCTGCCAGCTGCTGCTTGTTCAGCCATTTAGGTCTTCTACCATATTTGCTCATTTTCATGGTGTTTGGCATGTACTGTTCTTAATGCTGAAGGAGAGCAACCCTGACAATTAAGTTTTCCTCTCTCTATAACCATCTTCCCTGTGAATTTTCCAAGCAGATCCCCGAAGAGGTCAGAGTCTCCTCTACTGAAGGGGGCTTAGAATCCCATTTTTTGCTTTTTTACCTCCTCTTGGGATGCAGAATTCCACCATCTTGTGGTAACTGCAGCTAAGGTTGTCTCCAGCTTTTCTATCCCTGATCCATTCTTCCTTGTGTGTAAGTATGGGATCCAACAGAAAGCCTTCCCCTCAACAGCTCCCTAATAATTTGTGTCATGAACCTTTGGTGCACACACTTCAGAAAACCTTTGAATTGCCTGATCCATGCTATGTTGTTCCTTTAATAGATACTGGCAAGGTTAAACTACGCAAGGAGGACTAGGTCCTGGAAATGTGATGGGAGTCGTAGGGAGTGTTACTTGAGAGACTGTTCTACTCAGAAATTTGATTGGAAAAGGTAGGAAAATATAGCACCTTTTCAAAAGGGAGAAAGGGAGAATATATGGGATAAGTTAAAAGAATAATTACTTGCTTAATTCATATTAGGAATTTATCTGATTAGGTAAAAAGGACTTGGGGTAGAGATTTTATTTTCACCCAAATACTGTATATGAAGCAAAAGATAAGTGAATATTTTGCTAAATAGCTCAGAAAATTGCAACTAAATATTTTGCATTTCCTCATGCATTATTAACATTGCTTTTGTGAAAACATGATCATTCTCACTATTTCTTTTTGACAGCAAATTCCACAAAAATTTCTGCTAACAGATGATTAAATATGTGGAAGGAAGACTGGAGGAGGAAGGGTCACATAGTAGAATTGTCATAAGTCCTGTGATGCAAGGTTTCATTTTCTGATATTCAGTCTTTTTCAGTCTTTTACCTCCAGTTATATTTTTTAAATATATTGTTGTTAGAACTACAACTGAATTTTTAATGATTTATCTTTTTTCTTCGGAAAGTTTTTAGAATAGGACAGTTAAAGTCTGTTGGAGACAGGCTCATGTTTGAACGCATTTGAGCTTTGGAAGTTGCAATGTTCTAGTTTTCTTGCATTGTTCTCAAGTAGATAGTGCGCCCATAATCTTAATAATTTAAGAATAGCAAACGCACAGCTGAAGTGCATTTCATTCATTCAGATAAGAGGCGTTACTTGTTCCATATGGTTATGTCTACCAACCTGTTAGCTAAAACGTGATAAGAAGTTGAGTTGCTTTCTCTTGTGCTGCCTTTGTTATGCTGATTATGTGAGTACGTTGCTCCTTAAGTCTGGGCATTTCTTTACATAGAGAGTGATTTTTCCCTGCAAAATTGCTGTGTCTTTTATTTGCTGTATGAAGTAGTAAAATGAAGTGGTTTGCGTGATGCTTGTTTGTGCAGAATGCAGAAAAGATCATAGCATAAGCTGATTTTGGTATATACTTATGGCTGTCTTATTTCATGGATGGACAGGATGAGGACAATGTGAACGAGGCCTGCTGCTACTGCTAAATAATAAACCTTCTTTACTCAAATCACAGAATGAACCAGGCTGAAGGGACCACAGTGGGTCATCTGCTCCAATCTTCCTACACAATCAGAGTCATCCTAGAGCACATGGCACAGGACTGCGTCCAGGTGATTTTTGAATATCTCCAGTGAGGGAGACTCCACAACCTCTCTGTTCTGGTGCCAGGTCACTCGCACAGTAAAGAAGTTCTGCCTCATGTTCAGGTGGAACTTCCTGTGCATCAGCTTCTGCCCATTGCCTCTTGAACTATTGCTCAGCACCACTGAGCAGAGCCTGGCTTCGTCCTCCTGACACCTGTCTTCAGATGCCTGTGTATATTGATGAGGTCTGCCCTCAGTCATCTCTTCTTGAGGCTGAACAGGCCCAACTCTCATCCTTTCCTTATTAGGGAATTACTCTAGACCCGTAATCATCTTTGCCACCTTCTGCTGGATGGACCCCAAGAGTGCCATGTCTTTTTCTTTTCTTTTTTTTTTTTTTTTTTTCCACTGGGAGGAGCCCAGAACTGGACACAGCCCTCCAGATATGTCCTCACCAGGGCTGAGTAGAGGGCAGTGCTTTTTCTAATGCCCCTCAGGATTCCCTTGGCCTTCTTGGGCAAACTGCTGACTCATGGACAGCTCGCTGTCCACCAGGACCCCAGGTCCTCTTCTGCAGAGCTGCTTTCCTGCATGTTGGCCCCCAGCCTGTGCTGTTGAATTGTGTTGTTCCCCCCCGATGCAGGAACCTGCATTTGCCTTTCTTGAGTTTTAGAAAGTTCTCTGCCTGTCTCTCCAGCCTGTCAAGGTGCTTCTAAGGGCTGCACAGTCCTCTGGGGTATTGGCCACTTCTCTCACTTCTGTGTCATCAGTGACAATGGGAAGGCATCTGCCCCTTCATCCAAGTCATTGATGAATAAGATAAGCAATATTGGGCCCAGTATTGAATCTTGGGAAACACCATAAAGACAGGCCTCCAGCTGGACTTTGTGCCACTGATTACACCCCTCTCTGGTTCAGCCAGTTCTCAGCTGACTTCACTGTCCACTCATCCAGTCCACACTTCCTGAGTTTGTCTATGAGGTTATTGTGAGACACTGTCTAAAGTCTTGCTGTAGTCTTGTAGGGTAGACAATACCTACTGCTCTCCCCTCATCCACCCAGATAGTTATTCCACTATAGAAGGCAGTCATGTTGGTCAAGCATGATTTACCTTCAGTGAATCCATGCTGACTACTCCTGATCAGCTCCTTGTCATCCGTGTGGGTAGAGATGGCCTCCAGAATGAGGTACTCCATTCGCTTTCCAGGGATTGAGGTGAGGCTGACTGGCCAGTAGCTCCCTGGATCCTGCTTCTTAGGCTTTTTGAAGACCAGGGTGACATCTGTTTTCTCCCAGCCTTCAGGCACCTCTCCTGATGAGATGACCATGAGCAGCCTAGCTGTGGTGTTCTCTAGTTCACTCAGCACCCATGGATGCCAGAGCATGGGCTTGTTGATGTCAAGTTTAGCTAGGCATTCTCTAACCCAATTCTCCATGACCAGTGGAAAGCCTTCCTTCCAACATTCCTTTACCCTGGTCTCTTGGGTTAGAGATTCCTGAGGGCTGGTCTTGTCAGTGAACCTAAGGCTGCCCCCAGCCTTCCCGTCACCAATAAGGCATTCCCTGTTAATTCATATAAGGCCGAGTAGCCAGCACACCATTCTTTGTGGGATCCTCCACTACCTGTCTCACAGAGTTGTCATCAGTGCTTTTCCAGGAACCTCCTGGACTGTTAGTGCTTTACAGTGTTGTTTCATTTCTAGGTAGTTTAAGACTCCCACAAAACCTGTAACTTTGAGGCTGCCTCTAGAAGGCTTCATCCACTTCCTTGTCCTGATGGGGTGCCGTGTAGCAAACATCCACAACAGTGTCACCTGTGCTAGTGTGCTGTTTTATCTTAACCCGTAAGCTCTCAACTCACTCATCATCCATCCCAAGACAAAGCTGAATGCATTCCAAGTCTCACAAAAAGGGCAACTTCACCACAGCACTTTCTTGGTCTGTGTCTCCTAAACAGTGTGTAGTCCATCATGGCAACATTCCAGTCAGGAGCGTTCCTACCATATCACTGTACCCCACTGAGACCAAAGCCCTGTGATTGCACACAGGTCTCTAATTCTTCCAGTTTGTTCCCCATACTGCTTGCATTACTTTGCAGCACTTTATATAAAGTATTTGATCGTGTCAATATCCTAGCCGGCATGAAAAGGGACACCCCCTAGTCCTGTATTGTGATCATGGCTTTGAATTCTTATACTCACTGATGGTATCCCCTCTTAAGCCTTCTTTTGCTACTTTGGTGGCTGCTATAAGTTTCCCTTCTACCCTCCTGTCTATTAAGCCTGGCTGTAACCCTCTTCAAATCTAGTTTAAAGCTTTTTCCATGAACCCTGCTAACTCTTGAGCTGATGTCTGAGCTAGTGTCATACTCCCCCTATGTAATGTCACTTCCTATCTTATCTCAATTTCTTTCATCTCTTTCAGTTGTTAAGGACGATCACTATGTGTGGAAAGAAAGATAGGCTTTACAGCAGAATAGACCCAAATGTCTGAGCTGTGATAATGAATTTTTTGGCTTGAAAATTAGGCTTTTACACATTGCTGGTTTAACTGGACTGACCAGCTGAGTGATTTGAATATTAAAACTAAAAATAAAACAAAAATAGTCTCCTTCAAAAAAAGTGGGGGAAGAAGGGCCGTTTTTGCAATTTTTTGTCAAGTATTTTGAAGTTGGTGTAGTTGACTTTCTTTGATGAAACACCTGGGAGTTAACTTTTTCTCTTTGGGTTGTGTGTTTTATTTTCCCTGAGTCTTCTGCGTGTTTGAAACCTTTATGACAATTAATTAGGTTTCTCAGAGGTCAGTTCGACATCTAGGGATTGCCCAGACACTGGATTTAACCCTGACTTAGATCAAAAAGTTACCAGATACTTAATAGCTTGCCTGGGTTTGTACAGATATTGTAGAGCTCTCCTTAGCATTTTCCTGAATAAAATTCTCTCTCATTTGTTTCAATCTTGTTCTGAAGTGTTGTTTAAGTCTCGTTCTTCTCAGTGTTGTTTAAGGTTCCTATTCAGAAGTGTTCTCAGCAGGATTCAAAATTTTGGCTTACCTTTCATAAGGTTGCTGCTTTTTTTGTGGTAGTGGACAGAAAAAAGTTTATGATAGCTCGGGTTGAAATGTATCTCTGGAGCATCTTGGAGGTTGAACCTATGCTTGCTGCCAAAATGGTAATGATGGAGGCACTGTTGATTTATATACCTCAGAAAATGTTGCTGTGGGAATCAGGAGATGACAAGTTCAATCCTTAACTCACCACCACATACGCTCTGTGGCCCTTCTCTGCCTCACTTCCTTTTGATAAAGTGGAAATGACAGATTTACTGAATGGTAAATACAGATAAAACTGAGTGTTTCTTTCTTCTTCCTCAAGGTTTTGTCAGAATGTACAAATAGCTGTGATGAAAAAAAGTGAGGAAAGGAAACTAGATTGATGGAGGTGAAAAATCACACCAAGAGTGACTGAGAAAATCTGTGAACCTGTGCCTTAGGTGAGGATGTTTTGTCAAAACTGACATTTACCAACATGATACTTCTTTAAGGATAAATACAAATATAAATTTACCCAGTACTCCCTTAGGGACATTTCTTTAAAGCAGACATTATTGGCTATAGATAGACCCAGAACTGATAGGAGCATGAAGATATGCAGTTAGTTTCCTATATGCTGAGAGCCATGGATGAGAATTTCTTGTACACTTACTTTGTATTCTTCTAGAGGCAGCAAATATTTCTGTGAAACTTTCTAATTGCGTATATTAAGGCTGATTTATTCTGCTCCTTGGGCTTGATCCTTCTCACCCCCATTTTTTAATCTCAGACAATTTTTTACTTAACCTTTGAAGAAAGTCTACTTAAAACATCACTGAATCATTTTTGTGTGAGAGAGGTCATTTCAGGAGTGAACGATCATATCAATAGCTATAATTGCATTTTAATCAGAAAAAGATCAAATATTGAATCCTGTTTCTTGCCAGAATTGCTTTATCTTCTGATTAGCCTATTATTTTCTGTGACCAGCTGTCACTTCAACCGCTTTTGCCTAAGTATGAACAGACTCAGTAAGTGGAGACTTTCCACAGATTTTTGTGGTGGGGCTTTTTCAGTCTAGATTTGTTCAGGTCTTTAAGAATCTGTGAAGAGACCTGTATAGAAATAAAACTTTATTGTGTACCTGCATTCAAGACTCTTATTAAGGGAATTGCTGAAAATATCTATTTTTCGCCAAGTCAGAAAGTCCTTGAACAATTTCAAGAAAGATGCCATAACTAGTTGGCATCAAAAGATGACAAAACATCTTCCTGGATCTATTAATTTATAGGACCCATGTCCTGAACTCTATGAGCAACAGAGGCAGCTTGCATTGTAATTTTCTTTTTTTTTTTATTTTATTTGACAATAGTAAATGATTTCTTATGAATCTAGATAACTGACTGCAATGGCAAATTACTTTTGGCTTAATGATTTGATGCTGGGATCAAGTGTATTTTTGTCTTTGGTAGGCTTCCCAGAGTACTTTACCTCTGTCTGCTGAGACCTAAGATTTTTTAATGTGTTTTTGTCCCAGCTTGTGAGGAAAGCATAGATATCAATACCTAGCCTCTGATTTAGTTTCTTCAACTTTTGCTTTATTTACAGTACTGCGTTTTTAAAAATATTTCAGCTTGTTTTAGACCATCCCCTGTCAGTGACGAAATTACTCAGCCCTTATAACAGTGTCATTCACTTGAAAATTTTGGGAGGTTGAGTTCAGCTTCTGCATGGTTGGTTGCAGAAGATTTTGCGTTTTAAATAAAGAAAGGAGATACCCTACTACAGAGTAAAATTGGAGTACAGATTTTACAGTTTTTCTAAAAAGAATAATTGACATTTGAGAAATATGTAGGATAATTGCTTTCAAATAAATTATCTTAAATTTCCTGTGTTTATGAAAATTTTTTGTGTTGTTAAAAGCAGTGTGAAAACATATTTTTATGTCAGCTATTTGTAGTTCGTACTGTACTTTTCTCTTAGAGATTAATGTTGAGAAAAAGGGTAAGGCATTTTTGTTATGGCCAGTTTATTTTATTTCAGACTGTATTATCACTTGGTAAAAGCCCTATTGATTAGCCTTCGTAGCTTTACAGAGCTTTTCTTATAAGCATTTAAAAGTTTGAGTTGTCTCAGTCCCATAGGACAGAAAGAAAGCTGTTAGTACCATGAAATTCTTTTTCTGTATGTTTCCAACAGCTTGAAGCCTTCTCTTGGAATGCAGAATATTAGCACATTAATGTTATTAACCCCTTTAGTACAAAATGGTTTTGGAAGTAAAAATATTTTTATGTCTTCAAAGTCTAGGTTGTTTCTTCTATGTCAGTACAGTTTCTTAAAGCTGAAAAATGTGTTGCTGTGCAACAAACAGATGCTGCTCTAACAATGCAATACATTATGTACCAAAAATGATCTTGGTTTTAATCATAGATGCTGATTTAATGAGAGAAGACTATCTTACATCAAAAATGGATTTAGGGTGTGATTTTGTTTTCTCTATGTTTTCTCTACATAATTAATAGGAATATGGTACCTTATATATTCTCTTTTAAATTTGAAAATGTACTTATGCCATTTTATACTCCTGTTTTCTAATTCTGCCTTGTACAATACTTTTTAAAAAATTGCTTTTTTGTGATACGAACACAAGGGCATTAGTAAATCTTGTATCTTTAATGTATTTCCTCAGAAAGTATTTCCTTTTTGCAGAATCATTCTGTTCGTGTTCAATCCTTTCATTTTATGCACATTTCCTTTTTCGTTTATTTTCTAAATGTTTTCTATCCAGCGTTTTCATTCTGCATTTACCATGTGGGGCATGTAAGATGTTTGTCTGTAACTAATGTTAGTTTATGGATCAGAAAAATGATGCTCATCAATATCTTCAGACACTATCAGTACTTTGTATCTTGAGAACACGCCTGACCCCCTGGGAGCATTTCATTGTTGATATCTCCTCAGTTTAGCTTTCATTTTATTCTGCAGATATTTTGTAACTTAACTTTAGTTGCTAGCTCTAATCCCTTCTATCACCAGTACGAATTTTGATTGACAATTTTACTTTTAGATAAAGTCAGATAATACTATACTTGGGGGGGAAAAAGGGTTCATATTGTGTTTTTAATTCCACTGAACCCAGCAGAGTTAAATGTAGTTTGGATGCACAGGGAAGAATTAATGATTGGAAGATACAGAGTTGGTAAATTATTTATTCTGGCCCTGAGGAAGCTGAAAAGCTGAGTGAAAGACTAATAAATCATTTGTGGTAGTGCTGGTTGTCACTTCCAATTATTTTAGACGGTTTTGTGATAAACTGCAGCACCTGCTAGATATCCCTGCACCATCCCTTGATGCTTGCAGTGCAGCTTGTTCAGTCGATTATCAAAGGCAAATTTGTCTAAAGTTTCCTCAGGTTGGAAAGAGAATTACTTTTCTCAGTTACCCCTTCCCCCATTTGTTAAGTTCCTTTTTCATTGCATGCATGTAATAGACAAAATCAATGATATATGTAGAATTTTATTGACATAATGTACATTCAGGTATGGTTGATGAAACCACTGAGGAACAGGATGAGGGGTGATGTGTCTGTGAGCGTAAATGTACCTTTGAAAAGCTAGCTTGCTTTCATCTTTCTGAATAGCAGTTGTTTCTAAGGTATGAAAACAAGTATTCATCCTCTGGTTTTGAGGATTATGTTACAGCTAGTGCTGAAGTTACAGAGGGGACAGACTTGAATATCAGTTGACTTTGTCACTTGTTAAACTTCTCTACCACTTCTATTCAAAAGGTTTTACTTTAAAATCATGATTACTTGTACTGATCATGCATGATCTGTATGCATGCAACACTTGCATTAATAGATTAAGGCAGAGAAAAATAGTTCAAGGACTGGAGAAAAGATTTAGAAATAACATTGGAATGATTTTTTAAAAGGGAAGGAAGCAAAATGTTAAAAAGATTAAGGCTGTTGTTAGAGAAAAACTGAAAGTGAGATAAAAGGTGAAGAAATAAAGACCTGGAATGGGGTAATGGAAGGCAGCTGTTTCTTTATACCACTTCACTGAGAATAACAGTCATCATCTCATAGCTGCAGTGTGGACACCCTTTTCTTTGAGATGGAAGAGCCAGGCCTACCCTGAAAGTATTTGTCTTTCCAAACTGAGAAGGTGATAAAATATAATGCCATCCTATATGCGTTGCTTGCAAGCTTCTAGATTGTGATCTCAGAAAAGAAGAAGAGAGTTTTAGAAAGTTGAGCTCAAAGTTACATTGTGTGTTATCTGAAGGATGGGGAGGAGAGAGCTCCTGGTTATTCATGCACTTAACATGTTCTATTTCTGCTCATCTTGGGGAAAGAACTGAAAAGGTTTAAAATTGCATTTATATTAAAATAAACTAGAGTGCAAAGTAGTCAGCTTAAAGCTGTTGAGAGTCTCATGTCTCTGTTACTGGTGAACAAAAGCATCTTAACACAATGCTGAAAGACTTGCTTGTAAACATTGAATGCTGTAACTTAACAGTTACACAGTAAGTTTTCTGTATCTTCTCAATTATCTTCCTAACCTCATCCATCCGAATAACACTGAATTCTAAACATTCAGGTTCAATACAACCTTCAGCTCCAATCCTTGGTAGGTAAAATGTTCAAGTTTTTTTAATATTGATTTCCGTTTTTCCATTAGTGGGTCCCAGCTTGGAATTTCAAGTGAAATCTCTGGCTTAGGAAGTGGCAGTATTTTAACACAGATAGTTAGTTCAAGAAAAATCAGAGAAGTGATGCTGACTAAAATCAAAATTAAAAGGGCTTTGTTTTCTTGTTTTAAATTTTGTTAAGACAGACTTGTTTTTTTCTCATTGTGCTTCTGTAGGTCAGGAAGGAATCAGATGAGAAATTCAAGCACAGTCACCTTGCTTCCCCAGATGACTTCAGTACAGAGATCTGCAGAATTTCAGCTCTAGATCTGTGAACTTTAGGAAAGCTCTGTGAATACATCTGTTCAAGTTCCAGCAAGTAGAAACTAGGTGCCAGAAAAACATACAGAGCTCAGTCAGGGGGTGCTTGCTGTCTGTGGGGGCAGGATTTTTTGCTTTTTCCTGAAAGGTTATTTAATTGTATCAGTGTCTGTTATTTGCAGTCAATTATGTCAGTATAGAAACACGGGCTGATTTATATTATTATAATTGTATTATTATTAGAGAGTATTTCTGTAAGCACAGTGTATGTGATAGGAACAGAAAATCAGTGGAAGTATTCCTGCAGCTTGAATCAGCCATTTATTCCTGATTTGAACATCTTGACTTACATGGACATTAATTGTCAGGTTTTTACTTCCTTAATGTTCCCAAGGAAAGGTGGTGTCTGTAGTAAATTTGGTTTTCAAAAAATACATTTTTATTGTAGTAGTTTTGTATTTATTTATTGCTAAACACAGTAAGTATATTTATGCATTTTAAAAGTAGTTACATGTACAAAGATATGTACATACTGTTTACATGTAAAAAATTAATATTTTTTTAACTTTGCATTAAAATGAAAACCCAATTAAGTTATGTTTAAAACTTTTAAAATTCATGTTCAGCTCACATTGCATTAACTGCTCAAAGATAGTGATATGTTGGGTTTTTAACATAAATGTTAAAATGTGTAGTACAAAAAGCATGCATTTTGAAATTAAAATGGATTTCTTTTATAAGATATTTATAATAAACTGAACTGGTAACTCTGCTTTAAAAAAAAAAGTTAATTTTATATTCAGAAAATTTTAGTCTTTTTTAAAACAGAACAAGTCTTTCTGCTTCTCCTGTTGTTTTACAACGTTCGAAGTTGTTGAAGTGTCCCATTCAAAACCTTGAAAAAATTAGGTTATTTAGAATCCATCTGAGAGATTGTCATGATCTATAAATGCTGAATAAGTAATTGAGCAGACTATTTCCAGGTATTTGCATGTCTTTTCCTTAAACCTTTAGCAGTGAGGCATATGACAACCAGAGTGACTCAGACCAGACACACTTCTAGTCTCCTTTCTCCAGCCTGTCCAAGAAAAGGTTCTTAGAAGGTTTGCTTAGGAGTTTGGGGGTCTGTGGCATTATTTCCCATATGTGCTTTTTTGCTCTTTGGAGATCTGGAAACTTCTGCCACGGAGAATCAGCAATGGTCTTTTTTTACTTATCAGCTTGAAGCTGTATTGTTCAGGGTTTGTGACTTTTCTGTGTGTATGGGGTTTTTTTGTTCATCACCCCTTTTTTTTCCTTCTCCTCCAAAAATTAGGTCACTTTTTGATCCTCTGTAAAATTTTAATGTCCCATGGCAAACAGTTCTGTGACTTGACTTTAACTCGGTAAAAGATAACTCATTTTTGGTTTTTTTTGCAAGTGCCACTTAGAAATTCGTTCAGTTATCCCATTCTCTAATTTTATGCTCTAAAATGGAAAAACAAACCAGTGGGGAAGAACATCAGCCTGGTTGAACTCAAAGAAAAAAATAGAAAATGGCAGAGTGTATGAGCTTTGGAAGAAGGGCCAGGCAATTCAGAACTATAAAAGTGTTGTGAGGTTATGAAGGGACAAAACTAGAAGGGCGAAAGCCCAACCAGAACTTAATCTGTCCATTTCTGTAAAAGAAAAAAAAAAGTTTCTATAAATACATTAGCAACAAAAGGAGAATTGGAGACAATCTCCATCCTTTATTGGATGTGGAATAAATACAGTGACAAAGAATAAGGAAAAGGCTGAGGTATATAATGTCTTCTTTGCTTCAGTATTTAAAAGAAATATATGCTCTTCTCCAGGTACTGTGCCCTTGAGCTGGAAGACAGGAACAGGGATCAAAATGAAGCTTCCATACTCGCAGGGGTAGTGTTCAGTGACCTTCTACACCACTTAGAAACACATAAGTCCATGGGGATGGATAGGATCCACCCAAGAGTCGTGAGGGAGCTGGCTGAAATGTTCACTAAGTGCTTTCAAGCATTTACTAGGAGCTCTGGATCACTGGGGATGTCCCACTTGACTGCAGCTTTGCAGATGGGAAGCCTGTCTACAAGAAGGGTCAGAAGGGGGATCTGGGGAACTAAAGGTCTGTCAGCATGACCTCGGTTCTGGATGAGGGAAAGGTAAAAGTTGTTTACCTGGACATGAGTCATGGCCTCGCCGCTGTTCCCCCCCCCCCCCCCCATTGCATTCCCCTGGAGAAACTGGCTGCTCATAGCTTGGAAGAGTGTACTCTTTGCTGGGTAACGTGGATGGATGGATGGATGGATGGATGGATGGATGGATGGATGGATGG